>JAVGWX010000010.1:64281048-64481048 GCA_036924085.1 Ariolimax columbianus
TTCTTTTTCTTTTTTGTTGTTGTTCTTCTTCTTTTTGGTTTTTGTTTTTCCTGTTGTTGTTGTTCTTTTTCCTGTTTTTGTTCTTCTTCTTCGTGCGTAATAATTCTCTCGCTACAAAGTTTTGAAAGGGGCTTTGCACGTATCAGGATTTTTGTCCGGAGACCTGAATGCGTCGTGTCGTAGGTTACAGCTTGACTTCGATATTTGCACCATTTGTTCCGACACATCCGACATTTTTGAATATATCGGGTTAGCCTTTCCTCGTCGATCCCTTTTCCTCGATTGCAGCCTGTTATCCAGGATCACCGCGTAGAGGAGTAGAAGGGTCTTGGCATCTCTGGTTCGCTGGCCCTGACGCTAGCAATCAGACGTGGGTCGCTGACCGCTGGAGCTCATGCACTACTCAGAATCTGGATCCCCCAACCCAATTCTATCATTGTTAGTTACATTTATTTATAAAACCTGGTTTTTTGTGTGTCCCTTTGTATGTTTAGTCCCAATTTGTAGTGACATCTCGTCAAGTATATTTATCTTACTTTGCATCTGGCTGTGGGCATTGGCCAGAATAGCCAAACCATCGGGAAAGTCGAGATTGTCAAGTTGTCTTGTTAATGTCCATTTAATGCCGATGTCGCTTGACGATAATGCACAATACAATTACCACAAGATAAACAGAAGAAAGCGTCTTTTGCGGCTCAGAACAACACCATTTACAAATGAACCCCTTTACAAATGGGTCAACTGAAGCGTGCTCGTAGCGCAGTTGAGCCCAGTACCTTAACTACGAAACTCTAGTGCTCTACCAATACGCTAATCAAAATCCACATACCTGGTAATAGATACAACTTTTGACGAGTCATTTACACAGAGTAAACATTCTATCCAAAATAACAGTTAGGTATACATGGAAGGTCGATACTGAGGATCAAACCCGGTACTTGTTCCTTGGTTTTAAAACTGTTAGTCGCCCCCTCGGCTGAGGGCGTCACGGTGGCTTGGCAAAAGTGTTGGGCTCGATATTCTGATATATATATTTGTGGGTACAATTGCTTATATATTTGTTGGGGTACAATTGCTTATATATTTGTTGGGGTACAATTGCTTATATATTTGTTTTGGTACAATTGCTTATATATTTGTTGGGGTACAATTGCTTATATATTTGTTGGGGTACAATTGCTTATATATTTGTTTTGGTACAATTGCTTATATATTTGTTGGGGTACAATTGCTTATATATTTGTTGGGGTACAATTGCTTCTATATTTTTGGGGGTCCTTCTTCTGCTTCTTCACCGTTCGTTCTCAATCTCCCGCTACCAAACCCTGTAAGGGCTTAAGTAGCAGAATGTAGTACAGAGAACGGAATGCGTTGTGTCGTAGTTTACAGCTTGGCTGCGATATTTGCACCTTTCGGTCCAACACATCCGACTTCAGCTAGCATTTTTTGAGTACCGGGTTAGCATTCCTTCTTCAATCCCTTCTCCTTAGCCAGTCTGCCCTGCTGCAGCCTGTTATCGAGGATCACCACGTGGAGGTGTAGAAGGGTCTTGGCAGCCATGGTTAGCTGGCCCTGACGCTAGCAGTCAGTTATGGGTAGCTGACCACTGCAGCATCTTGATCTCTTTTGGGGTACAATTGCTTATATATTTTTGGGGGTACAATTGCTTATATATTTTTGGGGGTACAATTGCTTATTATATTTGTTGGGGTACAATTGCTTATATATTTTTGGGGGTACAATTGCTTATATACTTTTGAGAGAACCATTGCTAATATATAGTATAGAGAGGAGTCGCGGTGATTTAAGGAGCCGCTACCAAACAAGTTTGAAAACCTCTGCCGTAATTCACTCCAAACAGGGTTTTCTGGGTTCCCATCATACGTATTTGACAGCTGATGACTGCAGCGGAACATTCCATATCGGGTTACGGGAAGGACATGTCGATATAATTGTATTTGTAATAAATAAGTAAAGACATAATAAGCCGGACGATGTTGTAAAAATACCTACTACATATAGCTGAAGCATTCGGCTACCTGGAAACAGACATGAACGTGCATGTTTGAATTTCATGATTCCAAGTATTCTAAGTTTTCCACGTATAAGTAAAAACTTATATATTTTCTTCTCCTTCTTCTTCTTCTTCTTCTTCTTCTTCTTCTTCTTCTTCTTCTTCTTCTTCTTCTTCTTCTTCTTCTTCTTCTTCTTTTTCCTCCTCTTCTTCTTCTTCATCTTCTTCTTCTTCTTCTTCCTCGTTCATCTTCAGACCTCAACTTCAATGACTCTAACAACGGCAGCAGTCGACTCAAGGCTCTGTACACTTCCGTACAGCTTCTCGTGGAAGGACACTGGCTGTTGCCAAATGCTACTTCTTTTGTCGGTATACAGTGGACAGGACTGCACAACTTAGATATAGATAAATGTGTAGAAAAGATGGTTATATTGAGTTGCAAAAACGGATGCTTGTCAGCTCTTGAGACAAGCAGTATACAGACATAATTATCTGCCTGTAGGCCATGCTCGAGCCTTGTAGCCTAGTGCCTTGCCTCACAGGGATGTCCTGCCGACATTGTGCCTATTGACACCTCCATCTAGCCTGTCGTTCAGTCAAGGATAACACCATAAACATGGTTGTCATTGCGTCGTCTGACAGCACGGATAATGCCATGCTGCTGTGGAAACTGGATGCTACTCTCCTTATCATGGACCAACATTGACAGATCCCAGAAACTGGATGCTACTCTCCTTATCATGGACCAACGTTGACAGATCCCAGAAACTGGATGCTACTCTCCTTATCATGGACCAGCGTTGACAGATCCCATAAACTGGATGCTACTCTCCTTATCATGGACCAACGTTGACAGATCCAAGAAACTGGATGCTACTCTCCTTATCATGAACCAACGTTGACAGATCCCAGAAACTGGATGCTACTCTCCTTATCATGAACCAACGTTGACAGATCCCAGAAACTGGATGCTACTCTCCTTATCATGGACCAGCGTTGACAGATCCCAGAAACTGGATGCTACTCTCCTTATCATGGACCAACGTTGACAGATCCCAGAAACTGAATGCTACTCTCCTTATCATGAACCAACGTTGACAGATCCCAGAAACTGGATGCTACTCTCCTTATCATGAACCAACGTTGACAGATCCCAGAAACTGGATGCTACTCTCCTTATCATGGACCAACGTTGACAGATCCCAGAAACTGGATGCTACTCTCCTTTTCATGAACCAACGTTGACAGATCCCAGAAACTGGATGCTACTCTCCTTATCATGGACCAACATTGACAGATCCCAGAAACTGGATGCTACTCTCCTTATCATGGACCAACGTTGACAGATCCCAGAAACTGGATGCTACTCTCCTTATCATGGACCAACATTGACAGATCTCAGAAACTAGATGATACTCTCCTTATCATGAACCAACGTTGACAGATCCCAGAAACTGGATGCTACTCTCCTTATCATGAACCAACGTTGACAGATCCCAGAAACTGGATGCTACTCTCCTTATCATGGACCAACGTTGACAGATCCCAGAAACTGGTTGCTACTCTCCTTATCATGAACCAACGTTGACAGATCCCAGAAACTGGATGCTACTCTCCTTATCATGGACCAACGTTGACAGATCCCAGAAACTGGATGCTACTCTCCTTATCATGAACCAACGTTTACAGATCCCAGAAACTGGATGCTACTCTCCTCATCATGAACCAACGTTGACAGATCCCAGAAACTGGATGCTACTCTCCTTATGATGGACCAGCGTTGACAGATCCCAGAAACTGGATGCTACTCTCCTTATCATGGACCAACGTTGACAGATCCCAGAAACTGGAAGCTACTCTCCTTATCATGAACCAACGTTGACAGATCCCAGAAACTGGATGCTACTCTCCTTATGATGGACCAGCGTTGACAGATCCCAGAAACTGGATGCTACTCTCCTTATCATGGACCAACATTGACAGATCTCAGGAACTGGATGATACTCTTCTTATCATGAACCAACGTTGACAGATCCCAGAAACTGGATGCTACTCTTCTTATCATGAACCAACGTTGACAGATCCCAGAAACTGGATGCTACTCTGCTTATCATGGATCAACGTTGACAGATCCCAGAAACTGAATGCAACTCTCCTTATCATGAACCAACGTTGACAGATCCCAGAAACTGGATGCTACTCTCCTTATCATGGATCAACGTTGACAGATCCCAGAAACTGGATGCTACTCTCCTTATCATGAACCAACGTTGACAGATCCCAGAAACTGGATGCTACTCTCCTTATCATGGACCAACGTTGACAGATCCCAGAAACTGGATGCTACTCTCCTTATCATGGACCAACGTTGACAGATCCCAGAAACTGGTTGCTACTCTCCTTATCATGGACCAACGTTGACAGATCCCAGAAACTGGATGCTACTCTCCTTATCATGGACCAACATTGACAGATCTCAGAAACTGGATGATACTCTTCTTATCGTGAACCAACATTGACAGATCCCAGAAACTGGATGCTACTCTCCTTATCATGGACCAACATTGACAGATCTCAGAAACTGGATGATACTCTTCTTATCATGAACCAACGTTGACAGATCCCAGAAACTGGATGCTACTCTCCTTGTCATGGATCAACGTTGACAGATCCCAGAAACTGGATGCTACTCTCCTTATCTTGAACCAACGTTGACAGATCCCAGAAACTGGATGCTACTCTCCTTATGATGGACCAGCGTTGACAGATCCCAGAAACTGGATGCTACTCTCCTTATCATGGACCAACATTGACAGATCTCAGGAACTGGATGATACTCTTCTTATCATGAACCAACGTTGACAGATCCCAGAAACTGGATGCTACTCTTCTTATCATGAACCAACGTTGACAGATCCCAGAAACTGGATGCTACTCTCCTTATCATGGATCAACGTTGACAGATCCCAGAAACTGAATGCTACTCTCCTTATCATGAGCCAACGTTGACAGATCCCAGAAACTGGATGCTACTCTCCTTATCATGGATCAACGTTGACAGATCCCAGAAACTGGATGCTACTCTCCTTATCATGAACCAACGTTGACAGATCCCAGAAACTGGATGCTACTCTCCTTATCATGGACCAACGTTGACAGATCCCAGAAACTGGATGCTACTCTCCTTATCATGGACCAACGTTGACAGATCCCAGAAACTGGTTGCTACTCTCCTTATCATGGACCAACGTTGACAGATCCCAGAAACTGGATGCTACTCTCCTTATCATGGACCAACATTGACAGATCTCAGAAACTGGATGATACTCTTCTTATCATGAACCAACATTGACAGATCCCAGAAACTGGATGCTACTCTCCTTATCATGGACCAACATTGACAGATCTCAGAAACTGGATGATACTCTTCTTATCATGAACCAACGTTGACAGATCCCAGAAACTGGATGCTACTCTCCTTGTCATGGATCAACGTTGACAGATCCCAGAAACTGGATGCTACTCTCCTTATCATGGATCAACGTTGACAGATCCCAGAAACTGGATGCTACTCTCCTTATCATGGATCAACGTTGACAGATTCAAGACATTCATTGCTGATTTCACATGAGATGGCGGGAACAAGCGGATGCAGAAGCGGCAGCAGAATATTTTTTGTTCTTCTTCGTTCGTTCTCAATCTCCCACTACCAAACCCTGAAAGGGCTTAAGTAGCGGAATGTAGTCCAGAGAACGGAATGTAGTCCAGAGAACGGAATGCGTTGTATCGCAGTTTACAGCTTGGCTGCGATATTTGCACCTTTCGGTCCAACTCATCCGACTTCAGCAAGCATTTTTTGAGTACCGGCTTAGCATTCCATCTTCGATCCCTTCTCCTTAGCCAGTCTGCCCTGCCGCAGCCTGTTATCCTAGATCACCACGTGGAGGTGTAGAAGGGTCTTGGCAGCTATGGTTTACCGGCCCTGACGCTAGCAGTCATCTATGGGTCGCTGACCACTGCAGCTCATGCGCTGCTCAGCATCTTGATCCCGCAGAATATTTGACACCCCCAGCAGTTCAAAAGTGCGCTATTCTATGACGTCACTACCCCCAATTTCGGTGCTAAAAATATATATCTGATTTTTTTTCTCGTGAATTAACGGATAAGCACCTCAAACCCGTGCCCTTCGCCGCGAGAGATCATTCTAACTGTTCTGCCAAAAAGACGAATTAACATGATCAGCATGTCTACCACAAGGATGCCCCTATGCCCCTGCTGGAATGAAAAGACAAGTATGTACTGAACTGTGCTCTATTCATTGATATCGCTAATATTTACCGCCTGTCAGACTTTTAGCTCTATAATGTTAGTGACTTCCATTTCATCCTGCAAATATTGACATTCTGGTTCCGTTTCCATCAAAATCAAAACGGCCCGGAATACTGTGTCCTTGGCCAGTCTTTATGTATCGTCTTCCATGCCGGAAGTTCATATTTCGGTCAGTGAAAGGACCAGCTCCATATTGTGTTTGAAACCTGACGGAGTTTTTGTTTGCCAGTTAATCCGACTAGGTTCTACAATCGACACGGGCCGGGCCGAGTTCTCATTGTTCTGGTTTAGCTTTGGCGTTTGTGCGAGAAAAATCCTGGCAGGGTTAGCATCTTTATGTTTACAATCATAGGCCACTGGTTCTGTTCTGGCCCGAGGTTATATTCTGGAGAACATTCCACAGTGTTCTTTGTGTTCGACGGCGTGTGCAGTGCAGTCCACATTTGAAATACATCATCGTCATGACCTGGTTGGTCAGTTCTGATACTGGTTGTTAGTATGTCTAAGCGTGTCTCGGCGTTTGACTCTATCCAACGGTTGATCAGTCCTAAGACTTGTTGTAAGTTTGTCTGATCATGTCTCTCCATTTTACTCTATCCCCTGGCTAATCGGTCCTAAGACTGATTGTAAGTTTGTCTGAGTATATCTCTCCATTGGACCCGGTAAGTCTGGTTGGTCAGTCCTAAGACTGGTCGTAAGGTTGGCTGAGAATATCTTTTAATTTGACCATATCCTCTGGCTGCTTAGTCTTAGTACTGGTTGTAAGGTTGTCTGAGCATATCTCTCCACTTGACCCTATCCTCTAATTGATTAGCCTTAGGACTGGTTGTAAGGTTGTCTGAGCATGTCTATCCATTTGACACTATCGTCTGGTTGTTCAGTCCTGAGACATGGTTGTAAGGTTGTCTGAGCATGTCTGTACATTTGACACTATCCTCTGGTTGGTCAGTCCTGAGACATGGTTGTAAGGTTGTCTGAGCATGTCTATCCATTTGACACTATCGTCTGGTTGGTCAGTCCTGAGACATGGTTGTAAGGTTGTCTGAGCATGTCTGTACATTTGACACTATCCTCTGGTTGGTCAGTCCTGAGACATGGTTCTAAGTTTGTCTGAACATGTCTATCCATTTGACACTATCCTCTGGTTGGTCAGTCCTGAGACATGGTTGTAAGGTTGTCTGAACATGTCTATCCATTTGACACTATCCTCTGGTTGGTCAGTCCTGATACATGGTTGTAAGGTTGTCTGAGCATGTCTGTCCATTTGACCCTTTCCTGTGGATCTCTCTACATTTTAACACATATTCTAACTTTAATGTCTCTGTATGTCTGAGATGTAAAGATGAATCTTGATAGCCCTCTTCCTTTTTCCAACGGACACTTACACTGTAGTATCTCATATAGATGACTTTCATGTCTCAAATTGTATCACATCCAACAGAATCTTTGTTTTTGTATCATTTTCAATATTTGTCTTCGTGTGCTTGCCTCAGTGGGGCATTCCATGGCAAAGTGGTTAAGCTTTCGACCTCGTGATCAGGTGGTGTGGGTTCGACTCCGGACTCCGCCGAGTTTTTCACGGGTGCTTGATACGGAGTCCCCTGCATCTCGTAGTCGCCCCCTAGTCATCTTGTCCTTGACTTGCCACTGCGGTCGAGCGGCTCGAGACTTGATAGTGAGGAAAAAAGTAGCGAAATTATTCCTTACTAAAAATAGCGCTAGCAAAATTAATTATGCCATTATCGACTACGATGGACGGCGGCCTTTGCCTTCGCTTACCTCAGTGAGGACATTGTCATTGGCTCTTCTTTATATCGAGCTCACTCCTTCCACTCTACGATAGCACCACATTTCAAACGCTTACAAGCTTTTTTTGTCCTTCCTTGCAAGTCCAAATTCCACCCTTATACGCCACAATTGGCGTCAGTTCTATCTTGATATTATTTTCCTGAGTTCTATCCTCATATTCTTTGATAATAGCAATTTCTATTTTTCTTTGAAGACCATTTTTTGCCACTGCAATTCTTCCATCTCATTGCGGGTATCTTCTTTAATGGTTTGCCCTAAATATGTAAACTCCTGTACTTGTTAGAACATAATCTCCATTGATGATTATAATCACTTTCGTTAATTGCATGGCTATTACAATAATCTTTGTCTTCAATTTGTGTATTTTCACGCCAAACTCTTTGGCTGTGCTGATAATCTTTAACATGCAGCCTTGCCAACATTGCTACTGATCCTCTCATTATGGCTTGATCATCTGCAAGTTTAATGGCAAAACGCACATATATTATTTGAGATAATGATACGGTTAGTGCTTCATTGTAATATATAAAAGTCCCAGTTTCAATGCAAGAAAGCAGAAGTAATGGTGATCTCTAGGAGATGAAACTTTCCATAATGCAGGGTTCAAGTAAACTAGATAATATTAATACAGGTCGTTACTTTTAAGTGCATATACACACTCAAAGGTGAAGTCATGGCAGACACCGCTGTCGGGGATGAAGTGTTGAAAGTTCATCGTTGGAGGTCACGGCTTGCTTATAAGATGGATCGGTTAGTTTCCGTCGTCGCAGATCTTACTTTTTTTTACGAGTAAACCAGGTACAATTTACAGCTAGAGCGAATGGAGCGTGCCCGTAACGAGAGTGGAACCAGGTATCTTACACGTGAAAGCCGGTGCTGCACAATTTCGCTAATTATACTCTAACGTGGGGGGGGGGGGGGGGTACTTCAAAGGCCGTTGATTTTGGAAAGGACGTTTTGACGTTGTGTTGTAGTTTACAGCGAGGCTGCGACGCCGAAGAAGTGCAACACTTATTGACACAATAGAACTGATAAACACGTGACACAGCTCTCAGAAGAACTTCCAAGTCTGGTCATTTAATGGCTCCCCTCTCACTACAATATGAAAGGCAATGATGCGACAGACAAACTAGCAATGCGTGGAGGAGGCCCCCCCCCCCCCCTTCCGCCCCCGCAAATAGGACATGAACATGGTGTGAAATGGCTTGGCTTGGCTTCGTTCGTTCTCAATCTCCAACTACCAAACCCCGAAATGGTTTAAGTAGCAGAATGTAGTTCAGAGAACGGAATGCGTTGTGTCATAGTTTACAGATTGACTGCGATTTTTGCACCTTTCGGTCTAACACATCCGACTTCAGCAAGCATTTTTTGAGTACCGGGTTAGCATCCCCTCTTCGATCCCTTCTCCTTAGCCAGTCTGCCCTGCTGCAGCCTGTTATCTAGGATCACCGCGTGGAGGTGTAGAAGGGTGTTGGCAGCTCTGGTTCGCTGGC
The DNA here is from genome assembly GCA_036924085.1 of Ariolimax columbianus. NCBI lineage: Eukaryota > Metazoa > Mollusca > Gastropoda > Stylommatophora > Arionidae > Ariolimax > Ariolimax columbianus. Next base: position 64,290,694 of record JAVGWX010000010.1, read on the forward strand.
CCTGACGCTATCAGTCAGCTATGGGTCGCTGACCACTGCAGCTCATGCGCTGCTCAGCTCTGGTTCGATGGCCCTGACGCTAGCAGTCAGCTATGGGTCGCTGACTACTGCAGCTCATGTGCTGCTCAGCATCTTGATCCCATGGCGTGAAATAAGGCCAAGACCACAATTGAAGCCAACTTCTGGGGGAAATTGGCTTATCAACACCTCCACTTCTGAAAAGAAGACAACTAGTATGATTTAACTGGAGATGAACATGTCATCGTCTTCAGAATGAGAATTGGGTATAACAGATTCGACGGTCATCTTTACAACAAAATGATGATTCGGACAGATGACAGGTGAATACGGGGGGAATATGGCATTTCCGTGGAACACATCCTATAAAACTGCATTCACATTCAGGAAGACAGAAAAATACTTTTTCGAGAGACACGTATGATACAAAAACTAGGGGATCCAGATGCTGAGCAGGGTATGAGCTGCAGTGGTCAGCGACCAATAGCTGACTGCTAGCGTCAGGGCCAGCGAACCAGAGCTGCCAAGACCCTTCTACACCTCCACGCGGTGATTCTGGATAACCGGCTGCAGCAGGGCAGACTGGTTAAGGAGAAGAAATCGAAGAGGGAATGCTAACCCGGTACTCAAAAAATGTTTGCTGAAGGATGTGTTGGACCAAAAGGTGCAAATATTGCAGTCAAGCTGTAATCTACGACAGAACGCATTCCGTTCTCTGGGCTACATTCTGCTACTTAAGCCCTTTCAGGGTTTGTTAGCGGGAGATTGAGAACGAACAAAGCCAAGCCATACAAAAACTATACGGAGATCCTACCGCAGACGGATATATCGGACCGAAAGGTGCAAATATTGCAGTCAAGCTGTAAAATAGTGACACAACGCATTCCGTTATCCGGACTATAACCTGCTACTTGCAAAGCCCTGTTCATGTCTTGGTAGCGGGAGATTGAGAACGAACGCAGAAGAAGAAGAATGTACGGAGATAAAACAGCCTTACAAATATCGGTGTCTTTTTTGTTTTAATAAAAAATACGGGATTTTAATACGAGAATGAGCGAATAAGTAGCGGAAGAAGTCATTTAAACATTTCATATTCATCGATTGGAGATATAATAAAGACATACATAAATGAAAAGTTTAAAAGAAGGGAAAGCTGAACGAGCGACAAGTCAGCAGCGGTTGCGGGTAATCAGATATTTCGCGCACATGGTCAGTTTCAGTTAATGTTCTCATTAAAAATTGTTCACAATTCATACCGAACGGCGCAATCAACATGATCTTACACACTCAAACCGGAATTTGCGAATTATTATTATAATCATTGTTATTGGCTGGCTTCGTTCGTTCTCAATCTCCTGCTACAAACCCTAAAAGGGCTTAAGTAGCAGAATGTAGTCCAGAGAACGGAATGTGTTGTGTCGTAGTTTACAGCTTGACTGCGATGTTTGCACCTTTCGGTCCAACACATCCGACTTCAGCAAGTATTTTTTGAGTACCGGGTTAGCATTCCCTCTTCTATCTCTTCTCCCTAGCCAGTCTGCCCTGCTGCAGCCTGTAATCCAGGATCACCGCGTGGAGGTGTAGAAGGGTGTTGGCAGCTCTGTTTCGCTAGCCCTGACGCTAGCAGTCAGCTATGGGTCGCTGACTACTGCAGCTCATGCGCTGCTCAGCATCTTGATCCCTTATGTGTGTATAGGTGTGTGTGTCTGTGTGTGTGTGTGACGAGCGATCTAGTGATAGATAGATAAAGTTAAGAGTGAAAAGTGACACACACACACAGAAATAGGTTGAGATAGATCAAGGGGAACAATCGCAAAATATCTGGCACAGTTTAAAAACAAAATAAGTAAAGAACAGAACATGAAAATAGCATGGTTTATCCTCTAGCTCTGGCAGTGGAAGTCAGGAGTAATCTTCCTTCCCCACAGGTAGATCTAACAAAGCTGTTTCTCTTGTCCGTGGTTGTCTAAGCGATTTTTTCAGGATGACTCCGAATGTTGTTGTTGTATGTAGCCATGTTTAGACTACAAACATTGTCGCCGCCCTTCAAACATGTTCTGTGCAACCACTGATTAGATGGAGCGTTCAGTAAAATAAATATCCCCGTTTCTTTGTCAAAATTTTAACTGGATCATAACTGGGATCCGGGTTTTCCCAACTGGGTGGTTGAAATTGGCGTATTTCCCGATTTTTAACCAGGGAGTGTTTACTTTGCTATACTTAATTCGTCCAATTCTGTTGTTGAGTTATGTGAGGGATTGACGTTTGTTGTTTGATTAAAGGTTTTGCCTTTCTGGGTTCTACCTGCGAAGGCACACCCTATCCAATCCAGACAGGTGTGTTTTTTGGGGGGCGAAATCAGGACGTATTGCCCAGTTTATGGATGCATGTGTGTATCTATTTGTAGTGTCTACACATTGGCCAGTGTATGGATGAGTGTGTCTATTTGTTTGTAGTGTCGACGTATTAGTCAGTGTATGGATGCGTGTGTTTTCCTGTTTGTAATGTGGACGTATTGGTCAGTGTATGGATGCGTTGGTCATTGTATGGATGCGTGTGTGTATGTGCTTGTAATGTGGATGTGATGGCCAGTTTATGTGTGTGTATGTGTTTGTGTGTGTCTGTTTGTAATGCAGACGTTTTTGCCCAGCATATGGATGTGTGTGTGTTTTTGTATCTGTTTGTAATATGGACATATTGCCCAATGTATGGATATATGTCTATCTGTTTGTAATGTGGTCTTATTGGCAAGTGTATAGATGCATGTGTGTTTCTGTGTGTAGTGTGGACGTATTGGCCATTGCATGGATACGTACCTGTTTACAATGTGTTCCACTATGGCAGTTTTAGCAATACAATATATTTGCAAATCCTTTCTATACGTGGAGAAGTGGTCGTACTGAGTAAAATCTCTCTGACCTAACATAGTCTGATCAGCATATTTCACCTGACCCTCACTAACATAGTCTGATCAGCATATTTCACCTGACCATCACTAACAAAGTCTGATCAGCATGTTTCACCTGACCCTCACTAACATAGTCTGATCAGCATGTTTCACCTGACCCCCACTAACATAGTCTGATCAGCATGTTTCACCTGACCCTAACATAGCCTGATCAGCATGTTTCACCTGACCCTCACTAACATAGCCTGATCAGCATGTTTCATCTGACCCTAACATAGTCTGATCAACATGTTTCACATGACCCTGACTAACATAGTCTGATCAGCATGTTTCACCTGACCCTCACTAACATAGTCTGATCATTATGTTTCACCTGACCCTCACTAAGATATTCTGATCAGTATGTTTCACCTGACCCTCACTAACATAGTCTGATCAGCATGTTTCACCTGACCCTAACATAGCCTGATCAGCATGTTTCACCTGACCCTCACTAACATAGCCTTATCAGCATGTTTCACCTGACCCTCACTAACATAGCCTGATCAGCATGTTTCACCTGACCCTAACATAGTATGATCAGCATGTTTCACCTGACCCTGACTAACATAGTCTGATCAACATGTTTCAAATGACCCTGACTAACATAGTCTGATCAGCATGTTTCACCTGACCCTCACTAACATAGTCTGATCAGTATGTTTCACCTGACCCTCACTAACATATTCTGATCAGTATGTTTCACCTGACCCTCACTAACATAGCTTGATCAGCATGTTTGACCTGACCCTAACAGAGTCTGATCAGCGTGTTTCACCTGACCCCCACTAACATAGCCTGAGCAGTATGTTTCACCTGACCCTAACATATTCTGATCAGCATGTTTCACCTGACCCTCACTAACATAGTCTGATCAGCATGTTTCACCTGACCCTCACTAACATAGTCTGATGAGCATGTTTCACCTGACCCTCACTAACATAGTCTGATCAGTATGTGTCCTCTGTTTCCCACTAACATAGACTTCTTCTACGTTCGTTCTCAAACTCCCATTCGTAGCCCTTAAAAGGGTTTTGCAAGTAGTAGGATTTTGTCAAGAGATCGGAATGCACTGTGTGGCAGTTTACATCTTGACTGCGATTTGTGCGCTTTTCGGTCCGACACATCCGACTTCAGCAGGCATTATTTGGTACCGCGTAGCTTTCCATCTTCGATCTCCTCTCCCTAGCCAGCCTGCCATGTTGCAGTCTTGTTATCCAGAATCACCACGTGGAGGTGGAGAAGGATCTTGCCAGATTTGGGTCGCTGACCGCTGCAGCACCACTGCATCTTGACCCAACTAACATGTCTAATCAGTACGTTGTGCCTGACCAGACGTTAGCCTCTGAAGACTGAACGCCCAACATCTCGCTCTCTCTCTCTCTCTCGCCCTTTCTCTCTAGCCATCTCTCTCTCGCTCTCTCTCTCACTCTACCCATCTCTCTCTCTGTCCCCTCTCCCCATCATCTCACACTGGCTAAATATAACCGCTGTCATCCGGTTCTTTTCCTCGGGTCACAAAGCCGGGCCATTATCTACACATTTGTCACTGTCTAAGACGGGCAGCTGCCTGAGAAACCTTAGCTGGACTTAACTACGGTAAATGTGCAGCATACCCTAGATTAAGCCCCATAGATTTACCTGTCACAGCGAGATGTTGTGCTGTGAAGGCTTGGCGCGTCTATTTGTCCACTGATTTATGCTGTGTTTTCCATCTCCTCAGCAACATCCTTCAACCTTTTTATCACGGCGAATCAATAATTTTAATGTCCCAGGGAGTCCGCGCAGAAGAGTTGTCGAAGCTACAGATCAAACTTCCTCTACTTGTATGTAGCCTATCCGACAGTGAGCTGGTTTGCTGAACTTGGATTACAGCGTGCCAGGGTTCGAGATCACGGACGATCAACAATCAAACAATTTGGGCCGGGGTTCGTGCCTGGTACGACCACTCCTCCAGTCGACCCAGCTGTAAATGGGTATATGACGTATGAGTTGGGGAAGGTATACACAGCAAGGAAGGGAACTGGACACCCAACTCACATTGGCTGCTGCTTAGTACATGAAGATCTATCTTCATCCCCGACGGCATGTGTTGCCATGTCACCCACGTGTACCTACTCACTTTGATGAAATGTCCTTCGCGCCAAAGGTATCGTGTTCAAATCCATGTCTCCTAATTGTCCTATTGCTGTCCCTCATCAGAGTTCTGATCTTCTGCCCTGTCCGGGGTCTGTGTTCCGCTTACAAATAACTGTGAACCCGGTTCGCATCAATTCATCATTCAGTTGGACGTCAAGGTGCGTGTTTGAGAAGGAGGATGGCCCTACAGGAAAGGGAGTGAGGGAACGAGAGAGAGAGAGAGAGATAGAGAGAGAGATAATGGGAAAGGAATGTTGGCTTCAATGTTTGTGTGTAAACTTTGCTACTTACATCAAACCGCCAGCTTTCCCTGAGGCTCCTGGTCACATTAATCCGGGCAAACAATCGCATGTGGGTTTCAAATAAATATTTGAGTAAAATACCACGTTTATCGACGGTACTCCTGGCAAGTCAACGATCTAGATTTGAATGTTGAAAAACCACTTCCATGACACAGTCAAAGGTTAATCAGAGAAAAAGTGAGAGTGAGGAAGAGAGAGGGAGATAGATAGATGGTTGGATGGATGGATAGACAGACCTACAGACAGACTGACTGACTGATTGATTAATTGATAGATTGATGCTATTGTTGAATGCTGACGTTAAGTTAGATTACTCTTTTTTGCGCCCTGAAACTGGCGCTAAGTGACAGGTTGTCGTAGCACTTATCACATACCGAGCGTGCTGATGAATGTGGACTGTTATTCTCGAGGCAGTTGTGATATGATGAAGACAAGCATAGCACAACCGCCTGGAGGACCCCGGCCCACCTTCATCAGCAACGCTCGGGATGTTAGAAAAGCTACGACAACCTGCCACTCAGCGCCATTTTCAGAGCGCACAAAAGAGAACCTACTCATTGAGGGTATTCGCAAACAAACAAACGACGTGACGCTCTCTAGAACATCGCTTACACCCATCCACATCTCGTCAACCAGACTGCCTTGAAAACAGCATTTTTCCAGGGTACGCTACCTGAAGAGAGAAAGTGGTCTTGGTCAGTCTGTTGTGCCTGACCGGACCAGCCAATCAGTTCCCCAGATATATAGACAGATAGATACATAGATATTAAGACATACGGAGACATATAGATAAATAGTCAATCAGACACACGGAGATAGACAGATAGATAGACAATCAAACACGGAGATAGACAGGTAGATAAATATATTCAATCAGACACACGGAGATAGAAATATTTATTCAATCAGACACACGGAGATAGACAGATAGATAAATTTATTCAATCAGACACACGTAGATAGACAGATAGATAAATTTATTCAATCAGACACACGGAGATAGACAGACATATAAATTTATTCAATCAGACACACGGAGATAGATAAATAGGCAATCAGACATACGGAGATAGATAAATAGGCAATCAGACACACGGAGATAGATAAATAGGCAATCAGACATACGGAGATAGATAAATAGGCAATCAGACATACGGAGATAGATAAATAGGCAATCAGACACACGGAGATAGATAAATAGGCAATCAGACATACGGAGATATATAAATTTGCAAATCAGACAGACAGATAGAGAGAGATGAAGATATATATATATATATATATATATATATTTATATATATATATATATATATATATATATATATATATATATATACATATATATATATATATATATATATAGAGAGAGAGAGAGAGAGAGAGCGCTGTGTACCCTCGGATTACGACGGCAGTCATCTAGGTCAGGTGAAATTCTAGATATGACAGGCCCTCTAAGGACCTTGTTAAGGTTTCTGTTTGACCAAGCCCTCCTCCTGGCTTCTGCTTCTTTGTCATCATTGGCTCTCAAATAACCCGAGCTATTTCCCCCCATAAAACTGACAGTCTGACTCTGGTTCCTCTCGCTGATATACAGTATATCGCTCAGAATAGCCGCGTATACTTCTGTAAAAACTCTTGACAGTCGGCCTTAGGTTTCACTCGTCGCTACAAAGTTTATAACTCAAGCATCTACATCTTCCCTGCAAGCTCTGACAGTCAGCCCTCAGGCTTCTCTCGTCGCCATACGGTTTATCGCGTGTTCCTTTGATCTAGAAGGTCGTGCTGTCAACTCCTTTTTTTTGTAATGAAGCCATCAGTCTTGAGTAACGTACACAACTATTCTTTTGACGTCATCACACTTATACAGGGTATGACAGTCGGGACTACGAATGTTCATCTGCATAACTGACGATTGCTGTAGCCGATTCGCTGTCTGGTCTCTCAGTGAACAATTTTACATTGCTGGGTTATTACTCACCGCTAACCGCAGATGTGGATTCTAGCAAATTAACGTGTCGGATGTTGGATAAATTATTCTTGTTGGCTTTCCTAGAAAAAGGGGTTCTAGCACAGTTCCAGGAAGAAATGGTGAGTGTTATACCATTAAGACTCAGATTATGAACATTATTATTACGCTGTACGTTATAGTAATGTTGTCACCATCCCGATCATCTGATTTGCTGGTTCGGTTAAAGTTAATGACACGCTTCAGTCCACCCAGCTGTAAATCAGTACCTGGCGGACTGTCATGGAGGGAAAACGAGTGGGGGAATGTGACTGCCCACCTGATGTCGTAAACATTTTACGGAGTCACGCAATTAAGTTTAACACTCCATCCCCGCCAGCAGTTAATTCTATGGGACTACTTCTTACTTTACTACAAACATCGTTTTCATCATCATCATCGCCATTAAGTGCTCTTTGTGGATAGCATGCATTTGCGACTGAAAGAGCTTTGCATTCTCTTCTCTATTCAAGGGTCGATAAGCAGGGGTTGTTGTTGCTGTTGTTGAATGTCTACACTAAGTAGATTATCTCTTTTCTGCTCTATCTATTTTGTGCTCTATCTATTTTGTGCTCTATCTCTTTTGTGCTCCCTGAAAGGGACGTTAAGTGGCGGTTTGTTGTAGCTTTCCTCACATCCCGAGCGTGCTGATAAAAGTGGACCGGGGTCCTCCAGGCGGTTGCGTTATGCTTGGCTTCATTTAGGTGTTGCTCGCTACTACAGGGATCACGGCGATCCCCCACTTCGTTAGCCAGGCTGTCCTGAAAACAGCCCGTTTCCAGAGAGGGCTACGGGGAAGTCGAGGTGAGGGTCTTGGCCAGTATATATCGCCTGACCCGGACTAACATGTCTCATCAGTATATTTTGCCTGACCCTGACTAACATGTCTGATGAGTATATTTTGCCTGACCCTGACTAACATGTCTGATCAGTATATTTTGCATGACCCTGACTAACATGTCTGATCAGTATATTTTGCCTGACCCTGACTAACATGTCTGATCAGTATATTTTGCCTGACCCTGACTAACATATCTGATCAGTATATTTTGCATGACCCTGACTAACATGTCTGATCAGTATATTTTGCCTGACCCTGACTAACATGTCTGATCAGTATATTTTGCATGACCCTGACTAACATGTCTGATCAGTATATTTTGCCTGACCCTGACTAACATGTATGATCAGTATATTTTGCCTGACCCTGACTAACATGTCTGATCAGTATATTTTGCATGACCCTGACTAACATGTCTGATCAGTATATTTTGCCTGACCCTGACTAACATGTCTGATCAGTATATTTTGCCCGACCCTGATTAACATGTCTGATCAGTATCTTTTGTCTGACCCTGACTAACATGTCTGATCAGTATATTTTGCCTGACCCTGACTAACATGTCTGATCAGTATATTTTGCCTGACCCTGACTAACATGTCTGATCAGTATATTTTGCCTGACCCTGACTAACATGTCTGATCAGTATATTTTGCATGACCCTGACTAACATGTCTGATCAGTATATTTTGCCTGACCCTGACTAACATATCTAATCAGAATATTTTGCCTGACCAGACGTTAGTCTTCCTCCCCATTGAGCAGGGGTAAATTGGTATGTCTGGTCAGGCAACACATACTTATCTGGCTATGTTAGTAAATGTCAGGTGAACATACTGATCATATTATGTTAGTCAAGTTCAAGTGAAACTGACCAAGAGCTCACTTCACTTCCATGCAGCTCTTCCTGTGCATTCAACGGCAACAAAGGCAAAGGTGAAGGTCAGTTCCATGGTAAAATGCCGTCAGAGATGAAGATAATCTGGCATGTACTAAGCCAGAGCTTATATAGGGTGGGTCGACCAGTTCCCTTCCCTGCTGTTTATACCTTCTCAACTCATACGTTAGGAACCCATCTACAACTGGATCGACTGGATAAGCTGTTGTACCAGGCACGAAATTCTCTCAACGGCTACACGCCAGAGCTGGGACCTCCACATGTGCATCCACCCCTGTAGAAGTACAGATCGACTAATAACTAAGATTTGTGTCGCGCTTTGGTTCGTGTATATTCATAATACAACCTCATTGTTGGGCAGTCCTGCAGGATATGTTCTAGTGTTTGGTTGGGCGCTCCACAACCGCACGTGGATGTATCTGTCAGACCCAATCTGTGCAGATGGGCCTTAAGTAGACAATGTCCGGTTCTCTGTCAAGTCTGCCTCTGCGGTCATTTTCTGGCTTGAAATCGTTTTGCTGGTCTCTCGATTCCGTCCTAATGATGTGTATCTGTGTTTATGTCTGTGCACGCACGCACGCACACAAACTTTAACACATACACATACAGAGAGACACACACACACATCCGCACACACAGAAACACACTCACTTACAATCACACACACACACACACACATATACACACACACACACACACACACACACACACACACACACACTGCAGCCTGGTCTAGCTTCAATACCATAAAACCTGTATTCCTGCAACTGAAAGACACGCAAGGGCGCATCTTTTCAATTCTGCAGTCATACCAGCCATGATCTACGGATGTGAAGTCTGGAATCTACGCAACACGGATGCAGAGAAACAATGAGTTACCCAGCGAGCGATGGAAAGACGCGTCCTTGGGATCTCGATCAGAGATCGAATCCACAAAACTGAAATAAACTGACATTTTGGTGGCCATTTGATTATCCGCGACCACGCTGCCGTCCGCCCATGCGATGGCGAGATGGTCATGCTGAGAGACCTGGGTTCGACATGGTACGACATATACATATGGGGATTCCGCGTCGAGTGGTTAAGCCTTCGGCCACGTGATCAGGTGGTGTGGGTTTGACTCTGGACTCCGCCGTCTTTTTCACGGGTGCTTGATGCGGAGTCCCCTGCATCTCGTAGCCACCTTCTAGTCGTCTTGTCCTTGACTTGCCACTGGTGCTGGGCGGCTCGAGACGAGAGAGTGAGGATAAAGAAGTGGCGCAGTAAATCCATACTAAAAATAGCGCTAGCAAAATAAATTATTCCATCATCGTTTGCGATGGACGGCGGCACGAGACACGAGACGATATATATATATATATATTACAATATCCCCGCATTCTGTCGCCACAACCTCACGGAACCGTCCACATTGAATCACTCACTGAATCTCTCACACTCACTAACAGACTCACTCACATACTCAATCTTACACTGACTGACTCACTCACTCAATCACTCATTCACACACTTCTACTCATACTCACTCACTATCACACTCACCTGCTCACTAAATCACTCACTTCCATACTCACTGACTATCACACTCACCTGCTCACTAAATCACTCATTCCCATACTCACTTTCACACTCACCTGCTCACTGAATCACTCACTCCCATACTCACTCACTATCACACTCACCTGCTCACTCCCACACTCACTCACTATCACACTCACCTGCTCACTGAATCACTCACACCCACACTCAGTAACTTTCACACTCAACTGCTCACTGAATCACTCACTCCCATACTCACTCACTCACTTTCACACTCACCTGCTCACTCATCCACTCACCCACCCACCCAACCACTCACTCAAACTCACCCACTCACTCACTCACCCACCCAACCACTCACTCAAACTCACTCACCCACCCACCCACTCACTCACTCACTCACTCACTCACCCACCCACCCACCCACTCACTCACTCACTCACCCACCCAACCACTCACTCAAACTCACTCACCCACCCACCCACTCACTCACCCACCCACCCACTCACTCACCCACCCAACCACTCACTCACTCACCCAACCCACCCACCCACTCACTCACCCACTCACTCGCCCACTCACTCAAACACACACACACATCTAACATCTCCGCCTTTCGCCCTCCCCCTCATTACAATATGAGCGTATTGTCTTATAGATCCCGATTAGATATGCCTCAACCTGAGTGACATTGCACGTCAGGCCCGGAGATGGCAACGGCTGAGTATGGTAATGGGGAACTAAAGTGTGCGAGATGTTGAATTGCCGTGCAGTTTGTTGGTCTCAGATGTTGGAAGTTGCATCACTCAACAACGGGCACCGAGACTTTCATTTTCATATTATGCTTGAACGAGTTTTTTGTGTGGTGGACACGCCCAATCTGTGAGCATAGATAAGGTGGTGCAGTCGCTTTACTTGATCTAAGCAACCGTCTGTCTCTCATCCATTAGTGCATCCGTCCATCCATCCATGTTTCTATCCATATATCCATTCCATCCATCCGTCTATTCATATATCTATCTGTTCATCCACTCATTCAATCTTTCCGTTCGTCAGTCCATCCATCCAACCATCCATCCATCCATCCATCCATCCATCCATCCATCCATCCATCCATCCATCCATCCATCCATCCATCCATCCATCCATCCATCCATCTAAGTATGCATCCATCCCTGTCTCTCTGTTTGTCTATCCATCTTATCCACCTGTTTATGCCAGCAGTGACGTCATCGTGTGCATTGGACGTATGTTCACTTGTTGTAGTTTGGTCCGGTTATATATATATATATATAGAGAGAGAGAGACGTCTTTGCCTTTTCTGTCATGTTCCTTTTATTCTCTGCTGTTCTATTTATTCTTCATATGCCTGTCTGTCAGTGTTTTGGTATGTTCTTGTGCTGAGTTAATTTAATTCTGGACACCATTGTTTGATGGCTTGTTACAGTGGCATCGTGTTACGTCCCGATGCGTACCTAAGACGGTTGATCTGCAGTATAACTTCGTAGTAATCGCACCACTACGTGTATTACATTATTGTCGTTTTCTTGCATTTTCTCACAACTGTAAATTTCGCTCCGCCGCAGCTCTTAATGTCAAGATATTTCAAAAAGTTCTTGCTTGATTGGCTTGAAATTTTGCAGGAATACTCCTGAATATATATTAACCTAAACAGTCTACAATTATGATGTTTTAACTAAAACTTTTGATGTAAGGTGTAGGAAGCTGTAACCCTCTTCCCCCCCCCCCCACCTCCCCCTGATGTAAGGTGTAGGAAGCTATACCCCCCCCCCCCTGATGTAAGGTGTAGGAAGCTGTACCCACACCCCTGATGTAAGGTGTAGGAAGCTGTACCCCCCCTCCCCCTGATGTAAGGTGTAGGAAGCTGTACCCCCCCTCCCCCTGATGTAAGGTGTAGGAAGCTGTGCCCCCCCTCCTCCTGATGTAAGGTGTAGGAAGCTGTACCTCCCCTCCCCCTGATGTAAGGTGGAGGAAACTGTACCTCCCCTCTCCCTGATGTAAGGTGTAAGAAGCTGTACCCACACTCCTCCCCCTGATGTAAGGTGTAGGAAGCTGTTCCCACATCCCTTAAAATTTGAAGTTGCAATTGTCATCTAGCAATAGGTGGGCTAAAATGGCTATTATGATAGGCTGAGAGTTGGCTGTAGTCGGTTAAGTTTGATTCTCTATATGTAACTTCCAGTGAGAGCTGGCTGTAGTCGGTTAAGTTTCATTCTCTATATGTAACTTTCAGTGAGAGCTGGCTGTAGTCGGTTAAGTTTCATTATCTATATGTAACTTCCAGTGAGAGCTGGCTGTAGTCGGTTAAGTTTCATTATCTATATGTAACTTCCAGTGAAAGCTGGCTGTAGTCGGTTAAGTTTCATTATTTATATGTAACTTCCAGTGAGAGCTGGCTGTAGTCGGTTAAGTTTCATTATCTATATGTAACTTCCAGTGAGAGCTGGCTGTAGTCGGTTAAGTTTCATTCTCTATATGTAACTTCCAGTGAGATTTTGCTGTAGTCGGTTAAGTTTCATTCTCTATATGTAACTTCCAGTGACATTATTAAATTTAAATGTTATATAGTAACCAAATAATCTTGTCATTTATTATACCAACTTTTTACAGATTTTTGGAGCAAAAGCTGCTAATTTTCACACATAAGCAGCAAAATACACTCAAACTATGATATTTTGTACTGGAAACATCATTCTTAATGATCATTCAATAGTTTGATATGATTCCATGGCTTATTTGATCATTTTTTAATTTAGGGGTTGAACCTGCCCTTAACCCAGTGTAATATGTGGCCTATTTGTATTCGTGAGATCTTCAAGGGCCGGAATCGATGCCTCTCTTACTGCGCACAGCTAACGGAGAACACCCATAAACACACTACCGCCAATCTGGAATCGATGTGTCCACCAAGGTATTATTACATACTCTATTATTCAGATCGAGGTTAACATCTTCTCTGTGAAGGCAAACTCGCACACAGTCTGCCACAAGTAAAGTTGGACTGTACCTATAATTTTCGTTCTGCTGAAACAGGCAATAAGGGCAGGGGTTCTTAAGCTTTTATGTCTTGTGTAACCCTTGAGGAATATAGTAGAACTTGTTTAATTTATAGTATGGCTGTGCATTTGGATTCATTTGTAGTCCATTGAAAATCACTTTTAGAGTTTAGTGGAGTCAGACATCCCCTTGAAAGTCTGAGGAAGGATGTGCATCCATTTGACATTCTGGTGAAGTCTGTGGACACGGTTGGTAGTCCGGTGAAGTCTGTGGACACGGTTGGTAGTCCGGTGAAGTCTGTGGACATGGTTGGCGGTCTGGTGAAGTTTGTGGACACGGTTGGCAGTCTGGTGAAGTATGTGGACATGGTTGGCAGTCTGGTGAAGTCTGTGGACACGGTTGGCAGTCTGGTGAAGTCTACATGTCAGTTTTAAATTCCGATAAAGTCCGTGAACACGGTTGATAGTCTGGTGCAGTCTACAGATCCATTTGATATTCTGATAAAGTGAGCGCCGCTCTGGTGTTTGATCTTATTACTCAGAGATCAGGGGACATTTTCTGCCGAATGATCCAAGTGAAATAATCATATAGAACCCGCCACATCCAGCACCTGAGGCGAACACCTTACCTCCAGACCACTAGTTTGCGGAATATCGACCTATTCTCAATTATGTGTATATATATTCAAAAATATACACCATATGCCTCCTATAGTCACATGTAGTGATAATGCTTATGTGGGTTGTATGTATAGTTGATTGATTTTACCAAATTGCCTGGTTCCCAGTGGAACATCGATATACAACAGGTTCTTCACATATTCCCGGTTTTTGTTCGTCTCCATTATCTCCGCTTATGAGACTCCAACTGCCATGGATTGCTTTGCCTACGTTCTTCGACATATGTTAGCTGGCGTCCACATTCACCGTTTCATTTTATTGTCTGTTTTATTGAACACTAACTTTAGTGCCCGGCATTGCTCGGGATGGTTATGGACAACACCCCCCCCCCTCTCTCTCTCTCTCTCTCTCTCTCTCTCTCTCTCTCTCTTCACCCTCACATCTTAACTATACTTTCTTCCAGTCCCATATAGATGTGATATTTCACACTATGTTGCCAACTACACTGATGTATCCTCCATCCTCTGCCCAGTCAACCAAATCAAGATGGCGAATGACACGACGCAGAACATGACTCATTACATTACCAGTCAAGCAAATTTGGTGGTAGGGTCAAAGTTCATGTTTTTCTATGCAACATTTGTTTCAAAAAAAAAAAAAAAAAAAAAAAAAAAAAAAAAAAAAAGGGTCTTTTACCAATATTACTGTTTTTATCCAGGGATAAGAATGGGATATCAAAATGTAATGTACCTCTTGGGTCCTGAAAAGGTAACTATTCAACATTTTGTTGAGATCTGTAGAATTGTTTAGATTTGTATAAGAAATACACAGACTTTCAGCTTTATATGTTTATATGTATATATATATATAAATATATAAATATATATGTATATATATATATATATATATATATATATAAATGTATATTTAATACACACACACACATATATATATATATATATATATATAACATGTAAAACATTGTAAATTTACGTTAGATGTTTATGACAATAGAGGCGCACATTTTCCCCAATCAAGTTAGCAGGCCTCACCACGTCGCTCCAAGTGATTGAGGATATTCGTCCATCACAAGTGATGAAGACCATATTCTTTGTTCAGCCGTATATACAGTCTTTTCTCTTGCTGTGTCCGCTGAAATGGGTGACCTGCGCAGTGATTTGAATTAAAGTGAGAAAGAAGCTGCGCCTTTTGTCAACCTCGCTCTCTGGTCTTGATCTACCTTTGGCCAGTGGCAAGATATTTATCGAGACGGCTGGAGATAGCATAGGATGCTGATTTTTCCTCTCGGTCGAAGCCTGTCCTGTAAACAGGTATCCCGCATGGCAGCGGAGGGGGGATGCCATTTAACGTTGTGTGTCATGCCTTTTACATAACCACAAGAGGTCGCAGGGACATCACTCAGCGCGTGAGTGAGTATGGCATCTATCACAGACTGTGTTCAGTTCATTATAGTAGTGTCTAAATTTCGCACACGTCAATTTCGTGAAGTTCAGCCGTGTGAACTAGGCCGTTAAATACGACACATGTTTAAGCATATTACCATTCATATAGCCGATGTCCAGACCAGGATAATTGGATGGAAGATATCACCAAAACAAAAACAAAAACAAAAAACAATTAACCAGTCCAAATGGAAAACAACACCACGTTTCCGTGAACACAAGTGAAAGTCGTCGACTAGTGTGAATTCCAGGCAAATCCGTGGTCTGGCGGCATCCATAAAGAACTAAAAAAGTAGAGCAATGTAGACCCGCATCCAGTTACGGCGCCATCTTTGTTGCTCCAAGTACTGCTTGCTAGTCAGTGGCTCCAAATTTTAGAACCTACGCATTAGGAACGCATTTTAGCGTTCATTGGGAAGGCATGCTGCAGGGCTTGAAGTTAAGAGGCTTATATGCACCAAATGACAGTAGAGAATCACTCTTCTAATTAGTGTAGATCAGGTTTCAGCGACTAGTATTAAACGAGTCATAGGCATCTCAAGGGACACGACCCTGACCTACGAACACGTGGTGGCCCAGTGACATAGATGCCTCGGGATGGGCTGCTGATGCACATATCTCGTAATGGTCCGCTGACATACATGGGATGGACCACTGATGCACATATTTCGTAATGGTCCGCTGACATACATACTTTGTGATAAGTCGCTGACACAGATGCCTCGGCATGGGCCGCTAACATACATGGGATGGGCCACTGATGCACATATCTGGTGATTGGGTCAATGATGTACATCCCTCGTGATGGATCACTAACATACTTTGGGATGGACCACTGACATACCTTGTGATAGGTCACTAACATACCTTGTCATAGGTCACTAACACACCTTGTGATGGACCACTATCATACGTTGCGCTGGACCACTGACTGACATACCTTGTAATGGTCCACTACCATACGTCCTTATGGGCAACTGATATTTATACCACGTATTGGGCGACTGGCATACCTCGCGAAGAATGACACCCGAACATCTCGACAAGTCAACACTGTCATCCTATGTTGTTCCTACAGTGAAACTACCTGGCCATTCTCACAGCTCAACTGACAGTTTCAGCAAAATATCTTTTATTGAAAGTAAACCCATAAAAAAATTCGTGATG
Source organism: Ariolimax columbianus (assembly GCA_036924085.1). Classification (NCBI taxonomy): domain Eukaryota; kingdom Metazoa; phylum Mollusca; class Gastropoda; order Stylommatophora; family Arionidae; genus Ariolimax; species Ariolimax columbianus. The sequence continues at coordinate 64,307,652 of JAVGWX010000010.1, forward strand.
AAGTCGGATATACAGGGTTGTACGGGCGCAAAAACACAGTGCAACGCACTCCGCAATAGAAAACAAGGCTAACGCCAAAAAAAAAAATTAAAAAAAGAAAGAAAATTTTAATTGATTAGAGATGCTCGATTCAGTGTAAATGGCTGATCTTTTCTTGTGTCAATTAGCTTCTACGTGAATACCCATCAGGATGTTAGGAGAGCCACTGTAACCCGCCACCGAAGAAAGTCGTCAAGAACACCTTATTCAAGTTGATGTGGTATTAGCAAGAACAAGATAGTGTGGCAGTCTCCTCCATGTCCAGTTCGACTTTATCGCCATATCCTGGAAGGAAGACCAACGTCTGGTCAGGCACAATATACTGGACATGGACAAGACTCTCACATTGGCTTCCTCGCAGCCCTTTCTGGAAACGGGCTATTTTCATGATAGCCTGGCTATCGAGGTGAGGGATCGACGTGATCCCCGTAGTAGTGAGCGACTCTCAGATGAAGTCAAGCATAGCACAACCGCCTTGATCGACCCCTGTCCACCTTCATCAGCACTCACAGGATGTGATGAACGCTACGACAACCGACCACTTAACGTCCTTTTCAGGGCGCACAATACAGTAATCCTACTCATTGTGGGGATTCAACAACATGGGGACACAGTGGTCTCCAGGTAAGGTGTCCTCCTCGGGTGGATCTTCTGGTGAAAATTCTTCAGATCTCTGGGTAGTGAGACCGGACTCCCGTGTTCAGTGTCGAGCACGTTAACAATTCCTTGGCAGTTGGACATTGAAAAGATTAGGCTTAACGGCCGCTGCCCGGACAGAATTCAAGTAAAAAATTTACCCAAGTTATTTGTACCTTTCCCACTGTGGTTTCTTCAGTGCAGCTATGGATGGCTCCTAACTGGCTGCGGGTCTACTTATCTCTAGTGTTTAAGTCCATTAAGATGGACTCGCACATCGGTAAGAACCAGCCTCGAAGAAACTGGTTGTATACAGAGTCTTCTAAACCAGTATAAAGAAATTAAGTTAAGTTAACAACAGCAGCAGCAGGAACAACAACAACAACATATCTGGTAAGTTACGGTGTCGCTTTTCTCCGCTTCCCTTTTCGGGCTTTGGTAACACACACGTACGCCCTTGCTATTAACGGATAAACAAATAAATAACACTGGGACAAACATTCAAAGGCCTGAGGCAGCCATAAACATGTGACTTGACGTGTGTTCCCCTAACGGCTCTTCCCTTCCATGCAATGTCCACCTCTCCGCATGGCATTGATGTATCTCTGACACATTTTTCTCATGCCTGGCTTGGCTGGTCATACGCTCGGACACACCTCATCTGTCCCTTTCCTGGTTTGTTCTCTGCTTCATACAGCTTTCTTTGGGTTATTTGACACAATTGTTACTCTTCTCCCATTTGTTTTATGCATATAATTTTCTCTTCCCTTCTGACTGATTTGCAAAATGTCTTGTCTATTTAGTTGACCACAATTGCTTTCTTAATTTGAACGTGTATTTCGTTTATGTATGAACAATATCATCATCTTCATCGTCGTCATCATCATCATCACCATCAGCATTATTGTCATCACGATCATCACCATCATCATCATCATCGTCATCACCATCATCATCATCACCATCATCATCATCACCATTACCATCATCACCATTATCATCATCATCATCATCACCATCATCGTTATCACCGTCATCGTCATCACCATCATCACCACCACCATCATCACCATCATCATCACCACCATCATCACCATCATCATCATCATCACCATTACCATCATCATCATAATCATCACCATCATCATCATCATCACCATCATCATCATCATAATCATCACCATCATCATCATCACCATCATCATCATAGTCATCATCATCATCACCATCATCATCATCACCATCATCATCATAATAATCACCATCATCATCATCACCATCATCATCATAGTCATAACCATCATCACCATCATCATCACTATCATCACCATCACCATCATCACCACCACCATCATCACCATCATCATCATCACCACCATCACCACCATCATCACCATTACTATCATCACCATTATCATCACCATCATCATTATCACCACCATCATCATCACCACCATCGTCATCACCATCATCACCATCATCACCACCACGATCATCACCATCATCATCATCATAATCATCACCATCATCATCATCACCATCATCGTCATAATCATCACCATCATCACCATCACCATCATCACCACCACCATCATCACCATCATCATCACCACCATTATCACAATCATCATCACCATCATCGTCATAATCATCACCATCATCACCACCACCATCATCATCATCATAATCAGCACCATCATCATCATCACCATCATCGTCATAATCATCACCATCATCATCATCACCATCACCATCACCACCACCACCACCATCACCATCATCACCATCATCATCATCATCATCACCATCACCATCACCATCACCATCACCACCACCATCACCATCATCACCATCACCATCATCATCATCATCACCACCATCATCACCATCATCATCATCACCATCACCATCATCACCATCATCACCATCATCACCATCACCATCACCACCATCATCACCATCACCACCATTATCATCATCATCACCATCATCATCATCATCATCACCATCATCACCATCATCACCATTACCATCATCTCCATCATCACCATCATCATCATCACCATCATCACCATCATCATCATCACCATCACCACCATCATCACCATCACCACCATCATCATCATCATCACCATCATCACCATCATCATCATCACCATTATCACCATCACGATCATCACCATTACCATCATCTCCATCATCACCATCATCACCATCACCATCATCATCACCATCATCATCATCATCATCATCATCACCATCGTCATAATCATCACCATCATCGTCATAATCATCACCATCGTCATCATCAGCACCATCACCATCACCATCATCACCATCACCATCACCACCACCACCACCACCAATATCACCATCACCATCATCACCATTACCATCATCTCCATCATCATCATCATCACCATCATCATCAAGTAACAAGGCTTTTGCAGAACGTCACTCTCATGATAGCAGATCTGTAAGACACTCGATCCCTGACCAGCTCTCCCGCCTCTGTCACTGTCACCCCAGAACCTCTATAATGTCTTTTGTCCATCTTCTCCTCGATATGCCTCTACCGCTTTTGCCAGGTGTCCCTTCAGTATCGTTCTTTCTAGGCCACAGTGATGTTTGATGGGACCAAAGTATGTTTATTTCCTATACATACCATTGTTTACTAGCCAGTTCTGTTCTATATCAAGCTCATGCAGGATTTTTGTGTTTTTCTGTTTCGCTCTCCTTTTTATTTTGAACATCCGTCTGTAACATGTTAGCTCATAGGATTCAATCCTTTTCCGTGGGGTTTGTACGGTTAACCATGTCTCGCATCTGTACGTCACCATAGGGACGATGCAAATTCTCAGGATCTATTTTTGTCATTTTGCTAATGTTCTGTCGTACTTTTGTTCATTTTAGTTAGTCTCTGTAGTGACATGGTCTTTCTTCTCTTTGTTTTTTATTGGCAATCTCAGTTGTTCCTTAAAGTATGGCCGAGATATGAAAAACGTGTGGCGTTCTGAACTATTTGCTTATCTAAGATAACTTTAGGTCTGGTTTTCGCCTTGTCAGTGTTCATTGTCTTAGTCTTGACGGTGTTTATAAATAGATTTTGTTCCCGCGTCATTTTCCCAACAAGATAATATGTTCCAGCGATCTTCGAGAGGGCAACTGTATCATCTGCATATCTTAGTTCTGGTATTTAATTCCCGGCGATTGTGAATTTGTATTTTTTTTCCCTTCATACTCGTTGCCGTTCTTAGCATTTCTCATGATGTTTTCTGCATAGATATTGCATATATATGTACGGTGTCCCTCCAGCTATTCTGACCCTTGCTTGTTGTCCCTTATACAGTGATGCGAACAGTTAAATCAGGTGCATCGCGAGCCTCATAGTCTGTCAGGATTTGCCACAGTTTTTCGAAAGCCTTTATATATATGATGTATACATTTTTCTGCATTCCCTGGCGAAGTTGTTAAGTCGTCGGCCTCGTGATCAGGTTGTGTGGGTTCGACTCCCGAATCCACCGTCTGTTTCACGGGTGTTTGATGCTGCGTCCCCTGCATCTCGTAGTCATCCCCTAGTCGTCTTGTCCTTTACTTGCCACTGGGTTGGGGCGGCTCGAGACGAGAGAGGGAGGATAACAAGTAGCGCAGTTAATCCTTCCTAAAAATATCGCTAGCAAATAAATTATGCCGTCATCGTCTGCGATGGACGGCGGCCTTTGTCTTTGGTTTGATACATTTTTCTATGTAACTAGACTTGACATATGTGTTTTAAAATGAATTAATAGAAATGTTTTTTTTTAAAGACTGGTAAGAATCTGTGGGTCGCTGTAGTCGAGGTATTCGCCTCTCAAAGTGATGAACGTAAACTTCTTGGTTCGAGCCCCGCAGGTTTCAACCGACCAAGATTCAAGCCTAAAAAAGGTGGGACCAGAAAGGTGGGACCAGTCGTCTGGTCTTGCCACTGGCCCAAAGTAGTTTGGGACCAGAGGGTAATGCCGATGACCAGCGCAGCCTCTTTCTCACTATAATCCAAAGATAGTGCAAGATAACAACCGTCTGAGGATGTCGCCATCATAGCTTGCGACGGACAACTAACTAATTTATATATCTAAGTTCTTAGTCGACCTGTACAGGTCCCAGCTCTGGTATGAGCTGGATGTAGCCGGAAGAAGGGTTTCCTGCTTAGTGGGCTAGACTCGAGCAGCATAATACTCCGCTGCGTTGGGACAAGCGCTTATGGAGGGTGGTTAGCTGATGTGCGAGCCCATCTTAATAGGAACACTAGAGCAAAATAGATCCGCAGCCCGTTAGGCGCCATCTATGCTGCTCTAACCAAAGCACTTAACCAAACTAATGCTCCTGCAGATGCAAAGCTCGACCAAGAACTAAGAACAGCGAGGTGGGCCGCAGTAGACCTTCTTCAGCTCTACATTGAAGTAAAGATCCTATCACGCAATTCGGCGCATAAGACATATGGTGTTAGGGCCCCTATTATTTTGTAACCCACGGCACTTAGTGGATGATGTGGTTAGCATCACGCCGGCCGTCTTTACTTCCTGGCCTGAACCTTGAAAGGCTGGATCGACCATCCCAATTGGGGGGGGGGGGGGGGGGTCATTGCGCTCTGAAAAACCATTTCCGCCGGGAAATGAACCCAGGACCTCTCAGATGCGAAGCCAGAGCGCTAACCACTGGGCTACATGGCTCCCTGTAGAAGTACATGTCGACTAAGAACTAAGAACAGCGAGGTGGGCCGCAGTAGACCTTCTTCAGTACTGCATGCCATGATAAAATGCCTATGCTATCCATTCCTCTGCTATCCATTACTCTACTAACCATACCTCTACTAAGCATACCTCTACTAACCACGCCTCTACTAACCATGCCTCTACTAACCATGCCTCTGCTAACCATGCCTCTGCTAACCATTCCTCTACTAACCATTCCTCTGCTAACCATTCCTCTGCTAACCATTCCTCTACTAACCACGCCTCTACTACCATGTCTCTGCAATCCCACTCCCAGAGATCTGTAAGGCCTACATCCAGCTGTACTTTACCCTTCACCCCAGGGGAAGGCAGCCTTTTCCTGTTGAAAGTCCGTCATTAAGTTAACGGTGAACCTTAAAAATACCACATTCAGGAAACTTCAATTAGATACACTTCATTTTTGGAGAATCTAACTCGTGCGGTAGTGGGCGTCAGTCAGGCGGGGAAGTTTAAGTACATTCTCTTGTTGCAGTTGAATTAAACCAGGAGTGTAGCAAATGTCAACGTATCAACTTATGACTTATAAATGTTATATTTTTGGCCTTTAGTGGAGGAGGATTATTTCTTTAAATCTTTATTTTGTATTTTGAAAGTGTTTTTTCTTAAGATTACAATTAAAATAATTGAAAAAAAACCAAACAAAAGAACATAGTATTTAAAAAAAAAAGAAACAGGCTATTTTATGACCGACTTGCTAACAGAGTGGGGGGATCGACGTGATCAATGTAGTAGTGAGAGACACCACATGAAGCCAAGCATAACACAACCGCCTGGTCCATCTTCATCAACTCGCTCGGAGTGTGAGGAAAGCTACTGCAACCCCGCCACTTAGCGCACACTTCAGGGAGCACAAAAGAGTAAAGCTACCCAGAGAGGGGAATTCAACAACTGTAACAGCAACAAAGACAACTTTAACCTGTTACAGTGATACTACCCCCGTTAACAATATGACAATTTACCTTACAATATCATGCTAACACTGGTCTCAACCGACACGTTTAACAACGCATTAAAACATACTTTGTTGTGCTTAGTCGTTTGCTGGTGATTCCAGAGTTAATTTCTCTAGCACTTTGCCCTACACGATGAAACGCATTCCTTTGTAGGTGCCTCTAAAGGACATATAGAGAAGGGTTAAGTGGTCATGGCTCTCTCTCTCTCTCTCTCTCTCTCTCTCTCTCTCTCGGACTCTTTCACTTTACCCATCCCCGGAATAAAAGACACTAGTCTTCACAAAGTGCGTACTCACGTACTCAGCAACGAAGTTTGTATAAATATGTTGACAATATTACGAGGCTGTGTAAAGTGTGTTCTTAGATCTTAGTCGGCCTGTACTTCTACAGGAGTAGATGCCTATGTGCAGGTCCCAGCTCTGGTATGATCTGGATGTAGCCGGGAGAAGGGATTCCTGCTTAGTGGGCTAGGCTCGAGCAGCTTAGTACTCCGCTGCGTTGGGACAAGCGCTTACGGAGGGTGGTTAACCAATGTGCAAGTCCATCTTAATAGACTCAAACACTAGAGCAAAGTACACCCGCAGCCTGTTAGGCGCCATCTATGTTGCTTTAAACAAACCACCTAACCATGGTAGGTGTTATGCACGTCACACAGTTTGTCGCCTCTTACGACATGCTCTCTCTGAAGCAGCAGTGCTATTCTTGTCCTTGACATACACAAAGATCCCGTCAGACCACTCGGTGACGGTGTAGGATAGTTATTGTTAAGCTCAATATCGCCGCGTAGCGTGGTCCCGGGTTCATACCCGAGTTGAAGCAATTTGTTTTAGACCCCCAACGGCCCGGGTAGACCCAGCCTTAAATGTGTACCGGTTCAGTCCGGGAAGTAAAAACGGCGAGAGAGAGGAGGAGATGATTACCGTAAAACCTCCCACCCCTCCGCAGGCGTGCTATGGGTTACTTTACTTTTCAATATCCAGAAACATTGTAGCGTTATTTAAACATGAACTCCGATGGATCAAGATGTTGAGCAGTGCATGAGCTGTATGCTAGCGTCAGGGTCAGCGACGCAGAGCTACCAATATCCTTCTACAGTTCTAGTGGTCTGCCGGGGTTTCTGTGTATGACAAAGAATAGCACCACTGCACCACAGAGAGCATGTAACATGGTAACATGGCACAACACAGACCATGGTTAGGTGGTTTGTTTAGAGCAGCATAGATGACACCTAACAGGCTGCGGGCCTACTTTTCTCTAGTGTCTAAGTCTATTAAGATGAACTTCGCACATCGGTTAACCACCCAGCGAAGCGGAGTATTAAGTTGCTCAAACTTAGCCTGCCTGAAAGCAGGAAATCCTTCTCCCATCTATACCCACCTCATACCAGACCTGGGACCTGCATTTGCCCCTGTAGAAGTACAGGTCGACTAAAAATAAGAAAAATAAGAACACGGCAGACTGGCTAAGCAGAAGAGATCGAATATGGAAGTACTCAAGAATGCCTGCTGAAGTCGGATGTGACTGAACGAAACGTGCAAATATCGCAGTCAAGCTGGAAACTACCAGACAACGCATTCCGTTCTCCGGACTACATCTTACTACTTGCAAAGCCCTTTTAGGACTTGGTAGCAGGAGATTGAGAACGAACGATCGAAGAAGAAGAAGAAGAAGAAGAAGAAAAAGAAGAAGAAGAAACATTAAAACCGAAACAACGAAATCTATAATATTTAGCAGAATGGATTCTACAGATACCGATAAATGATTAGACTGGAACAGATAAAGAGCTTCCCCTATGATGAAAATATAATAACCGCAGATGGAAGATGTGAAATGAAAATCCAGAAGTGAATTGGGGTGGTCAAATCTGTTTTCATCAACATGAGTAATATATTGACACAAATATAGACGGGTTAAGTGGTTCTCTGTCACCCAAACCGGTAGCACACAGCTTAACAATTAAGAGGATCAGGCGTTACAGGTCATCATTGTAATCAGGTCATCATTTATCTCTGTTGTAGAATCGAAGCTAATGAACACACGGTTTGATAAAGGACCTTGGACGTGTGGATATAAAGGAAATGAGGCGGATCCGCTGCTGAAGAGGGAATGCTAACCACGTACTAAACAATACTTGCTGAAGTCGGATGTGTCGGACTGAAAGGTACAAATATCGCAGTCAAGCTGTAAACTAGCGACACAGCGCATTCCGTTCTCCGGACTATATCCTACTACTTGCAAAGCCCTGTTCAGGGCTTAGTAGCGGGAGATTGAGAACGAACGCGGAAGAAGAAGACGAGGCGGATCAAATGGTATGAAAGGAAGCATATAAGGATACCTTGAAGACATTTGGAATGCAAAGAGAATTGATGAACGAAATCAGAATCAGACAGTTTGTAAGTTGTGGGATACTATCGACACATTTAAGCAAAGGAACGCCGGGCAGATTTGTGCCATCTTGATCGTGGCGACATACAGAGAACGATGAAGATGCATTGCTGCGACTTCCCATGTAGATGTGTCAGTTGAACTGAACATAAGACATTCCATGTGGATTTGTCGCTTGAAGTGAACGTAGGACCTTTTCGTAAATATGTTACTTGAACTGAACTAGGTAGCAGACCTTCAATGTAGATATGTCTCTTGAATTGAACTGACCTGCATATTTTCCATGTGGATATGTCACTTGAACTGACCACCAGACCTTCAATGTGGATATTACACTTGAATTGACCAGCAGACCTTCCATGTCGACATGTAACTAGAACTGAACAGCAGACGCCCATGTCGACATGTAACTAGAACTGAACAGCAGACCTGCCATGTCGACATGTAACTAGAACTGAACAGCAGACGCCCATGTCGACATGTAACTAGAACTGAACAGCAGACCTTCCATGTCGACATGTAACTAGAACTGAACAGCAGACGCCCATGTCGACATGTAAATAGAACTGAACAGCAGACCTGCCATGTCGACATGTAACTAGAACTGAACAGCAGACGCCCATGTCGACATGTAACTAGAACTGAACAGCAGACCTTCCATGTCGACATGTAACTAGAACTGAACAGCAGACCTTCCATGTCGACATGTAACTAGAACTGAACAGCAGACGCCCATGTCGATATGTAACTAGAACTGAACAGAAGACCTTCCACGAACTGAACTCATCAGCAGAAGTTTTGCATGTTGTCATTAAGAGGAATTGTCCGATGCCTTTAAGAAGTTTTCTTTGGTATCTTTAGGAAGTTTTGTCTGGTATCTTTAATAAGTTGTTCATTGTATCTTTAAGAAGTCTTGTCTTGTGTCCTGAAGGAGTTTTAGCTGGTGTCTCTAAAAAGTTTTGTGTTGTGTCCTAAAGGAGTTTTAGCTGGTATCTCTAAGATGTTTTGTGTTGTGTCCTTAAGGAGTTTTAGCTGGTATCTTTAAGATGTTTTGTGTTGTGTCCTTAAGGATTTTTAGCTGGAATCTTTAAGACGTTTTACCTAGTGTCGTTAAGGAGTTTTAGCTGGTATCTTTAAGATGTTTTGTGTTGTGTCCTTAAGGAGTTTTAGCTGGTATCTTTAAGATGTTTTGTGTTGTGTCCTTAAGGATTTTTAGCTGATATCTTTAAGAAGTTTTACCTAGTGTCGTTAAGGAGTTTTAGCTGGTATCTTTTAGATGTTTTGTGTTGTGTCCTTAAGGAGTTTTAGCTGGTATCTTTAAGATGTTTTGTGTTGTGTCCTTAAGGATTTTTAGCTGGGATCTTTAAGAAGTTTTACCTAGTGTCGTTAATGAGTTTTAACTGGTATCTTTAAGATGTTTTGTGTTGTGTCCTTAAGGAGTTTTAGCTGGTATCTTTATGATGTTTTGTGTTGTGTCCTTAAGGATTTTTAGCTTGTATCTTCAAGAAGCTTTACCCAGTGTCCTTAAGGAGTCTTAGCTGGTATCTTTAGAATGTTTTGTGTTGTGTCCGTAAGGAGGTTTAGCTGGTATCTTTAAGAAGTTTAACCTAGTGTCCTTAAGGAGTTTTAGCTGGTATCTTTAAAAAGTTTTACCTAGTGTCCTTAAAGAGTTTTAGCTGGTATCTTTAAGAAGTTTTACCTAGTGTCATTAACAAGCTTGCTTTTTTAATTCTTTCGTTCGACTGGTACTAAGCAATTCGTTTATATAAATACTCTGACATTTTGCATCGAATCATTTGGAATCGTGTGCCAGAAAAGCCATAAATATGATAGCATATTAAAACAATCTGACCTCTGTACTATTACAGTTGATGACATTCACGTGCCTTGTCATTCACGTGCCTGGTACTTCTCTGATGTTTGTTAAGCTTCTAGTATGTGGGACAAAGTCTTTTGATGTAGTCAGTGATGTGTACCAGGTCGATAGATGGATTCTCTCTCTCTCTCTCTCTCTCTCTCTCTTGCTCTCTCTCACACACACACACACACACACGAGCGCACACAAGCGCATCGTGTTGTTTATATTAGCACTATGGAGGAAACCATTCTTCTATCTGTGCTTCTTCTTGTTGTACTTCTTTCTCTTTCATTTCTTATTGTTTTATTTCTCTTTCTTGTCATCTTGCTGATGCAAATCGGCTTGACTTGGCTTCGTTCGTTCTCAATCTCCCGCTACAAAATCCTGACATTGGCCTAAGTAGCAGAATGTAGTCCAGAGAACGGAATGCTTTGTGTTGTAGTTTACAGCTTGACTGTGATATTTGCACCTTACGGTCCAACACATCCGACTTTAGCAAGCATTTTTAGAGTACCGGCTTAGCATTCCCTGTTCCATCGCTTCTCCTTAGCCAGTCTGCTCTGTTGCAGCATGTTATCCAGGACCACCACTTTGTTTCGCCGGCCCTGACGCTAGCAGTCAGCTATGGGTCGCTGACCGCTGCAACTCAAACTCAGGATCTTGATCCTGCTGATGCAAATTCACGGGAAAATAGGCTGATCAGCACCTCCAGTTCGTAAAAGAAAAAACCTGTTAGGAGTTGACTGTTTTATGGCAGCCTGGCTAACGAGGGACCTAGGGGTTATAATAGATCATACAGGAAAGGTGAGTGAGGTAGCAGTGAAAAAGGCAAATGCAATGTTAGGTATGATAAAAAGAAATATTAAACATAGGAGCAAGGAAGTGATCGTCAAACTGTATAAAGCTTTAGTTAGACCTAGATTGGAGTACTGTGTACAGGTGTGGAGTCCTTATCATAGAGGGGACATAAACATGCTAGAAAGAATACAAAAAAGAGCGACAAAGATGATAGTGGGATTCCAGAATTACAGTTATGAGGAACGACTCAGAAAAACCGGCCTACAGTGTCTCGAAGAGAGAAGAATTCGTGGTGACTTAATACAGGTTTATAAGATGATCAGAGGAATGGATAAATTAGACTATAACAAGTTTTTTTAAAATACAGCCACCTACAATAACACGAGTGCATAGCTACAAGCTGATTAAAGAGAGGTCCAGGTTAGATATTAGGAAATATTTTTTTAGTCAGAGAGTGGTGTCTGCTTGGAATGCATTGCCAGGGGAGGTAGTGGAGGCAGGGACAGTTAATGCATTTAAGAATAAACTGGATGCGCATAGATTTTAGAGCAAGGTGATGTAAATGTAACTGGTTGTCTACCGACTCTGCAGGGTCTTCTAAACCAGTATAAAGATGTTAAGTTAAGTTAAGTTAAGTTAAGTTAAGTTAAGTGGGCGAATCAACGTGATTGAAGCACGCCGTTCCACCTTCATCAGCTCTCTCGGAATGTGAGGAAAGTTACTGCAACCCGACCATTAGCGCCCTTTTTAGGGCACACAAAAGATTAAAGATACTCATTGTGGGCAAACAACAACATCATCACTATCATCATCGTCATAATCAACAACAACTAGAGAAGAGCAAGTCGTTATTGTCTTGCCTTTTCTTCTTCCTTCTCTTTTGAAGTGTATGAATGACTTCAGGAAGACTAATTATCAATGCACACTAGGGAACCAGGCTAACGTCGGGTCAAGGAAAATATACTGATCAGATATGTTAGTCAAGATGAGGCAAAACATACTGGCCAAGACCCTCACCTCGGCTTCCTCGTAGCACTTCTCGGAAACGGGCTGTTTTCATGGCAGCCTGGCTAACGAGTTGATGGATCGACTTGATCCCCGTAGTAGTGAGTGACACGCATATGAAGCTAAGCATAGCACAACCCAGGTCCGTCTTGATCAGCACGCTCGGGATGGGAGGAGAACTACTGCAACCAGCCACTTAACGTCCTTTTCAGAGCGCATAAAAGAGTAACCTACTCTTTGTGGGCATTCGCAAACAACAACAACCAATCCGCACGTAAACTAACAAATGCAATTAAATAAGTTCACATGAAATACTGATTTGAATTATCAAAACCGTTTGAGGACGACACAGGCTGATGATCGGCCCGACTTACGTTAGAAAAAAAGACGAGCGGGCCGATCCATCGGCCAAGAGGAAGAACGCTTCTGTGTGGATAACTGAAAATAGTATCAGCCAATGAAATGATCTCTTTCATTTCTTGCGCATTCTAGCATTGAAATGGTAGCCACTTGGAAGTTTTCACAGGAGTTTGAGAAATATATTAAATTTTTTTGGTATGGTGTTGTTATTGAACACATTTGAAAATGAGATATTGAGTGATTCAGAGTTATGTATTTACTGCAGCTCATGCACTGCTCAGCATCTTGATGCCGTCCCTTAATTGAAACTCCCACAGTTCATTGTTTGCCTACCTGCGACGCAGGTATTTAAGACCTGTGTATGATTTATGCTTGATGTAAGAGATATTAGCAAATAATTGATTCTATTAATTTGTCTGTTAGTATTCTGATTTGCACGATTGAAACATATATGGAAAGATAAACGTCTCTTCCTCGGCGGAAAGATCAGACTAATGCGCTCACTGGTTCTTTCGATATTCCTATACGCCTGCGAAACAATGATTATTACAGCAGACCTCCAGAGAAGAATCCAGGCCATGGATATGAGATGTTTTAGAAGACTCCTAAATATCACCTACAAAAACCGTATCAGAAATGATGAAGTCTGACCTAGAGTCGAGAAAGCAAGTGGACTGACTATATGATGACCTCCTCACAACGATCAAAACGCGAAAACTGAGTTGCAATGGCCAAGCTCCGCGGTGCAATATACTTGTAAATACCATACTACAGGGCACAGTACAAGGCAAGCGAAGATGAGGACAACGATGGAAAGACAACATCTATAACTAACCTACAACTCGAGGAGGCATAAAAAGGCACCCGCAGACAGAAAGAGATGGTCCCAGGATTTTAGAGGAGGTCAGCACGGATGCTCCTACGACCTCAAAAGGTCACGAGATGAACTGAACTATTCTGACTATTTACTTCTTACTTTGAAACTCTTCTGCCTGGTGCAGTAAACTCGTGCGACCTGTTAGGTTTGTGACTACTTTCCCTTATGCCCAAAATACTATGTCGACCAACACTCTGAGAACCGCTGTACTAAATCAAAATTCACACATACACTCAAGCAAACTCAGAGTAGTCTGTTTTCCACTCCCCTGCCTCCATTGAACAAGTTTATAGCCGATGTAGAAAAAAAGCAATATACCCCTAAGGCGGGCACTGTTATTGCAAAGAAAATCGTTACATTATTTTGAAGGTGGCGATGTGCTTTGGCTACTATAAACGAAAAAAATGTTCATTGAACGCTTGTTCTCATACAGAACGTGGAATATTGCTGGACGATGTGTTGTTTTATTGACTAAAGATAAAGTATCGTCCATTTTTGGATCTATAGACGTTAAGAGCATTCTTTACCGTTTGGAAAGCAGGCCAGTTTGGAATATATGGTTAACAATGTTTCCCGAAAGCCATTTTGTGTGAATCAACTTGACTTCCTATCGTCAGAATAACGGATTTTTAACTGCTCTTCCGTATGCCAGATAGTGGAATATGCATGTTCACCTAGGTTGATTTTTGCCTGGGTTTCGTCATAATGGAACAATAACTTTATGATCTCGATTTTGCTGACGACTTGGTTCGTCTGTCCTACAACCGTAATTAAATGCAATCGATTAAAAAAAAATATTAAAAAAAAAAAGGTTTTTGGGACACAGCTTTTTATAATATGGCATTTTTGTTGTTGTAAAAGGACTACAGTAGAGACATTTGTTTTGTTTTGGATTTCTTTGGTGCATTTTTTTGTTTTTGTTTTTTGATTGCAATTCCTAGATGCTTCAAAATTTGGTAGATTAACAGGTTGCGTTATTTTAGCTGTATACAGAATTTCAGCTCTCTAGGTTATGGGGAAAGTTGGTTAAAATAGGAGAAATAAAAGTCCACGCAAATGGGCAACTGGCATCTCAAGTTGAATAAACGCTTGTAAGTTTTTGTGTGTGTAAAAGTAGGATCCTTCAAAATTTGATAGATTAACAGGTCTCACTAGTAGAGGCTGTATACAGAATTTCAGCTCTCGTACCCAAGGGAACCGCGTAGCGCAGTGGTACTGACTTCGCATCTGAGTGGTCCTGGGTTCATTCCCCAGTTGATGCGGTAGTGTTTTTTTTTCAGACCGCAATGACTCCAGGGTAGACCCAGCTTTAAATTGGTACCTTTGAAATATAACGGCAGTAATGCTATGGGGTACTGTACTTTACTTCAGAAGGTGCAGAAGGGATAACAGCTGTTGAGGCCTCACGCTTTGAGATCAATCAGCGACAGTCTGTAAGATGAGGACTCCGAAATAGATGAATCAGCAAACCACAGACTGCAAAGTTTCGACATCAAACGAGGTGTGAGCGCGAGAGGGGTGTGCACATGAGAGGAAAGAGCATGAGAGTGTACAGCCAACGAGCTACAAGGATCTTTAGCATTCAAGCCCAGCACAATTTTCTGAGAGAGACTGAGCACCTATGGGTATGCCCGGAGTACGGTGACGTAGATTCTTGGAATAGAAACAGAAACATCTCACTTGGTTATGGGGAAGTTGTTTAAAATAGGAGAAATAGAAGTCCTAGCAAATACATAAAAGCTTGTTATATGTATACTTCACACACATTTGGAATTGAGAATACAAATGATATATTTTTTGTTTTTTTGTTTTTTGTTTTTTTGCGTTCGCCTTATTTTTCTAATCCCTCCCCCCCAAGGCGGTGTGCGTTGCACTGTGTTTTTATTTTGCGCCTGTCGGCCCAGTGCATCCGACTTCAGCATGCATTTCATGTAAGGGTCTGCTTCCTCCTGCATTATCTAAGGGGTTGCTTCCCCGGGGTAACGGCCGGTGCTGTGATGGGGATCGAACCCAGCACCGTCGGATTGTGAGCCGTGCCACTTAACCACTAGACCAGGCCGTCCCCAGAGAAGGTATTTGAATTGAGCAGTTGGAAGAAATGGATACCGGTACCTATTTGTGACAACAATAAACACATCAGGATTTACAGATGCAGATATAAGGTTCGGATTTGGAAGGGCATACGCGGAATTCCTGACACAGAACGATTTATGGTGGTGCATAGAAATCAAGATTGCCACCAACGTTAGAATATTCAACAGTAATGTTAAGTCGAAGCTGCTGTATGAAGCGAAGACATGGAGAACGGCCAAGAGCATACAACAAAGATTCCAGTCCATTGTTAATAGATGCCCACGAATGATAATGGGCATAAAGTTGCAGGACATTGTGAGGAATGAAGATCTTTGGGAAAAGAGCCAACAACAGTCACTGGAATTAAGAAAATGGGGCTTGAAAGAACGTATTCTACGGAAGGCACTGTCCAATATAGCCAGACATGCTCTTATATGGAATCATCAATGGAGGGAGAGAGAGAGAGAGAGAGAGAGAGAGAGAGAGAGAGAGAGAGATAAAGAGAAAGAGGAGAAGCGGTAGGCCCAGAAACACATGGAAAATAGAATGTAAGAAGGAACTAAGATTAAATAATTACGCTCAAAGAGAGACAGAAGGAGAACCCAGGACCGTGAACGCTGACGGGGTATTGTCAATGGCATATTCACCAAGAGGAGCGACGGGATTTGATTGAATGGTTGATTGATTGATTTGAATTAAGACAAAATGATATTCCTTCCCGGAGAAGTTATGCACTTGAGCACTTAACTCTACATATACCTTTTCTGAAACACTTAATCGTACCCCAGCTACTGCTTCTTATTTTTTTTCTTCTTCTTATT
Organism: Ariolimax columbianus; assembly: GCA_036924085.1. Lineage (NCBI taxonomy): Eukaryota > Metazoa > Mollusca > Gastropoda > Stylommatophora > Arionidae > Ariolimax > Ariolimax columbianus. Next base: position 64,324,229 of record JAVGWX010000010.1, read on the forward strand.
TTTCTTCTTCGTCTTCTTCTTGTTCTTCTTCTTTTTCTTGTGTTTTTTTAAATGATCAACTGATACTATGTTTCTAGCCCAGTGACGTTCACAAAGGAGATTGTACGTTTCAGGTTTTTTTCGGTTCGTTTACAGCTGTTTGAGCATGATCGCTTCCTCGACTGCCTCTCGGTGTTCTGCATTAGTGGAGCAGTCCTGCAGGACATGCTCTGGCGTTTGCTTGGGTGCCCCACATTCGGACGTGGCGGTGTCTCTAAGACCCATCCTGTGAGGTTGGGGGGGGGGGGGGGGGGTTGAGCCTGCAGTGTCCGAAGATCTTTGTCTGCCCATCTCTGCCAAGTTTGCCAATGCTGTCCGGATCAAGATGTCTTAGTTCATGAGCTGTAGCGTCAGCGACCCAAAACTAACTACTGCCGTCAATATTAGCTATCCAGATCAGCCAAGACCCTTCTTCACTTCCACATTGTGATCCTGGATAATAGAGATCCTGGATAACAGACTGCAGCACGGCAGACTGGTTAAGAGAAATGATCGAATAGGAAACGCTAACCCGGTACCTAAAAATGCCACGCTGGAGTCGGATGATTCCAACCGAAAGGCGAAGTTATCCCAGTCAAGCTGTAAACTGCGACACAACGCATTTCGCTCTCTGGGCTACATCTTTTTACTTACAAAGCTTTTTTCAGGGCTTGGTAGTGGGAGTTTGAGAACGAACGACAAATAAGAACACAATGCCTTTGCTGTGAGAATGCAGTTCTCTAGCATTTTGCTATCCATACGTTCTCTTGTGAACATCTGTAAGGAGAACCATTGCTTGCAGAATCATTTTTTTGGGGTATTCCTTAAAATGTATTACGAGGAGATACCAGTTCTTCTTCTTCTTCTTCTTCTTCTTCTTCTTCTTCTTCTTCTTCTTCTTCTTCTTCTTCTTCTTCTTCTTCTTCTTCTTCTTCTTCTTCTTCTTCTTCGTACGCAGTCAGACAGTAACCATTATTTTTTCGAAAAAAGCGGCGGTCATCCTGAGGCTGTCGCCACTGCCATAGAGCTTGTCTTGCAGTTCCACTGGTGATGGCCACATCTGCTCTCTCTGATCCTCGTATGTCGGGCAGTTCTGCAGCAGATGTTCAGCGGTCATTTTACCGGTACCGCACGGGCATTCGTCGGTTCCATCTATCTTCAATTTGTTGAATAGGTGGTACCTCAGTCTATTGTGGCCAGTGCGAAGTCTGAAGACCACGACCTGCTCTCTTCGGTTCAACTGGTAATAGGCATCGTTTTTGGTGTAACCAGTATGTTCTGTTTCCCATTTGGTCATGTATCTGGCTTTGATAAGCCGTTTTGACTCTTCGTACGTCATACTAGTATCTGTTTTTATACCAGTTCTTCAATTGACTCGAGCTGCCTACGTTAATAGTGCAGCGATTTGTGTTCTATCTATGTATGTAATTTGTCACCAGAGCTGAAAATAGCTATTCTCTTGAAGAATATCATGTTTTCAGATGTGGAAACTAGAGTATTTCGAAATTGTGATTTTGTAATTGAAAATTATTTGTTATTCTATTGCGGGGGCATGGAAATCAAGGGGAGAGAGAGTGAGAGAGAGAGAGAGAGAGAGAGAGAAAGAAAGAAAGATAGAGAGAGGTGGGATAGGATGGTATTGTTGTTTTATGCCCACAATGAGTACGATTACTTTTTTGTGCGCCCTGAAAAGGACGTTAAGGGGCGGGTCGTAATAACTTTCCTTATATCCCGGGCATGCTGATGAAGGTGAACCAAGGCGCTCCAGTCGGTTGTGATATGCTTGCCTTCATCTGCGTGGCGCTCACTACTACGGGGATCATATCGATCCACATCTCGTCAGCCTTGAAAATAGCCTGTTTCCAGGGAAAACTGCATGGAAAAGAGATTGTGGTCTTGGTCAATGTATTGTGCCTGACTGGACTAGTGTCCCAGTTCACCTCAGGATGGTGGTAACGAATTATAATGGCAATTAAGATGTACAAATAGAGATAGAACGTTTCTCTGTGTGGGATAGAGACAGGAAAAGGACTGCCCTCACACTGAGGGAGTGTTGTAAACGGCATCTGGCTGTGTGCAGCAGAACTATTCTAGGGTAGACTGCTCTCCAGTTCGTGTTTATTTTATAGAACTAGCTGTTTACAACTTTGAGTCACAGACCAATGTCGTAGGGGTGTGAGGTGTTAGCTATCTCACATTTCAAAGGCTCGGTTATATGAGCCATCTCCTCTCCCTCGCCGCTTTTACTTCCCGGACTTCCCATTTAAGGATGGGTCGACCTCGGTCTGAAAAAAAACATTACCGCCTCAACTGGGGAATGAACCCAGGACCACTCAGATGCGAAGCTAGCGCGCTAACAAATGCGCTACGCGGCTCCACAAATACTGTCGCCTTATTCACTACTTATCCCGCCCCATTCATAAAGTATGAACACCTACATCCACGGCACAAAAACAACGCTCGAGCAAGCCGAAAGATTCACGTTTATTGGTACAGAATCTAGATACGTAATGTGCTTCTTGGTTCTATAGATGATGTAAATTAAACAAACAGCCGAACAACTGCTCTCAATCGATTAGCGTGTGCCATAGCCTAGTTTTCATACCAACATTACCATAAAGTGGTTTGTCTCACTTACAGCCTGGAATGTTTAACGTGCGTTTTACGCCACTGTAATTCCATGGCCTGCTCAATTAAGTCGCAGCCTACAAAACCGTGAAGCAGCAAAATACAATCAGAATCTAACACAACGATATGGCACGTTAATGTGCGTGTGAGTTATGGGGAGATGGTATATATCGTCTCTTTCGGAAGCAAGAAACACTTGGATGGGGAAAAGAAGACGATGACGAAGAAGAAGATGTTGACTAATATAATCTACATAAAAGTAACGATCTGTCATCCCATCGCTTGTAACGGATATAACATGAAGATGAACACAGGCAATACAGAGATGTCCATATCAGTGACAGTGATATCAAGCAAGTACAGGGGTTCAAATAACCGGGTAGCACGTTCACTGATGACGGCACAGTGGGCAGAAGGATTGCACGCATAATTCAGAAGGCGGACAATGTCCACTTTCAAATTGCACCGATTTTAAACATCCTAGAGGGCTTCTTTCAACTAAGAGGACGCTGATAAATGCACTATTTATTCCTACATTGTGTTACCAACATCAATCTTGGTCGTTACTAGAAATTCATGAGTAAGATCCAGAGCTGTGACATGCGCTGTGACAGAAGTGCAACCGGAAAGACAATCCGTGACCGAATCCACAACACCACGCTGAGGCAGACAGTGGGGACAACCCGAGTTAGTGTCTAAATTGACTTAAACAAATCAAGAGGTTTGGTCATATAGTCAGAATGCGCTATGACCAGCCTGGATAGTGAACATATGCTATGCAGGTCTCCGGTCACCGAGGAAGAGAGACCTCGTCATCGATTGATCAAAGGTATCTCTGACACTCTCAGGAAGTTACACCTAGCAACAACACAAGCTTCCCACTTGGCGATAACAAGAAATCTACGCATCCCACCTCTCTTCGACGCCGTATGGCAAGGACAGTATGACAAAAGAAGAAGAAGAAGAATCTCTCATCTCACCTGTCCTGTACCAATGCAGTACTCATCACAAGCCAAATTCATTGATACAACAATGAATGAGACAGGACTGATAGTCTCTGGTTGTCTAAGACCTGCACTAACTGAGAAAATGTACCCAATAATCCTCGTAGTGCCACCTGAGACACGAAGAATTGTCGCGTCAGTGATAGAAAAAGAGAAACAGGTAAGCGACTCAATGCACCCTGTGTTTGGACATCATGTCGTCATCATCATCATGTAGCATGTCCTTTGCAGAACACCGCTCCCATAACAGCCTGTCTGTTAGTATAGACACTCATGAGTTTTTTGTCATGTTTGCGTTCAGTAGTTTGAAATTGCTTTCTGAACGGACATCAGGTGCAGTGCATAAAACTAGACACAAGACGAAGTTTCTTAAAATCAACCCAGCCTCTACAGACTTGGAATTCTGTTATTACAACAGTCATGTTAATGTCTCTTGCCAGGTAGCTGAAGCCTTAGACTATATGTAGCAAGTATTTTATAACTTCATGCGGCTTATTATTCCTGGGGGAAAATACAAATAATTTATAATTTGTGTATGTTTTCAACTATAATTTTTTAAATTTTTTCCAGGCAGCGGCCAAACAACATACTATTTTCGATTTCTAACTGCCAAAGAATTTTGAACGTGCTGGACACTAAACACGGGAGTCCGCTCTCACTACCCATAGATCAGGGGAATATTTACCAGATGATCCACGTGAAAAATCCTGGTCTCCACCGCGATTTGAACCCGCGATCTATGGCACCCGATGCGGACACCTTACCTCGAGATCACTCAGCCACCAACAGACTAGTCCTGGAAAACACCGCATCGAAAGATGGAAAAATCTGACGCAGGTCCCCTGGATTAAGTTAAGAAGGGAACAGGCGCCTGGACATCACCTGGGTACATCGCGCCGTCCATGAACATGATAAGTGGCTGAGTCTCAGGCTGCATACAATGAAGATGATCTCTTACCAATTTGACCTAACATGATTCGATTAAACATAATGTGATGTTGAACCCATGATTCAACAAATGGATCATCGGGAAAAAAAGAAACATTGCTTTACGTCGAAAACAAAATATACCGATTTTAACTAACGTGACCTAGGGGGTTATAATAGAGCATACAGGTAAGGTTAGTGAGCAAGTCCAGGTAGCAATGAAAAAGGCAAATGCAATGTTAGGTATGATAAAATAAAATATCAAACTGTGTAAAGCATTAGTTAGACCTAGATTGGAGTACTGTGTACATGTTTGGAGTCCTTATCATTGAGGTGATATAAACATGCTGGAAAGAATACAAAAAAGAGCGACAAAGCTGATAGTGGGATTCCAGAATTACAGTTATGATGAAAGACTCATAAAAACCGCCCTACAGTGTCTAGAAAAGAGAAGAATTCGAGGTGACTTAATAGAGGTTTATAAGATGATCAGAGGAAAAGATACATTAGACTATAACAAGTTTTTTTTCCAAAATACAAACACCTACAAGAACAACAGTGCACAGCTACAAATTAACTAAAGAGATGTCCAGATTAGATATTAAGAAATATCTTTTTAGTCAGAGAGTACTCAATGCTTGAAATGCATTGCCACAGGAGGTAGTGGAGGCAGGGACAATTAATGCATTTACGAATAAATTGGATGCGCATAGATTTTTAGAGCAAGGTAATGTAAATGAAACTGAATGTATACAGTCTCTGCAGCGTCTTCCAAACCAGTATAAAGCCTTATGGCTGGATTCGCTGTACGGCGTGTTACGCTTTGAGGCCCGGGGCATCTGCCTACAGTACTAATTTTTAAAACACACACACACACACACACACACCCACCATCCCATCATAGGTACTACCCTAATTAATCCGAACTTTACATTATTAGACTGTGAGCCAATGGTTTCTATCGCAATGAAATAAGACGTACGGGTCTCTAGAAACGAACGAAAGGTATTCGAATCCCACGAGATTCAAGCGTCGCATGGTCTCAGTTGAGGTGGCACCAGCCTAATAATCGTATCGGAGATGGACGATAAATTCAGAGGTCCCGTAAACACGACTTGCACGTAAAAAAGAATTGGCAGTTGAAAGAATAAGAATAGTAGAGTCAAGTTGAACATGGTCCCAGAAATTTCGTGCTGAAACCGGATGTTTCATGACGAAAGTCGTAGATGTGGCAGCCTGGCTGTAAACTAGAGACATAACGAAGCGTCTCTTTCAGGACGAACATCGAAGAAAAAATAAAATAAAATTGGAGACCTAGACCCGAGCCAGGTTAGCAGATTAAGCTAAAATACGGGCGCTTTGGCTCATGGGAGATGACACAGCAGGTGAAACAATCAGTCACTTGTCCGGAGACTTCTCCCTGGGCGTTTGTAAATCTCAGAGCGAGCGCACGATTGGCTGGCTTTATTAGCAATCCGATCAAGGCAAAATGCTTTTTTTTTTTAACGTTGCACAACTGTTTAGACATTGATGCCACCAATACAGTGGATAGCTCCGTGGATTGATATAGCCTAAAAGGTAGTCCATTAGTAGATACTGCCGTTGGGGATGAAGTTTTAGACATTTCATTGTTGGAGGCCACAGCTTGCTTATAGGGGGAGCAAGCCAGTTTCCTTATCTGTGTCTTTCCTTTCCTAACGGTAAGCCAGGTACCTATTCACAGCAGAGTCGGCTGTATCGTTCCATTCCGGGAGTTGAATTTCATACCTTTATCGTGAGAAGGAGAAGGCTCCCATACTTGAGTTATTTCATTGACAGCTCTGTGTAATGGTAATGAAGGAAAATATTTCATAGAACGGACTTCATTGCAGCTTGGCACCTCCTTTTAACTTAAACGTCTTAACGTATTAAACTGGTTTGTAAGACTACAGAGTCTGTATACAGCCAGTTTAATTTACATTCCCTTGATCTAAATCCAATACGCATACAATCTATTCTTGACATTGGCTCTACTAATTCCTGTGGCAATGCATTCCAAGCATTCACCACTTTCTGGTTAAACAAAAAATTCAAAATATCTGTTCCGGACATTTCTTTAGTTAATTGGAAGCTATGGCCTCTAATTCTTGTAATTGGTTGTATTTTGATCAACTTGTTGTAGTCTTTATTTATCCTTTCCGTTCATTTTCTTATAAACCTTTAATACGTCACCTCGAATTCTTCTCTTTTCTAGAAACAGTAGGCCGTTTTTCCTGAGTCTTTCCTCATAACTGTAATTCTGGAATCCCATTATCAGGTTTATCGCTCTGTTTTGTATTTTTTCCAGCATGTTATTATCTCCTCTTTGATCTCATTGCTGAAAGCCCCGAAGACAGAACATGCACTCCGTATCTACCTCCGCGACTCAACAATTTGCGTCTGATTTCGTCAGGTACCCATTTACAGCAGGATCGACTGGAAGGAAGAAGGGGTCATACCATGGAAAGTAACTCTCGATATGTCCTCTCTCTCTAGCTGAGCACGATGCGATTCGAACCTCATTCCTTGGGATTGCAACCCAGAGGCCACCGAATCTCCTGTGTGATACAATTAAGGTCTAATAGCAGATACTGCCATTGTAAATGACGTTTCACAGACCACTGTACAAAGTCACAGGATGGATAGCACACGTTCACAGAAGGAAGCCTGAATAGTTGACAGTATAGTTTGGCGTCCCTGAATTGGAGCCAACGGGAAAGAGGCGAATGGGAAGGACACGAAAAAGCTGGCGTCGAACGGGGAGAAGGAAGTCAGTTGTTGTTACGGGTCCAGCAGCATTCGGGCTCTTGTAGTTGGGTCCAATGCCATATAATCGTATCTAGTCTTCCATTTGTCTGACCTTAGAGGAAAAAGCATATTCCTAACATCTTTGAACGCCGAGCTATCAAAGAGATGGCTATCAGTGATTTCGTATGGGTGTGTTCACATTTTGCACTTAAAGTGTTCAGGTGAGACTAATTGGGCGAGGATTGCACAGAATAAAACCCGATTGAGAGCATCTGTTGTGGCCGTATATTGCAAGGGAACTAGATGGATCAACTATGAAAGGATAAAAGACACACAGTTTGGATGGAAGCGTTTAGTGACATTATTGTACTAAACCACAACTTGCATGAGGGGGAGTGACCGTGGCCAGCATACAGTAGTAAATGAGCTGACATCAGCCATCGACTGGAAGCTGACTACTTGCATCAGGATTAGCGAATCTTAGTTCTTAGTTCGACACGTTCTTCGTCAAGGGGTGGTCACCCTTGAGCGGGTCCCAACTTAGGATACAGTTGTTTCTGTCGCGGGCGCGTATCGTGCAGTTTGAAAGTAATCTGTCTGTTGTGGGGTCGTGAATGTTGTATTTTTCTAGTGAATCTCTCCAGCGAGTTGGGGGCCGTCCCGAGGTCTCTTTTTGTCAAGCGGGTACCACATGTTGGTTATGGTACCCTTCATCTTGTCTTCTGGATACATGACCAGCACAGTGGTGTTTCGAATGGTTGACGAACTGTAGGACATCCTTGATGTGTGACATTCTCCGGATGTCGCTATTGTGTATTTCGCCCTGCCGCTGTTGTCTGAGAGTTATGCCTATCATAGCTGACAAATATTCTATTCCACCTCCTGGAGACGCCACTGAGAACAGACTGCAGCAGTCACTAGTGTAGCCTGTCCAAGGGATAGTGATCTCAGTTAGAGAGTAGACCGGCACTGAGAACAGACGTCACTAGTGTAGCTTGCCCAAGGAATAGTGATCTCAGAGAGTAGACCGGCACTGAGAACAGACGTCACTAGTGTAGCCTGTCCAAGAGATAGTGATCTCAGTTAGAAAGTAGACCGGCACTGAGAACAGACGTCACTAGTGTAGCCTGTCCAAGAGATAGTGATCTCAGTTAGAGAGTAGACCGGCACTGAGAACAGACTCACTAGTGTAGCCTGTCCAAGGGATAGTGATCTCAGTTAGAGAGTAGACCGGCACTGAGAACAGACGTCACTAGTGTAGCGTGTCCAAGAGATAGTGATCTCAGTTAGAGAGTAGACCGGCACTGAGAACAGACGTCACTAGTGTAGCCTGTCCAAGAGATAGTGATCTCAGTTAGAGAGTAGACCAGCACTGAGAACAGACGTCACTAGTGTAGTCTGCCCAAGGGATATGGATCTCAGTTAGAGAGTAGACCGGCACTGAGAACAGACGTCACTAGTGTAGTCTGTCAAAGGGATAGTGATCTCAGTTAGAGAGTAGACCGGCACTGAGAACAGAAGTCACTAGTGTAGCCTGCCCAAGGGATAGTGATCTCAGTTAGAGAGTAGACCGGCACTGAGAACAGACGTCACTAGTGTAGCCTGTCCAAGAAATAGTGATCTCAGTTAGAGAGTAGACCGGCACTGAGAACAGACGTCACTAGTGTAGCCTGTCCAAGAAATAGTGATCTCAGTTAGAGAGTAGACCGGCACTGAGAACAGCCGTCACTAGTGTAGTCTGCCCAAGGGATATGGATCTCAGTTAGAGAGTAGACCGGCACTGAGAAATGACGTCGCTAGTGTAGCCTGCCCAAGGGAAAGGGATCTCAGTGGGAAAGCAAACCCGGGACTGAAAAAAGCCAGCTGAATACGGATGTGTAGGGCCGAAAGGCGCAGATATCGCTTCCTCACTGTAAACTACAACACAACGTCCTTTTTTCAGGACGAACGTCGAAGAAGAAGCAGAAAACTGCAGAATCCTAGATCAGGTACCCATTTACAGCTAGAAAGACTAGCTTGTCCAGACCCGGCATTCTACCTCAAATACGAAAATCAAGCTCTCGAACTGTATCACTCATTCATCACGGGCTGGGTTTACATAAAGTAAAATAAACCATTAAAATGATTGATCGATGTACAATCCTAAACAAAGGCACAGGTGAATGATTCAATCAATCAGTGCACTCCACTATAGCTGACCTGACATTCGTCGCGTAGTGTTACGAAAACACCTAAGATGGATCTCCCGTATAAATAAACTCGTTTCCCTTCTTTCCTGTTTTTCAGATTGCCCCGGGACGTCATTGACCCAGTGCCTTCAGCGTCAACAACTGTGTTAGTTACGGCGTTTAGAGAGAGAATAGGTTTTCATAAGCTCGTTGCATTGAGGTGTGGCATTTTAGCTGTCATCAAAGGAGGTATTTGAAAAGAATTCCATTTCCATATTGTGTTGCTAACCTGTTTTGTTCCAAGTCTTGAATTGTGTTTCACCTAGCTTCCATCCATGAATGTTGGAATTTTTAAAGTGCTGTATGGTTTGAACTGTGTTAAAATGTTGATGGATTGGGACTTTGTAGAGTAATGGCCTGTTTAATGTACACACAGAACAAATGTTCAATGAAATAGAACAAGTGACTCGATTCAGTATAAGATGGCGAAGTTTCAATAATATCAGTTATGCTGATGATACAGTGTTATTGGCAGAGGATCCAATACATTTGCATAACCTAATGGGTGGGATAAGCAGCAAGAGCCAGCAATGTGGGCTGGAAATCAGCATTAAAAAAAACTAAAGTTATGGTGTTCACCAAAGGGAAAGAAAGTCCACAAGTTGACATCTACATAAATGGAGAAATTCTGCAGCAAGTGTCAAGCTATTTATGCCTACGTCAGCTAATAACGGCATATGGCAAATGCGAAAGGGAGGTCATTAAAAGCGTTGCAGTGACAAAGAATAGATTTAACAGCATGAGACAATACACTTCTCTCCAAGCAGATATCTCAGAACTTAAACATGAGAATCATTAAATGATATGTGATTTCAGTTGTAGTGTATTGGGTAGAAACCTGGACCATGACCAAAGAACTGCAGAAGAGTATTGACGCCTTTGAAATGGGGATCTTCAGAAGACGTTTTCGAGTTTCTTGGAAAGATATGAAACAACAATGATGAAGTTTTGGAACAACCCGAGTTGGAGAAGATACTTCTAAAGGAAGTAAACAAAATAAAAAACAAACAAATATTTGGTCATAGATAGATAGATAGATAGATAGATAGATAGATAGATAGATAGATAGATAGATAGATAGATAGATAGATAGATAGATAGATAGATAGATAGATAGATAGATAGATAGATAGATAGATAGATAGATAGATAGATAGATAGATAGATAGATAGATAGATAGATAGATAGATAGATAGATAGATAGATAGATAGATAGATAGATAGATAGATAGATAGATAGATAGATAGATAGATAGATAGATAGATAGATAGATAGATAGATAGATAGATAGATAGATAGATAGATAGATAGATAGATAGATAGATAGATAGATAGATAGATAGATAGATAGATAGATAGATAGATAGATAGATAGATAGATAGATAGATAGATAGATAGATAGATAGATAGATAGATAGATAGATAGATAGATAGATAGATAGATAGATAGATAGATAGATAGATAGATAGATAGATAGATAGATAGATAGATAGATAGATAGATAGATAGATAGATAGATAGATAGATAGATAGATAGATAGATAGATAGATAGATAGATAGATAGATAGATAGATAGATAGATAGATAGATAGATAGATAGATAGATAGATAGATAGATAGATAGATAGATAGATAGATAGATAGATAGATAGATAGATAGATAGATAGATAGATAGATAGATAGATAGATAGATAGATAGATAGATAGATAGATAGATAGATAGATAGATAGATAGATAGATAGATAGATAGATAGATAGATATAGGTAGATAAGATAAGATAAGATAAGATAAGATTAGATAATATTAGATTAGATTAGATAATATTAGATTAGATTAGATTAGATTAGATTAGATTAGATTAGATTGAGATGAGATGAGATGAGATGAATAGATGCAGGATATTGACAACAAACAAATGAAGAAGGAGGAGAATAATAATAATAATAATAAGAAGAAGAAGAGGAAGAAGAATAATAATATCCGAGCACATCAACCAGCAGACAATCGTTGGGGGCCCATTTATAAGCCTCTGCATTCGGAACAAACCACCGGACAGTCGATACAGAATCTTAATACAACGATTGCAGATGCCGGATAAGGAACACACCACGTGGTAGGAAGATGTGGCAGAACTGATTAATGGCCGATACTTGCCCAGATTGATGGTGATGCTTGGGGAGAGACGCCATGACTGACAATATGTGGCTACTGAGTTTGTACCCAAGGGACGTAGCCGCTGTGATTGATTAACGACTTACGTTAGGAAGATGTGAAATGGGGAGACAATTCCCGGACATCGTGTTGGTGACCGTAGGGCATCTAGTATGGGGATTTCGCGATGTGTGAACATAGCTTTTGTGATACTTGATAATTCATGATGATATTAATGCATTCTCAACTGGAGGAAAGGAGATTCCAGAACTAAGATATGCAGATGACATAGTTACGCTCTCAAACAGCGTTGAGGGACAGGTACATTTGCTTACGTCCGTTCAGAAGCACAATGAAGATCAGAATCATTTCCTGAATATACAAAAATAAAATGAAGATTATGTCCATTGGCACACACAGATCCCAACCCAAGATAATGTCCATTGGCACACACAGACCCCAACCCAATATAATGTTCATTGGCACACACAGACCCCAACCCAAGATAATGTCCATTGGCACACACAGACCCCAACCCAATATAATGTTCATTGGCACACACAGATCCCAACCCAAGATAATGTCCATTGGCACACACAGACCCCAACCCAAGATAATGTCCATTGGCACACACAGACCCCAACCCAATATACTGTTCATTGGCACACACAGACCCCAACCCAAGATCACTATTGGTAATGAAGAAATTGTACACTTCGATTCTTCTTCTTCGTTCGTTCTCAATCTCCCACTACTAAACCCTGAAAGGGTAAGTGGCAGAATGTAGTTCAGAGAACGGAATGCATTGTGTCATAGTTTACAGCTTGCCTGCGATATTTGCACCTTTCGGTCCAACACTCCGACTTCAGCAAGCATTTTTTGAGTACCGGGTTAGCATTTCCTCTTCGATCCCTTCTCCTTAGCCAGTCTGCCCCGCTGCAGCCTGTTATCCAGAATCACCGCGTGGAGGTGTAGAAGGGTCTTAGCATCTATGGTTCGCTGGCCCTGACGCTAGCAGTCAGCAATGGGTCGCTGACCACTGCTACACTTGGATTACTTTGAATACCTTGGCTCTTTGATAACAATCGATGGCCACTGCGCAAAGGAAATAAGGAGACGATTGTCCATAGCGATACAAAAACTCAATAGTATGGAAAATATGCGGGACAATACTGACAAAGAATTACAATTGAGGAACCTCAGAACATGCGTTTTCCCGGTGGTAATGTACCGATGCGGAACGTGGACAATCACGCAAATATTAAGGAAGAGGATGGAGACTGTTGAGACAAAATGCTATAGGAGAATCCTCAAAATACCTTGGGTAAAGAAAATAACAAATGAAGCCATCCTGCAAGATCTGGGTGTTGAAGAGAACTGGCTTATAAACCACGTTATGTCTCGGAAACTCAGGTTTTTCGGTCACATCGAGCGCCATGGCGGACTGAAAAATAGCAGTTTTGGAGAGCAGTGTTCCAGGAAGATGAGACAGAGGTCTATCAAGACGTAAATGGACACAGAACATCAAGGACACCAAAAACAAGAACATTAAGCAGGCGGGTAAACTAACTGCTGATCGAGATTCCTGTCGAATGGCTGTGATAAGAGCGACATTCTGCCAAGCACATCCCACATGATAATGATGACGATTAATGCGTCATAGAGGCACGCAGAAGCGTCAAGTCCAGTGCTTTTCAAGCTGGGTACTACTGCCCCCTAGAGGGTGAGTTTAGCTTTCAGGTGGATGATAGTAGAATAAAGACATGCTGTATTAAAAACACAACCAGAGGAAACTATCGCGGCAAGCCAACAAAAGTGAAAACTTTGAGAACCAGCGATTTTCTCGGAGCAGTATACGGCTGTGAAACATGGACATTTACCCAAACTCAATATCCTTCGAGTCCAAACAAATTTTATGGAAAGGCCCCCAGAATACCGTGGACCGACAAAAAAAAGAAGAAAAAGACAAATATTCGACAAGAGTTGGGCATAAAAGATAACTGGTTCATAAATATCATCTCCAAACAATTAAAGTACTTTGGCCATTTCAAAAGAAACACCGGTCTTGAAAGAACGGTAATGGAGGGTATGACAAGAGAGGCAGAGGCAGACCAAGAAGACAATGGCACCAAGATGTCAAAGAACGCTTGGACATGACTCTGGAGCATGCTGGAGATTTGGCAAGAGAGGCAGAGGCAGACCAAGAAGACAATGGCACCAAGATGTCAAAGAACGCTTGGACATGACTCTGGAGCATGCTGGAGATTTGGCAAGACAGGCAGAGGCAGACCAAGAAGACAATGGCACCAAGATGTCAAAGAACGCTTGGGCATGACTCTGGAGCATGCTAGAGATTTGACAAGACATTTTTATTCAGATGGGCTGTGACGTGGGGGACTTGAGGTTCCCTTCCTGTGTGTTTATATCTTTCCCAACTCATACGTCAGGTACCCATTTAATGCTAGGTCGACTGGAAGAAAGAACCACGTACAAAAACGAACCAAGCCCGGTTTTTTCAGCATGTCCGTGATTTTGAACCCTGACGCGGTGTAATCCCAGTCGTAGCAAGTAAGCGCACTGTGAGTTCCTGCTTTCAGTGAAGTCGAAGAAAGGTAACTGTGACGCCACCTTGAAAATGGGTGCCAACTAGTACAGTTATATTGAGAATCGATGCCACTGCACTCCGTTTAGCCCTGTAGTGCTCATTCCTTCTCAGTAAATTCTGACAAGTATAGATACCACTTTTATATCAACTTTGTGATGCGACATGTTTGGCGTAAGACGGGAAAGTAAAGCTAACAAAGTGAATAGTCTTAGCCGACCTGTACTTCTACAGGGGCAGATACCCTTGTGCAGGTCCCAGCTCTCGTGTCTGCTGGGTGTAGCCGGGAGAAGGGTTTCCTGCTTAGCGACCCAGGTGTGTGCAGCTTAACACTCCGTTGCGTTGGGACAAGCGTTTATGGAGGGTGGTTAACCGGTGTGCGAGTCCATATTAAATAGACTGAAACACTTGAGCAAAGTAGACCCGCAGCCTGTTAGGCGCTGTCTATGCTGCTCTAAACAAAGAACCTATCCATGGGTGTTGTGTAATGCCATGTCACACAGTTAGTTGCCTTTTACGACATGGTCTCTGTTAGGCAGTGGTGCTATTCTTGTCCATGTCATACACACAGAACCCGGCAGACCACAAAGTGAATAGCACTGAATTATTTAACGATACATTGTAGTGCATTTTGAAATAACCTTAAAAATGGATATACACTTACATGAAATTAAATATAAAATCGGGTTACTGTTCCAAAATACAGATTTAGTATTACTGCGAGTTCAGGCCCTCTGTTGGATTCTTGAAAACGAGAAGGCAGATGAGCTGGCGGTACGCAGACTCGCCATCCACAGATCTATAAAGAAGCAAAGACACTCATAAAACGACCTACGAGCACGGAATAGAGAGACCAGCACAAAAAATACAAGCCATGATGTAACAGCATAGACAAACTTTTCAGAGATGAGCAGACAACGATCTTCAGGTTCAGAACGGGACATTTGCAGACTCAAGGTCCACATCCACAGAATGGGTCTTAGAGACATAGTCACGTGCGATTGTGAAGCACCCAAGCAAGCACCAGGTCATATCCTGAAGGCTGCCCTACTTATACAGACCAAAGAGA
Source organism: Ariolimax columbianus (assembly GCA_036924085.1). Lineage (NCBI taxonomy): Eukaryota > Metazoa > Mollusca > Gastropoda > Stylommatophora > Arionidae > Ariolimax > Ariolimax columbianus. Next base: position 64,339,630 of record JAVGWX010000010.1, read on the forward strand.
GGCAGACTTGCCCGGGGAGGTATGGTGGGGGGGGGGGGCAGCGACCATGCTCGAGAAGCTGTATGGAACCGGTGAAGACCTGAAACGCACAGCTTGCTTCGTGAATCTCGCTGGGCTATCACCAAATGCTCAGTTGATTGAAGTATACTTTATTTACGCATCATGTTTTCGGTGCATCATTATATAATTTATTTTATTCTTCTGATTAAAACAGATTCCTAACGTTGAATTTCAGTTAAATACAGTGTCATCCACATCCACAAACGAAAGTCATAAGGTGCCAAAGACCATTCCAGTTTTACGCCATATACTCTACCTGGGTTTGATTTAGTGTAAATTCATTGGAAATAATCAAAATCAGTGTTTGGAGAATTTTGTTACGCCGAAGCCAATATATAAGGCTTTTCACGTGCTGTGTGATACTAATGTGTATACGTGATTTCACCACTTGTGAGCTGTAAACTACTGGCTGAAGATCCCACGGCGGAAGGATATGGAGATGTTCAAAGAATTCACGAAATGGATATTATGTTCCTCGTTCCTGTGCATCGCTGCTGCAAATACGAGTGAGTACTCTTTGTATGCTATGTATGTTGGTATGTGATGCATGTCTGTCAATTTTGCTATCTTATCGTCGTTCTCTTCTTCTTCTTCTTCTTCTTCTTCTTCATTTGCTCTAAAGTAAAATATTATGCATGAAACTAGTAACATCTTACTACCTTATGAACTTGACGGTAGGTCAGGACCCAGCTCTGAAGTCATCAACAGGGCAAGACGTTCAAGCATGTGATGATGTTCGTCCAACACGTGAGATGAAGACCACTCTCATTGTTCAGCAGTGTGGAGAATCTTTTTTTTCATTTTGCTCTGTCGCCTGAAATGGGTGACTTGCTCGGTGATTTGGATTAAAGTGAGGACGATTTGCGTAATATCTCAACCTCTTTGGCCAGTGGCTAGACATTATAGAGACGACTGGAGATAGCACATGATGCAGATTTTTCCTCAGGGTTTACTCACGAAGCCTTTCCCGTAAAAAGGTAGCCCGCAAGGCAACAGGAGTGTGACATCTAATAGGTTAGGAAAGTAGAATGATCAGGACAAAATCTCAATGTTTATTTAGTTTAATTGCATATAAATAATGTTCATATATTCATAAAGTGTTCGTCATATGGTGAGTGTCAAAGCCGTTAATACGTTACTGCAGAGAACCAAAATTCTATTCATTTTGTTTGCGTGCCCAACAAACGCTTTTCGGACCAAACAGGTGGACGTCGTTCAGGGTGAAGTGCAGTTGCTACACTGTCTATCGTTACTCGCATATCAGCTCAAGTCATCAAGCACACCCCACACCCCCCCCCCCCCACCCCACTCACCGCAGAGAAGCTTCTGTTGGAATCTGAACATGACGTCCGGGTCGGGCTTCATCAACAATTTTTGAGCGTATTTGAAAAATGTATCCAATCAATAATGCACCGTTTTACCCGACAAACACTTCTCATTGCAAGCAAGATACATTTATAATTAACCGTATAATAAAACGAAACAAACGAACATCATCGCGCTGTTCATTGATTGCGAACTCTGAGTGCATGAACGCTATTTTACATCTGTTCTGCGCACGTACATGCGACACCTAGCGTTTGATACGCATAGTAATAACAATGTTGGATGATGCTTCCAACCAATGCCACTTTTAGAAACTATAACTACATTTTGCAACTTTCCAAGTTTGTGAGGGAAATAGATGTGATTATGTGAGAGCGAACTCACAAACAAAATAAAGTTCACGCATGCTCTTCACTACATACGAGAATTCCATATGTTGATTATTCACGCATATTCTTCATTGCATATTTCTGTTACATATGATGACCGTTCACTTATGTTCTTCGCTACAAATAATATTTCCATATGTTGAACTTTCACACACACTCTTTACTGCAAACTACTATTCTAAATGTTGAAATTTCACCTATATTCTTTACTGTAAACTAGATTATACCAATGTTGAAAGTTCACGTATATTCTTCATTACAAACGATGTTTTTATATGTTGAACGTGTACGTATATTCTTCACTACAAACGACTATTCTAAATGTTGAATGTTCTAATGCCACACTATAAATGGCTATCTAAATATTGAAAGTTCCCATATATTCTTCACTACAAACGACTATTCCATATATTTTAACTTCACGTATATTCTACACTACAAACGACTATTCTATTTATATAATTTCACGTATATTTTTCACTACAAAGGACTGTTCTATGTGTTTTAATTTCACGTATATTGTACACTACAATCCATTTGTTATAACTTCACGTATATTCTTCATTATTATTATAAGTTCCCGTATTTTCTCCACTTCAAAAGACTATTCCACACTAGTGTATATGATGTATGTGTAAAAGTGTGTTTTCTGATGTTTATGTATACATCTTTACGTCTACTGTGGATTAGCAGTGGTTAGCGCCCTGACTTCGCATCTTAGTGGTGCCGGGCTCATTCCCCAGTTGAGACGGTAATGTTTTTTTTAGACCGCAATGGCACCCTGGTCGACCCAGCCTTAAATGGGTACCGGTTCAGTTCGGTAAGTAAAAGCGGCAAGGGAGAGGAGATGACTACCGCCCTCATATAGCCAAGCCTTTGAAATGTGAGATCGCTAACACCTCACATCCCAACGGCAGTAATGCTATGGGTTACTTTACTTTACTTTTTACTGTGGATTAATTTTTCTCTGATTTTATGTGAACTTAATTATTATCTTGGTGAATGCGAACGACCGAATCTGCTCTTAAGAAGCGTTCCTGTTGTTTTGCTGTAGATGTGGGTATCTTTAAATGTGTTAACATTCTTTTTGTATTATGTTTTGCAAAGCTCATGAATGTTTCTCATCCGTGTATTTCTCTCTGGCTGCCGTATCTTATCTTATCTTATCTTATCGTATCTGGTCTTATCGTATCTTGTATTGTCTTGTCGTTCCTGATATTATCTTATCGTATCTTATCGTATCTCATCTCATCTCATCTCTTCATCTCATGTGTTCTTATCTGATCTTGTCTTGTCTTGTCTTGTCTCGTCTTGTCTCGTCTCGTCTCGTCTCGTCTCGTCTCGTCCCTTCTCATCTCATCTCATCTCATCTCATCTCATCTCATCTCATTTCCTCATCTCATGTTATCGAATCTTATCTTAGCTTATCTCATTTTAGTCTGGTTTAGTCTCGTCTGATCTCATCATCTCATGTTATCTTATCTTATCTCATCTCATCTCTTCATCTCGTGTTATCGTATCTTATCTCATTTTAGTCTCGTCTGATCACATCTCATCTATATGTATGTCTATCTGTCTGTCTGCCAGGTTGTCTATCTGCCTGACTGATGAGTCTGTTTATCTGCATGTCTGTCTGATTGACTGCCTGCCTGCCTCTCTGTCTGCCTGCCTGCCTGTCTGTATATATTCTTTCTGTCTGTCTGCCTTCCTGTCTATCTATCTATCGCTCACTTATTGAATGATCGATCCTTCTCTTTCATTGCTCGTAGATCTTGCTGAAATATCATGTGTTATTACAGACAGCTTCACTTAATATATGATAAATTTCCCACGCGATATCATATAACTGTGAGCAACGTCACTCAAAAAGTTAGCAAACTGACAGAGCAGAATGAAATATTCCACCGATATTACGTCACGCCAAATATGACCGTCCCGCCATTGCTTCTGTTGAATGCATATTTACGCTAGCGATCCTTCAGCGTCTCTGTCTGAAACAAATATGATTTTGTCTCAATCTGCCAGACCAAAAGAGGGACAAGATGGAAATTAAAAACCTTCTTTGCCAGAAGAGAATAAATTTCTCTCGATTACGTGAGAACACTTTATACTTGACAGCTGCAACGGCCCCGCTCCTATATTGGGGCGTCTTGAACGCTGCGCATCGGAAAAACAGCTGCATTTTCTTCATATTTACTGAACTTACCTTAGTGCTCTTTGACATCCCCGCTATCCTAACCCTGTTGGTTCTACTCCAGCGCAAGTTTGGTTTTTAATAAAGTTTGGTTTTTAATAAAGTTTGTTACGGGCGTATCCTACGGGTGTGTCGTACGGGTGTATCCTACAAGTGTGTCGTACCGGCATATCCTACCAATGTCGTTAGGTTAGTTGTTCCCACAGCTGGACAGTTAAGACGGTCTTTGCTACAAGTCGTCTCTGTTAGCAAGCCTGCGCCAAAGCATTTGATGAGCTCATGCGGTTGTGGTTACAGGAAATGTTCTCTTTTACATTTGTTTCTACTCCCATCCATGAAGCTCTTTAGTGCCAAGTCTCCACATGATTGGAAAGAAACAGTTCTTCATCTTCTTCTACCTCTTTTTATTTTTCTTCGTCTTCGTTCTTCTTCTTCGTCTTCCTCCTCATCCTCTTCTTCTTCCTCTTCTTCTTGTTCTTCTTCTTACTACTTTCTTCTTCTTCGTCTACGTCTGCCTCTTCTTCTTGTTCTTTTTCTTCTTTTTACTACTTTCTTCTTTTTAGTTCTTCTTTGTCTTCATCCTTCTCTTCTTCTTCTTCTTTTTCTTCTTTTTCTCAGTTTTCCTCTTTCTCTTCTTCTTCTTTCTCTTCTTTTTCTTTTTCTTCTTCTACTTCTTCTTCTTCTTCTTCTTCTTCTTTGTACTCTGTCAGACATCGACTTAGCAACGGTCATCTCGACGCTGTTGACACAGCCAAAGAGCTTGTCTGGTGTTGGCACTGGTGGTGGCCACACATGTTTTCTCCAGTCCTCGTATGCCGGGACACTTTTTCAGCAGATGTTGCGTAGTCATTCTCCCAGTACCACACCATTCGTCAGTAGCACCTATCTTCAGTTTATTGTATAGATAGTACCTCAGTCTATTGTGGGCTGTGTAGAGTATTTTCCGGACAGTTGGTAATTTCATCTGCGTTGCTCCGAACAACAATGACAATAGCAGCAGCAACAACAACAACAACAACATAAAACATAACTAACGGTTGAAATTAGCGTAAAGAATATAAGTAGTCCCACCACAACGAATATTGCTGTCGAGGATGAAGTGTTGGACACTCCATTTTACTAGCTCTCAGGTATTTTATGAATTTCATTCCGTCGACGCTTATTTTACTTCACCAAAAGTAAGCTGGATCAAGATGCTGAGTAAGGCATGAGCTGCTGCGGCCAACGACCCAAAGCTGACTGTTAGCCTGAGGGCCAGCGACCTAAAACTGACTGTTAGCATGAGGGCCAGCGAAGCAGAGCTGCCAAGACCCTTCTACACCTCCATGGGGTGATTCAGGCCGCAACATGGCAGACTGGCTAAGGAGAAGGGATCAAGAAGGAAAGGCTAACCCAGTATATATATATATATATATATATATATATATATATATATATATATATATATATATATATATATATATATCTGCTGAAGTCGGATTTGTCGGATCAAAAGATGCAAATATCACAGTCAAGATGTAAACTACAACACAACGCATTCCGTTTTGCAGACTACATATTGCTACTTGCAAAGCCCTTTTGAGGGCTTGGTAGCGGGAGATTGAGAACATTCAGGGCTTGGTAGCGGGAGATTGAGAAAGTTCAGGGCTTGGTAACGGGAGATTGAGAACATTAAGGGCTTGGTAGCGGGAGATTGAGAATGTTCAGGGCTTGGTAGCGGGAGATTGAGAACGTTCAGGTCTTGGTAGCGGGAGATTGAGAATGTTCGGGGCTTGGTAGCTGGAGATTGAGAATGTTCGGGGCTTGGTAGCTGGAGATTGAGAACGTTCAGGGCGTGGTAGCGGGAGATTGAGAATGTTCAGAGCTTGGTAGCGGGAGATTGAGAACGTTCAGGGCTTGGTAGCGGGAGATTGAGAACGTTCAGGGCTTGGTAGCGGGAGATTGAGAACGTTCAGGGCTTGGTAGCGGGAGATTGAGAACGTTCAGGGCTTGGTAGCGGGAGATTGAGAACGTTCAGGGCTTGGTAGCGGGAGATTGAGAACGTTCAAGGCTTGGTAGCGGGAGATTGAGAACGTTCAGGGCTTGGTAGCGGGAGATTGAGAACGTTCAGGGCTTGGTAGCTGGAGATTGTGAATGTTCAGGGCTTGGTAGCTGGAGATTGTGAACGTTCAGGGCTTGGTAGCTGGAGATTGAGAATGTTCAGGGCTTGGTAGCTGGAGATTGTGAACGTTCAGGGCTTGGTAGCGGGAGATTGAGAACGTTCAGGGCTTGGTAGCTGGAGATTGTGAATGTTCAGGGCTTGGTAGCTGGAGATTGTGAACGTTCAGGGCTTGGTAGCTGGAGATTGAGAATGTTCAGGGCTTGGTAGCGGGAGATTGTGAACGTTCAGGGCTTGGTAGCGGGATGTTGAGAACGTTCAGGGCTTGGTAGCGGGAGATTGAGAACGTTCAGGGCTTGGTAGCGGGAGATTGAGAACGTTCAGGGCTTGGTAGTGGGAGATGGAGAACGTTCAGGGCTTGGTAGCGGGAGATTGTGAACGTTCAGGGCTTGGTAGCTGGAGATTGAGAATGTTCAGGGCTTGGTAGCGGGAGATTGTGAACGTTCAGGGCTTGGTAGCGGGAGATTGAGAACGTTCAGGGCTTGGTAGCGGGAGATTGAGAACGTTCAGGGCTTGGTAGTGGGAGATTGAGAACGTTCAGGGCTTGGTAGCGGGAGATTGAGAACGTTCAAGGCTTGGTAGCGGGAGATTGAGAATGTTCAGGGCTTGGTAGCGGGAGATTGTGAACGTTCAGGGCTTGGTAGCTGGAGATTGAGAACGAACAAAGAAGAAGAAGAGTAACAGTAAGCCGGGCGTACCACAACAAAAAGTATCCTTTAACAAATAATACAGCATCAGCACCCTCTACTCCGACTGAGGTGACAAAAATGAAGAAAAGAACCCAGAAAATATGGCAGTTTGTTTTGTTTATTTATTATGCATATTATCGTGTTTCAACCTTCTTGATTACACATATAGTCTGTGTTGTCAACCGTTAAAAAAATGGATGTATTTCCTACATTAAAAAAATAAAATTTTTTGTCGATCTTCTAGCTTGTGTTTGTTTAACTCGTGTCCCTTCTACCTTCCCTTCATTTATTCGTTTATGTTATCAGCGGGGAAAAAAACAGAAACAAAAAACGAAGATTCTGGAAGTACCTTAAGCGTCATCTTCGTTCCTTTGCCTTATCTTAATCCGGGAAGGATTTCTGCGAAACTTGCAATTTTAGCCGGACTTATTCATGGATAGGAAGGGGGAAAAAAGACGCTTGTAGTTGCTCTGATCACATTGAGGCTTAAATAGGCATGCTTTCAGGAAAAACTAAATGTAGTTTGGTTTTGTTTTCAGATTCGTATCTACACATTAACCGACTAAATCAGAACACCGAATGTTTTTTTTTTTACTTTTCGTTAGTTTTGCACACTGAAGCTTGCGTTAGTAGCTAAACATGCCACGAACAGGATGCACGCTTCGATTACTCATGTCTTAATTCTGGGGAAGGATGTCTTCAAAATTATCTAATTTATACAGACTCATTCAAGGATATTAGGAGGGGGCAGGGGGGGGGGGGTGTGTGATTTAAGTTGCAGCGTTCGCTTTGAACCATACATATACTTGATTGCAGGAAGAAATGATTGGCTAAACTGCCATACTGGAACACATTACAAACAGATACACACACGCATCCATACACTGGCCAATACGTCCTCATTACAAACAGATACACACACGCATCCATACACTGGCCAATACGTCCACATTACAAACAGATACACACACGCATCCATACACTGGCCAATACGTCCTCATTACAAACAGATACACACACGCATCCATACACTGGCCAATACGTCCACATTACAAACAGATACACACAAGCACAAATACACTGGCCAATACGTCCTCATTACAAACAGATACACACACGCATCCATACACTGGCCAATACGTCCACATTACAAATAGATACACATACGCATTCATACACTGGCCAATACGCCCATAATACAGACAGGTACAAACACGCATCCATACGCTGAGCAATAGGTCTACATTACAGACAGATTCAAACACGCATCCATACACTGGTCAATCCGTCCACATTACAGACATACACACACGAATCCATACGCTGGCCAATACGTCCACATTTCAAACAGATACACACACACACACACACATTCATACACTGGTCAATCCGTCCTGATAAAGCTCAAAGAACTACGATCTTGGGTGGAAAGCGCCGTCCTTCGTCAGTAGAGACCAGAAAAAGAAATCTTTAATCAAACGAAAATAAGAAAAATTGTTTTGTTTTGTTTTCAGAAACGTATCTATAGATTAACTGACAAACTCGAACAATCTAATGTTATTTTCTTTTCCGTTGAGTTCGTTTGCACACTAAAGCTTGCTTTAGTTGCCAAACATACCTCGAACAGGAAACACTTTTTGTTACTTAATAACATGTATTTGTATTCTGTGACTTAAATTCAGTTCAGTTCAAGTGCCATCTCCACATCGAAGGTCAGCTGCTATCGATTTCCAGTGTACTCTATCTCTTGCAGTAATGGTACAACTAGAGAAGCTTTCCCCAGTCGATCTCCTGATATTATCTACTCACTTAAAATGTATGTCTTTTGGACGACTGCCTTCCACTCTACCCACTAGTATGGTCTTGAACAATGAGGTATGTCTTGTTATATGACCACAAAAACATAACTATCTAACCGTGATTTCGGTCATTAATTCTTTTTTCACTTCCAACGTTTTCAATACCTCCAATTTTGTTTTCTTTTCTTTCCAAGAAATGCGATCCAATCGTCTATATACCCACATTTCGAAGGCTTCGACACTCTTTTCGAACTTGCTATTCACTGTCCATGTTTCTTTGCCATAAACTAGTGACGAGTATACATAGTACCTGACAATTCTCATTTTCAAATTCTGATTTATCAGTTTGGATGTCAGTATGTGTCACATGTTGTCGTATACCATCTTGGTCATACCTATACTCTTTCTGATTTCTTCTCCACAGCTGCCTTCTTCCGTTATTATATGACCTAGATAGGAGAAACTCTGAACCTGTTCACATAGTTGATCTTTTATTTTTATATGCATACATGGTTTCTTGTCACTTATCCCAAGTATTAGATTCCTTGTTCTTCGTTATGTTTATGTCTTATCCAAACGCTTGACTTTAATTGCTTCTTTAAAAAAAAAAACAAACTTTTATTTGTTTTCACTTGTTAGTATGTATATTTCTAAGGGTTAAATATTGTGCTGGAAAATGCAGAAACTTCCCTGAAAGCTAGAGATCAGATACTTTCGGGACAGGTACACACCCGATGAGATAGAGTACTTTGATTACATTTTTGGGGACAATATATCTCTGATTCGTTTGCTCTCACATAACCGCATCTATTTCCTTCATAAATCTATCAGTGTGTCGTAGGATTCTCTCGCTACCATGCAGTTCACACCTCACAACATTACATCTATTTCCCCTATAGACCTGACGAAGACATTGGGTGGGCTTCACTCATCTCCATAGTCTTTTCTTCACATAATCGTATCTATTTCACTTATAGACCTCACTGTCTGCTTTAGACGTCTCCCTTAGCTACAGCCTATCCCTTATATACCTTCATCAGCACGCTCCGGATGTAAGGAAAGCTACTCCAACCCGCTACTTAACGTCCTTTTCATGGCGCGCAGAAGACAAAACAACAACATCCCTTATATAAACAATCGTATGTATTTTCCTCATAGATTATACTGCCTGTTTTACACTTCAATCTTCGCCATACAGTTTACCCCTCACGTAATTTCGTGAATAATAATAATAATATTATTAATAATAATAACACAACAAATATTCATTAAAAAAAACCCAAGTAAAATAGGTGAAACATTTCACATACCTGGGTAACATAATCTCAGCAGAGGGCAAAGGCGTCACAAGAAATCCAAAAGAGATGTAATAGAACAAGTCAAATCATTGGAGTAATATCCCCTTCATTACTATCTAAGCACGTGACAATGGATACAAAAAGAACGCTATACAACACGGTATTCCAACCCATACTGTGCTATCAGTGCCAGAATTGGACATTAACAAGCAAAGAGAAAAGAAACATCGTAACAACAGAGATGAAATTTCTGCACATGATGCTTCGAGTAACAAGAATGGATAGAATCATAAACTAAGATATTGGAAGACTAGCAGGTACAACACCAGTGCTAGACCTCATCAAAAGACAGCAAACCAAATGGTTCGGACATGTAACTCGTCAAACACTAGATAGTAGTTCTCAGAAAGCAATGCTACACAGATACAATGGATACAAAGCCAAGGGCCAACCACGCAAAAGATGGGTAGCAGAACTAACAAAAGCAGTAAATCTCCCCGTTTACGAAGAACCTACTAGGGTCCGGTCAAGAAACCTCTTCATAACTTGACTCTGAAAGGCACTAGAACATACTAGGGCCCGGTCAAGAAACCTATTCATAACCTGACTCTGAAAAGCACTAAAATATACTTGGGCCCGGACAAAAAACCTCTTCATAACCTGACTCTGGAAAGCACTAAAATATACTTGGGCCCGGACAAAAAACCTCTTCATAACCTGACTCTGAAAAGCACTAAAATATACTTGGGCCCGGACAAAAAAACCTTTTCATAACCTGACTCTGGAAAGCACTAAAATATACTTGGGCCCGGTTAAGAAACATCTTCATAACCTGACTCTGAAAAAGCACTACCAGGACAACAAGCGAACAGAAGAAGAGAAGAAGATAATTGCATCTAATAGAGCCCACCGTAACCTTAGCCTTCTCTCATAGCCCAACAGTCCATCCCAGCCATAATCGCATGTTTCCCTCACAGACGCATCAGTCTGTCATAGTCTTCTCTCGTCGCCATACACTATTTCTCTTATTTTAGAACACCGCACATCCTGCTGAGACGAAAAACTTGGATAACATTGATATTTTTAATCCGTGCCTCTGTAGTGTTTCTCCAACACCATAAACCCATCTTTTTCTCTTTAATCATGCCCTCTGTTGTTATAGGCTCGGGCGACCGACCAATTCTTTCAATGTTTCGTCTGTTTACGTAAGTTATGATTGTTTGGCGAGTACAAGCTATAATGGAGGGCGGGAGATCAATGGACCGAGCCGATATTCTAAGCGCCGTTAGGAAAATTGGCTGGAAGGAAGATTCGGAAGTTGATCCAGAATCTCCGTCCTTTCCGCGACTGGTTGAATTGGGTGTGAAACGAGGGGTGGCGAGGAAGAAACATCACACGGGGACCCGAAGACGTCTGGTTAACCAGCACAGGACCGGCACGGGCAGTCATCAGGTACTGGCAGACATACTGAGGATGAGATCTGAGCGCGTCAGTCATCACGTGCTGGCAGACATACTGAGGATGAGATCTGAGTGCGTCAATCATCACGTACTGGCAGACATACTGAGGATGAGATCTGAGCGCGTGATCACATACTGGCAGACATACTGAGGATGAGATCTGAGCGCGTCAGTCACCACGTGCTGGCAGACATACTGAGGATGAGATCTGAGTGCGTCACGTGCTGGCAGACATACTGAGGATGAGATCTGAGTGCGTCATCACATACTGGCAGACATACTGAGGATGAGATCTGAGCGCGTATCGACTTGTCTCAAGTGTGATGAAGATGATCCCAGGACTAACTAACTAACCAACTGACTAACTAACTAACTAACTTACTAACTAACCAATCTCTAACTAAGTAACTAAACTAAAACTTAAACTTAAACTTAAATTATGAAAAGTAAGTGTTCTAACTATCTGTCGGAGATCTCCATCTCTCACTCTCTCTTCTTGTGGATTGAACGCATTTTGCAAGAATCGCATTTCACAAGTCGTGGTACTCTGTTCTTAACTTTGTCAGGGTCAGAGTTCATGTCTGGCACTGATAACATAGAATCGGTATGAATATATTGTTAGTAATATGCCTGTTTGTACGAATATCTACGTGTGGATTTGTTAGTGATGGTCGTAACTTGTATGGCATTTCAGGGGATGCAACACAGTTAATGAGCTGAAAGCAGCATTGACTCGTGGCCGGCTGCTTGCATGAGTCAGCGAACCAGAGCTGACGAAGACTATATACCGCTTCTAAGCGGTGACCCTGGAAACAGACTGGGACAGTGTAGTATTGCTAAGAGAGTAGGGATCGCATGAAGAAAGGCAAACTCCCCCCCCCCCCCCCCCTCAAAAAAAAAATGCTTTGTTGTCGTTCGTTCTCAAACTCCCGCTACCAAACCCACAAAAAGGGAAAGGGCTAGTAGCAGGATGTAGTCCGTAGAAAGGAATACGTTGTATCGTAGTTTACAGCTTGACTGCAATATTTGCACCTATCGGCCCGACACATCAGTTTACAGAATTACATATCTGCGTACCCGGTTAGCGTTCCCTCTTCGATCCCTTCTCATTAGCCAGTCTGCCGTGCTGCAGCCTGGTATCCAGGAACACCACATGGAGGCAAAGAAGTGTCTTGGCAGCTCTGGGTCGTTAGCCCTGACGCCAGCAGTAAGCTTTGGGTTCTAGACCGCTACTGCTCAGCATCTTGATCCATATTCCGCTCCCAAGTAGCGGCCCTGGAAATAGGCTGCACAAGTGCAGTCTTGCTAAGAGAGTAGGGATCGCAGAGGGAAGGCAATCTCTGTACCAAAAAAAAACAAAAAAAAACAACCCTAGAACCCCAAATATGTTGGGCGGAAATACACAGGAATCACAGCCTCCTTATTAACTAGGACACATCATCCATTTCAGGATGAACGAAAAAGAAGAAGAAGAAAGGTAAGAAGAAGAAGAAGAAGAAGAAGAAGAAGGGTAAGAAGAAGAAGAAGACGAAGAAGAAGAAGAAGGGTAAGAAGAAGAAGAAGAAGAAGAAGAAAAGTAAGAAGAAGAAGAAGAAGAATAATGTCAATGCATTTGCTTTGTTAATGTCTTTGAACCTGAAAAATCTTTTCGATAGATTTGAACAGGTCTGCGTTTTCGCCTTTGAATGTAATAGAGTGGTACTAACTGGTTGAAGCTGTAGCGGAAACGCCAGAACTACGTGAAGGGTGGAGTACCGCCCCTGGAGAGTAACGATTGGAGTCTGCCAGAGAAACTTGAGATTTCAATTACGCTGCTTCCACCGCCCGGCCTGTGATTAGAGCGTCGTCAGTCAGGGTAATCTGTTCGTCCCTGCTTTCCAGTTTCGGCGGTTGCTTGTTTTCTTTGCATAAATTGCCGTACCACCTAAGAAGTGAAAACAATGGCGGGTCAGTTATTTCACTTTTAACGGTGTTGAGGTGTCTCAGGTGTCAGTGACGTGGCACTGACTGACCTTACCTGGGGGCTTGGCGGTGACAATGATTGATGGAAATACAACAAGCCAGAGGTTGTTTTAACGCATGCCCTACAAAAAGGTGACTTGCAGTGGCGTAGCTGCTGCATACGTGGGCTGGGTTAGTTAGTTGCCCATCGCAAGCGAAGATGCCTGCAGAGTCAGACGTGTTTATTCAGATGTGACTGCATATGAACATACAGTCCGATCTGAGCGTGACAAATTCTACCGCACGTAGGGCACACATGAACAGCGTGACAAACTCGACCGCACGTAGGGCACACATGAATAGCATTTGTAATTGGATAGTCTTGCATTCTTTTATTTCGTCCCAGCTCTCTTTTCCTGCGTCTACGTAATGGTCTTTTGCTCGGCAATGCTAGCACCATGTGTGATGGCATTGCGCCAGGCTGAGCAGTTTGGAGCAAGCGGACCCCATGCAGCAACACCAATGAAGAATATTTTCAAAGATACTTTTAGAGCGTCTTTGCATGGTTTTTATTTTTGGTCTTCCCTGTGAGCGCTGTTCTGTCATGAGCTCACCAGTACACCAGTTGTTTAGAAGAGTGCCTGAAACCTACTGCTACCGAAAAAAACAATATACCCCACAATCACCGTAGATTCACAAGAGACACGAAGGAGTGTCGCATCAGAAATTGGAAGAGAGAAACAGGTACACGACCCAAGACATGGGTTTGTTTGGACATCCGGTGTAGTATATCCTCGTCATCACGTAGCATGTCATTTATAGAACGTCAGCCCCATCACAGTCTGTCTGAAAGAAATACTTTCCCTTGCCAAAATTCCAGCCTCGGCCACAGTCAAACCCAGGAATTCTTGGATATCTTAGTGCCATTATCTTTTTGGTCTACCCCTGCCTCTTTTGCCTGGCACCATACCTTCCATCACTGTCTACCATTACTTACAGAGTAAGTCTATTTTTTTCTTGAGAGAAAATGCACTACTGTCAGATGCATGGCTTGTGTGTCCTTAAGCATGGTTATTAGTTTTAGCACTGCAGTACCATTTATCGAAAGCTTTAGTAAGTTTAGATTGTGGCAGTGGAGGTCCCTTTAGTTTCACCATCATAAACTAGCTTATGCACAATGAATTCGAACCGTAATATCATTAATAATCGTGCAAGAGTCGTTATTTAGTAACCATTTAAAACGTAATTAGCGATTAAAAACGGATTTCTTTATTCGTCAAGTACACATTTTTCCTCGTCACAGACGGACGCTTTTGTCAATCCCTGGTTATATATATATATATATATATATATATATATATATATATATATATATATATATATATATATATATATATATATATATATATTGATATATATATATATATATATATATATATATATATATATATATATATATATATATATATGTATATTGAACATTATAATACGGTTCCAAAACATGGAGTATGAACAAACAGAATAGAGGCCCCCGTAATGTGGCTATACAGAAAAATATGTCAATTTTTAATGAAAAGAGAAATATACAAATAGTGACGCCCGGAAGAGGGTATTCTTGGTTAGAGAACTATTGACAGACATTAAAATTAGGGAAGTAAAATATCTTAATTGTTGTTGTTGGATTCCCACAGTGAGTAGAATTACTTTTTTGTGCGCCCTAAAAAGGACATTAAGTGGCGGGTTGTCGTAGATTTCTCATTTCCCGAGCGTGTTGATGAAGGCGGAGAAGGTTCTCCAGGGTGGTTGTGATACGCTTGGGTTCATCTGCGTGGCGTTCACTACTACGGGGATCACGTCGATGCCTCATCTTGTTAGGCTGCCATCAAAACAGCCCGTTTTCAGGGAGCGCTAAGAGGAAACCAAGGTGAAGGTCTTGTCCAGTATGTTTTTCCTGAACCTGACTAACATGTCTAATCAGTTTATTTTGTCTGACTAGACGTTAGTGTCTTCCTTCCCATTTTGATCATATTAAAAGGGCATTATACTTTATATATCGAGATCAAATGGTCTTGTAAATACAATCCTCCTCGGAAAGGTGCATGGCAGACGACGAAGAGGCAGTCTCAAAAAGAGATGGGAGGACAACATAAAAAAATGGACCAATCTCCGACCAGAAGAGTCACAGGCAGCGGCATCTGATAGAGAAGGGTGGCGTGGTGTTGTGAGGATGTCTTCATGTGTGCCCCAGCGACCTCACCGGTTACGGGATGACCTACCCTGACACTTTATTGAAAACGAAACAAGATAGGAAGGTTAAAGGTCGACGGACAAGACGAGGGATAGCGCCATAAATGGGAGTGCGTCATCAGAAGATGCGCTAATGTAAGTCTGGCAGAGTATACCGTCCCGACAAGATACAGAGGATGGTGGAAGGCCATTGCCGCCTTACCTTCGTTGCGGAAACGCACTTTTTGAAATAAATATAGACTCAATAGACTTGGAAAATGGGGGGGGGGGGGTGCCGTAGGCTAGTGGATAAGTGGCACGTCTCACAACCATTTATTCATTTTTATATATACATTTTTATATAAAATGCATGCTGAAGTCGGATGCACTGGGTGGACAGGCGCAAAATAATAACCACGGTGCAACGCACACCGTCTTAGGGAATAGATAATAAGGTCAACGCAAAAAAAACAAAAAAAGACTTGGAATGAGATCACATGGAGTATTAACTGAACTGATGTGTAAGATGCACCACGGCAAGGGTTGCTCAAATCGAAAAACTGACACTTGGAAGTTCTTTTTGCGGTCAACTCCGCAACACCACCGACCAATCGAATGATCAAAGCCTAGGTCTTATCTCCGGAAGACGCCTGGCCAGGGACCGTCACGATCCCAGCGCGTCCGATCTGAAAAGACTGGCGATTTATGTCCTGACGGCCACAGACACGTTGCCGCAGATTTATCGCCGCAGTCATGAACTCAGCCGACATTCAGATGGAAAAAGTCCGCATACTAATGACACACACCAGATTTGGGACAAACGTCGGTCGCTGGCTTGCATGGGGAAATATCCGATGTGAAGATAACGAACTATTACTGTTGAACTAGCTGTGATGAATACATGAATACGTACTGATACATAAGATAAGAGGGTTAGGTCGGTGCATGAGAATGCAACCTGTGCCACAGTACGTATGTGACATATGGAGCGATTTGGTTACAAGGCACGAGGTAGGCTACGTGACTACATAACAGAATAGAGCGCGCTTTAAAAAATTTTTTTTTTTTTTTTACAAAATACAACCACATGAACAAGAACTACAAGAACAAAGAGGGCACAGATACAAGTTAATTAATGAAAGGTCCAGATTAGAGATTATGACATTTTTGTTTAGTTAGAATGCTTGGAATGAATTGCCACCGCAAATAGTGTAGGCAGTTTCAATTAATGCATTCAAGAAAAGATTGGATGCGCATAATTTTTAGATCAAGGAAATGTAAAAGAAACTGGTTGTATAAAGAATCTGAAGGGTCTTCTAAACAGTATAAAGACGTTAAGTAACGCTAGAAGCACTACTACTACTACTACTACTACTGCTCCTGCTGCTGCTACAATTACTTTTACTGCTACTACTACCACCACCACTACTACTGCTACAATTACTATTACTGCTACTACTACCACCACCACTACTACTACTACTACTACTACCACCACCACTACTCCTACCACGACCACCACCACTACTACTACCACCACCACCACTACTCCTACCACGACCACCACCACTACTACTACCACCATAACCACCACCACTACTACTACCACCACTACTCCTATCACCACCACTGCTACTACTACCACCACCACTACTACTACTACCACGACCACCACCACTACTACTACCACCATAACCACCACCACTACTACTACTACTAACTCCTCCACCACCACCACCACCACCACCACTACCACTACTACTACTACTATTACTACTACTACTACTACTACTACTACTACTACTACTACTAATACAAATAATAATGAAATATAATGGTAAATGGAAAATGATTCATCTAAAACCGACTACATTGTACCAGTGGGCCATCAAGTGTGATCAGTCCCAGTCATTGCTGAACGTACCGACGGCAGAGGAAAACTCCAAAGCAATCACAAAGTCTCCGAAATTTTCTCCTGGCTTTATCAGGTACCAATTTACAGATGGGCTGTCTGGAAGAAACGATAATATCATGATAAAACCCACATAACCAATCTGTCCAACTGACCACGACGAGATTCGAACTTAGTTCTCTCGGGTCGTTATCCAAGCTCACAACCACCAGGCCACAGAATCCACGAATTTCCTTTAATAAAACATTAAACGATTATATTGTCCTCAAGTCATCTACCCACCTGTTACTAGGTCTTCTTCGTAGCCTCTTCCGGCTATTATGATTATTGTTGTTGGGTGTCCACAATAATAAAATCAGTCTCTTGTGCGCCCTAAAAAAGGACGATAAGTGGTGGGTTGTCGTAGCTTTTCTCACACCAGAGCGAGCTGGTGAAGGTGGACCGGAGTCCTCCAGGTAGTTGTGCTCACCTGCGTGTTGCTCACTATTACAGGGATCACGTCGATCCCTCACCTTGTTAGCCAGACTGCCATGAAAACAGCTCGTTTCTAGAAAGGGCAGCGAGAAAGTCAAGGTAAGGGCATTGTCCAGTATGTTTTGCCTGACCCTGACTAACATGTCCGATCAGTATATTATGACTGTGTCTGACTAGCAGGCCTGATCTGTATAAATTTGCCTGACCAGACATTAGTCTTATAAATGTTATAATGATTGTGTATGCTTACATGTTTTATTTTTTTCTTACTAATTCTGCTTACATGTAATTAAATTTGACCAGTGCTATGTGTAACTAATTCTACTAACATGTAAATAAATATTGACCAGTGCTATGTGTAACTAATTCTACTAACATATAAATAAATATTGACCAGTGCTATGTGTAACTAATTCTACTAACATATAAATAAATATTGACCAGTGCTATGTGTAACTAATTCTACTAATGTATAAATAAATATTGACCAGTGCTATGAGTAACTAATTCTAATTACATTTATTAATTAAATATTGACCAGCGCTTTGTCTAGCCACGTCTATGTAGTTTGTAATTAAGAATTACATTTCCCTCGCAAACATATGCTAAAGCAGTCAGTTAACAGTAGCAATGAATTTGATAATAATATACAAACCAATACAGGTGGGACATACATAATGTGATTAGCTAACAAGTATATGCCACCATTCCGTTTCGAAAATATACACTAAAGAATATTTAAAAACGATACATAGATTACAAATGCTTATAATCTTTGATGGAATCGTGAAAAACGTGCGTATGTTATAATCGGAGCTCGGGCACTAGATGAAAGAGTTTGGACGGAGCTGTTATTTATATGCCTTCGGAGAATATCATTTGTGAATGCAACTGTAATATGAGCTTCGTATGCCGTTTGTGTGGCGGTGTTTTGTATGTGCATATGTCCTGAAGACTCCGTTATTTTTAGCTACGTTTTTCCTGTTTTTGTGTATTTCTCTTTTTGACTTTTAAATTATGTTTTAGATTGCGTACTTGTTTCTTAGTTCACCCACAATAAAAGAAATATCTTTTGTTATCTATCTGCAGCAGTGCTCCTTCGTAACCTCGCTGCTTTCTATACAGGTCACGATCAACCAATTATTCTTCTTGTAACAGCTTTAACAACTCTAACTTTGAATTCTGGTCAGGTGTAACATTTACTCTTCTTGTACAAGTCTACACAACTCTAACTTTGAATTCTGGTCAGGTGTAACATTTGCTCTTCTTGTACAAGTCTACACAACTCTAACTTTGAATTCTGGTCAGGTGTAACATTTACTCTTCTTGTACAAGTCTACACATCTCTAACTTTGAATTCTGGTCAGGTGTAACATTTACTCTTCTTGTACAAGTCTACACATCTCTAACTTTGAATTCTGGTCAGGTGTAACATTTACTCTTCTTGTACAAGTCTACACAACTCTAACTTTGAGTTCTGGTCAGGTGTAACATTTACTCTTCTTGTACCAGTCTACACAACCCTGCTCTGTTATGTTGCGCTGTACAGGCACTATTGGGTTGCCAGGCCCTTACTTTTCCTCTACACTAACTCGTATTATATGGCCACGACTCATACGATGGTAACAAAATAACTGCAGATAACAAAAGAGAAGGCTCTCATTGCTTATATAACAAGCAATAATAATGAATCTTTATTAAACTTTTTTCTTCACTCACAC
Organism: Ariolimax columbianus; assembly: GCA_036924085.1. Taxonomy (NCBI): domain Eukaryota; kingdom Metazoa; phylum Mollusca; class Gastropoda; order Stylommatophora; family Arionidae; genus Ariolimax; species Ariolimax columbianus. Next base: position 64,359,277 of record JAVGWX010000010.1, read on the forward strand.
ACGAAAAAGAACTCAGGTAGTAATTTAACCGCTTGTCTTATCCTATCACCGGGCATATGCCTAAATATGATTTGTTAGATTCTGGAGTTCTTAACCTAACTGTTCCCTCGTGACTACACGACTAAATCGAAGTCTTTTGTGTAATTACACCGTTAATTTGGCTCGAGTTTTAATTAACCCAAGGCTCGGTCCTTAGTCGAACTTCCCCTCTCGTGTAAAGTCTGGATGTGAGGCTTCTGGCACCAGTCTATCTTTGAAGAAATAGTGGACCACGTTGTCGAAGATAATCCTGATACAAGTCTATCTTTGTAGAAATAGTGGACCACGTTGTCGAAGATAATCCTGATACAAGTCTATCTTTGTAGAAATAGTGGACCACGTTGTCGAAGATAATCCTGATACAAGTCTATCTGTATAATAATAATGTTCGCTAAATCGAATGAGGCCCGCTGTGTCGGTCAGCCACAGCCATGACCCGCAGCTATAGCGTGGTTCCAGGCTTCGTCCATGGTGGAGCAGGAGGTTGCTACTTGCTGGAGCCATACTGTTCGAGGACGACCTATTCTACGCCTCCAGCCTGTCAGGGGGAAGACTTTGGACGCTAAGGAACGACTTGTGTAGTACCTTGTGGGCAAGGGTTTCCTGGTCCAGCCGTGCAACATGCACGAACAAGGAAACTCGGCGCCGGTCAAGTGTTTCCTGGTCCAGCCGTACAACATGCCCGAACAAAGAAACTCGGCGCCTGTCAAGTGTTTCCTGGTCCAGCCGTACAACATGCCCGAACAAAGAAACTCGGCGCCTGTCAAGTGTTTCCTGGTCCAGGCGTGCAACATGCCCGAACAAAGAAACTCGGCGCCTGTCAAGTGTTTCTGAGATAAGGGGGGGGGGGGGGGGAGAAAGGAAAGGCCTGTTTTAGCATCCGATGCTCAGGATACGCCGCTGGTTGCGCATATGAAAGGCTTCCATTCTCGACATGTCATGTTTCAGCAATGTCCAGTTTTCGGGGCCGTAAAGTAGGACTGGGGCCACGCAGGACTGGTGGATGCGGAGTTTTGTCCCAAGGGAGACCTTGCCATTACTCCACCCACATCGGAGGTTGTGCATAGTCTATCTTTGCAGAAATAAATTATGGCCGACTTTCGATATAGGCTTCAAATCACCTGGTTATTTCCGAACATAATAATTAGCAATGACACTTGACCTTTCCTGGACAGCTGCGCTGCTGGATATTGGAACCTGACAATACTCTTGTCAGACTGCCCGTCACGTCGTCAGTTTTCTCTAGACTAAAAGCGACCTCTCACTCTGGCTCCATCACATACACTCCCATAAACTGTTTTTGCACCCTGTTTCTCTAATACATCACTTCCACTTTTTTCACTGACGCATGACCATTCACTGACTCTCACATTCACTGATTCTCACACATTCACTGACTTTTAAACATTCACTGACTCTCCACATTCGCCGACTCTCACATTCATTGATTCTCACACATTCACTGACTTTCACATTCACTGATTCTCACACATTCACTAACTTTTAAACATTCACTGACTCTTACATTCACTGATTCTCACACATTCACTGACTTTTAAACATTCACTGACTCTCCACATTCGCCGACTCTCACATTCACTGATTCTCACACATTCATTGACCTTTATACATTCACTGACTCTCCACATTCGCCGACTCTCACATTCACTGAGTCTCACACATTCACTGACTTTTAAACATTCACTGATTCTCCACATTCGCCGACTCTCACATTCACTGATTCTTACACATTCACTGACTTCAAAACATTCACTGACTCTACACATTCGCCGACTCTCACATTCACTGATTCTCACACATTCACTGACTTTTAAACATTCACTGACTCTCCACATTCGCCGACTCTCACATTCACTGAGTCTCACAAATTCACTGACGTACTTATCTACTCCATCTTAAAAATAATTCTCGGCAATATACACTACATTTTCATCATTATCTCCACGTTTCTCGCATCTTCACTCAATCCCAATTCCTTTACTCAGTTTCTACTCCTCCACTCACTCCATATTACTTTCCTCACTCCTTATTCTTTCACTCACTCTCTACTCATTCACTCACTCCCTATTCCTCAACTTAGTCCCTCGAAAAGCGTTATGCACTCCTATCGTGTGTATCTGGATTTATCTCTCTCACTTTCTCTCGCTCTCACATTACCATATCCCTTCACCTACTCCCTATCTCTTCACCTACTCCCTATTTCTTCACTTCACTCCGTCTTTCTTCACTCACTCCCTACACTTTCACTCACTCTCTATCCCTTCACCTACTCCCTATTCATTCCCTCACTCCCTATCATTTCACCTACTCCGTATCCCTTCCCTCACACGTTATTGCTTCACCTACTCCCTATTCCTTCACTCACTCCCAATATTTCCCCTGACTCTCTCTAAAGCTTTATGCACTACTCCGCTTTGTCTCTCTCCCTAAGACATAACCTCTATTTCTTGACTCACTCCAAATATTTTTCCCTTACTCTCTAAAGCTTTATGCACTGCCCCTCTCTGTCACTCTCACTAACTCATAACCCCTATTTCTTGACGTACCCTCACATCTCTCCGCACTCATTCGCCGACTCTCACGCTCTTTCCACCTCCCAGTGGCCTCACCCACTCCCCGTTCACTCCTGTACTCCCACACCACCACTCATTCCGCCCTCCCTAATCGACGTTCACACCTTTATTACTCCCCTCTTCTCCTTCCTCACCTGCAACCAACAATACTCTCATCTAATCAAGCACTCCTCTTCACTTCTGCCCACAATCTCTCCTCCCGCGTACAGATTCACCCGGCCGTCATCCGTAAACCTGCTATAAGGGAAACGTCTCTTCCAGTCCGGCTATCTTTCTCTTATCCTCTTTAATTCCAAAGTTCACCTCCTCACAGCTGCACGGGATATGTTATTGATTTTCTTCCTCTTTCTATCCGTCTGTCCACATCTCCCAGGGGAGGAGTTATTACCGTGTGGGTACAGTAACCTCGCTAATTATATTGAGCTGAAAATGAAACGACAGCAGTCGGTCTGTCTGTCGGTCAGAGTGGCTTTCTTTCTGTCTGTATGCCAGTGTCTGTCAGTATATAGTTTGGATAAAATATTGACGCTCTAGAGTGTGTCTCGTGTCTGTCTGTCTGTGTGTGTGTGTGTGTGTGTGTGTGTGTGTGTGTGTGTGTGTGTGTGAAGTTTGGATGCATTGTCGACGTTATGGAGTGTGTCTGGTGTCTGTCTGTCTGTGTGTGTGTGTGAAGTTTGGATACATTGTCGACGTTATGGAGTGGGTCTGGTGTCTGTCTGGTGTCTGTCTGTCTGTCTGTCTGTCTGTGTGTGTGTGTGTGACGTTTGGATGCATTGTCGACGTTATGGAGTGTGTCTGGTGTCTGTCTGCCTGTCTGTGTGAAGTTTGGATGCATTGTCGACGTTATGGAAAGTGTCTGGTGTCTGTCTGTCTGTCTGTGTGTGTGTGTATGAAGGATGGATGCATTGTCGACGTTATGGAATGTGTCTGGTGTCTGTCTGTCTGTGTGTGTGAAGTTTGGATGCGTTGTCGACGTTATGGAGTGTGTCTGGTGTCTGTCTGTGTGTCTGTGTGAAGTTTGGATGCATTGTCGACGTTATGGAGTGTGTCTGGTGTCTGTCTGTCTGTGTGTGTGTGAAGTTTGGATGCATTGTCGACGTTATGGAGTGTGTCTGGTGTCTGTCTGCCTCCTGTCTGTGTGTGTGTGTGTGAAGTTTGGATGCATTGTCGACGTTATGGAGTGTGTCTGGTGTCTGTCTGTCTGTCTGTCTCTGTCTGTGTGTGTGTGAAGTTTGGATGCATTGTCGTCGTAATTGGGAGTGTCAAGAATGTGTCAGTATTTGTCAGATTGTCTATCTGTAGTTTTGATGAAATATCGACGTTATGGAGAGTGTCTGCTGTCTGTCTGTTTGTCTGTCTGCCTGTGTGTCTGTATGTGTGCAGTTCGGTTCTTTTATCGACGTTATTGAGAGTGTCTGGAGTGTCCCTGTCAGTATGTCTGTCTCAAGTTTGGATGAAGTATTGACGCTCTGGAGATTGTATAATGTGTGCTTGTCTGTCTGGCTGTAGTTTAGATGAAGTAATGACGTTATAGAGAGTGTCAAATGGCTGCTGTATGTCTGTCTGTAGTTTTGATGAAATAGCGAGGCTCTGGAGATTGTCTGGTGTCTTCTATCTGTCTGTCTGTATGTAGTTTGAATGAAATGTCGAGGTTATAGATAGTGTCCGTTGTCTCTTGTCTGTGCGTAGTTTGAAAGAAACATCGATGCTATGGATAGTGCTCGATGTCTGCTATATGTCTGTCTGTCTATCTGTAGTTTGAATGAAATATCCATGTTATGGAGAGTGTCCTCTGCCTCCTGTTGGTCTGTAGTTTGGATTAAATTAATGAGTTGTGTCTGGTGTCTTCTGTCTGGTTTTATGTCTGCTGTTTGGATGAAATGGACATTTCGGACCAAAGAGCTGTTAAATAAAGAGAAACTAATGACTTGATCTTCTTCTACTTCTTCTGCGTTCGTTCTCAAACTCCCGCTACCTAACCCTAGATCTTCTTCTTCTTCTTCTTCTTCTTCTTCTTCTTCTTCTTCTTCTTCTTCTTCTTCTTCTTCTTCTTCTTCTTCTTCTTCTTCTTCTTCTTCTTCTTCCTTGTTGTTCGTTCTCAAACTCCCGCTACCAAACCATGAAAAGAGCTTTGCAAGTAGCAGGATGTTTTCTTGAGAACGGAATGCGCTGTGTGGTAGTTTAAGAGGTGCAGATATTTGCACTTTTCAATCCGGCACATCCGACTTCAGCAAGGCATTTTTTTGGGTTCCGGGTTAGCCTTCCCGCTCCGATCCCTTCTTCTTAACCAGTCTGCTCTGCTGAAGCCTGTTATCTAGGATCACCACGTGGAGGTGTAGAAGGGTCTTGGCAGCTCTAGTCCGCTGGCCCTAACGCTAGCAGTCAGCTTTATGTCGCTGACCGCTACAGCTCATGCACTGCTCAGCATCTTGATCTGAGAATTGATGATAACGTAGAAGAATAAGAAGCCAGGTTCGAGCTGAGTGAAGTGCATTAGACTGAGCAGGGGTGTGTACACCCAGCAAGCTACAGGCACCGTCAGTATCAACACTCGTTGCATTTGCCGAGAGAAGCTAAGTGCCTATGAGTATTCTCGAAGTGCAGTGAAGTCGATTCTTTGGAACAGAAGAGAACCAGATAAATTGAGACAGAGCAAGGAACGATCTGCCAGTGTAAAGATGTTACGTTTTAAGTATTGTATGCAACTTTATGTAGTACTCATAGGTTGGAAGTAGATTGTACCTCGTATATATCGTTATGCAAAACATGTTTTACTTATATTATCTGTAATTTTATGCGGTACTCATAATTGTTAAGTAGATTCCATGTAACTTTATGCAATACACATTCGCTTTAAGTATATTGTGTGTAACTTTATGGTAGGCACACGTTTTAAGTATATTGTGTGTAACTTTATGGTAGGCACACGTTTTAAGTATATTGTGTGTAACTTTATGGTAGGCACACGTTTTAAGTATATTGTGTGTAACTTTATGGTAGGCACACGTTTTAAGTATATTGTGTGTAACTTTATGGTAAGCACACGTTTTAAGTATATTGTGTGTAACTTTATGGTAGGCACACGTTTTAAGTATATTGTATGTAACTTTATGGTAGGCACACGTTTCAGGTATATTGTGTGTAACTTTATGGTAGGCACACGTTTTAAGTATATTGTGTGTAACTTTATGGTAAGCACACGTTTTAAGTACATTGTGTGTAACTTTATGGTAGGCACACGTTTTAAGTATATTGTGTGTAACTTTATGGTAGCCAGACGTTTCAAGTAGATTGTATGTAACTGTATGCAGTACGCATTTGCTTTAAGAATAGAGTGTGTAACTTTATGCAGTAAGCATTCGTTTCAAGTAGGTTATATGTAGCTTTATGCAGTACGCACGCGTTTACAGTAAAGTGTATGTAGCTGTATGCAGTACGCATTTGCTTTAAGAATAGAGTGTGTAACTTTATGCAGTAAGCATTCGTTTCAAGTAGGTTATATGTAGCTTTATGCAGTACGCACGCGTTTACAGTAAAGTGTATGTAGCTGTATGCAGTACCCAGATCTGAGTTTCGACTCTCCACTAATCAATAAACAACCATATACCAGATTCATCACTAGTCCCTGGCCTGCCTTGGGAATGGCTTCGCCAATTTGGTGCCTTTCAGTCTGGAAACAGTAAAAGGGCACTAGGTTGCGACCAGGCAAGTGTTATGACAGAAATAGCAACAGTCAGTGGCAGCTCTTCTCACTTCTTTTTCTTCTTGTTGTTGTTGCTGTTATCTTCTTATTCTGATCTTCTTTTTATTCTAACCTTCTTCTTGTTCTTGATATTTGTGTTGTTATTGTTGATGTTGTTGTTGTTCTTCTTCTTTTTCTTATTCTTCTTCTTCTTCTTCTTGTTCTTCATTTTCTTCTTCCCCTTGTTCTTCTTGCTTCCTTGTTCTTCTTCCTCTTGCTCAATTCTTCTTTCTTCTTCTTCTTCCTCTTTGCTTCTTGTTCTCATGTGCGTCATGTTCTCTTCTTTATTTTTTTCTTGTTATTCTTCTTCTTCTTCTTCTTATTATTATCGTCTTCTTTCTTGTTATTATCTTCGTGCTGCTGTTCTCATTATCTTCCTCTTGTTATCATCTTTATTTTAATTTCATCTTCTTAGTATTCTTCTTTTTTTTGTATTTCTTCTACTTCTTTTTTTCCTTCTCCTTCTTCCAACTTTACGTTCTACTACATCCAATCCACGGGGGGGATCAAGATGCTGAGCAGTGCATGAGCTGCAGTGGTCATCGACCCATAGCTGACTGCTAGCGTCAGGGTCAGCGAACCATAGCTGCCAAGACCCTTCTACACCTCCACGCGGTGGTTATGGATAACATACTGCAGCAGGGCAGACTGGCTAAGGAGAAGGGATCGAAGAGGGAATGCTAACCCGGTACTCAAAAAATGCTTGCTGAAGTCGGATGTGTTGGACCGAAAGGTGCAAATGTCGCAGCCAAGCTATGAACTACGACACAACGCATTCCGTTCTCTGGACTACATTCTGCTACTCAAGCCCTTTCAGGGTTTGGTAGCGGGAGATTGAGAACGAACGAAGAAGAAGAAGAAGACAATCCACAGGAAAATATGTTTTGTTTGTAGAGTTTTATCAAATCCAGAAGGCTACTTCACACTAAAAAGGAGATTGACACATGAAGTAGCAGGACATGCAGTGCCATTGAAAAACGGTATAATGTCGCAATGCTAGTCGCATTTTACGACATGCTGTAATTGTGGCAATGTGTCAATTCTTGTCTTCGTCACACAGTGTTCTACCCAGTAGAATTACATTCCATTAAGTCCACTGTTACGAAGTTCTCTCAGCATGGCAGTGGGTATGTTCTTGTCTATGTCACACCCTCGGTGAAACTACTTAGGCACCTCTTGACATGACTACTTCTTCATGTATAATATCTGCAGTAGACGATCACGGATCTTTACAACATTTTGTTTTTAGATTAAATTTGTTTGTTTGGTGTTCGCTTTATTTCTCTATTCCCCCAATGCGGTGTGCGTATTTTGCGCCTGTCGACACAGTGCATCCGACTTCAGCATGCATTGTATGTAAGGATCTGCTTCCTCCTGCACTTTCTAATGGTGCTTCCCCGGGGTAACGGCTGGTGCTGTGATTGGGGCGTGAACCAACACCTTCGGCTGTGAGCCGGGTCACTTGACCACTAGACCACGCCGCCCCCAGTTTTTAATTCGTTTCGCCTACTCAAAGTGAAGCACAGTTCTCTTTGTCCATAATCCAATTTCTGCGACCCTTTCTTCATTGTTGGTGTTGTTGTTGTTAGGGATCCACCAGAATCCTAGCTCTCGTCCTTACGCCCAATGCCACGTAATGATATTTTAAATGGTAATTTTAGTTGTTATTTAGTAAGTTAACTTTACACCAAACGACTCTTTGTCTGTTAACTTTACATCAAACGGCTCTTTGTCCGTTAATTTTACACCAAACGGCTCTTTGTCTGTTAACTTTACACCAAACGGCTCTTTGTCTGTTAACTTGACACAGAATGGCTCTTTGTCTGTTAACTTTACGCCAAACGGTTCGCCAAACGGTTCTCTGTGTGTTAACTTTACACCAAACGGCTCTTTGTCCGTTAGCCGTACACCAAACGACTCTTTGTCCGTTAATTTTAAACCAAGCGGCTCTTTGTCCGTTAACTTTAAACCAAACGGCTCTTTGTCCGTTAGCTATACACCACGCGGCCCTGTGTAACTTCACACCATGCTGCCCTTCGTCAGTTAAGTTTACACCAAACAAACCTTAGGTCATTGTCTACTTTATAATCTGGACTTGAAGCGACCCTTGTGTTATGATCTCTACTTTATAATCTGGACTTCAAGCGACCCTTGTGTTATGATCTCTACTTTATAAGCTGGACTTCAAGCGACCCTTGTGTAATGATCTCTAGTTTATAATCTGGACTTGAAGCGACCATTGTGTTATCTTTACCAAGCGGTTTTGTCCCTATTAGTTTGCTACTACGCTGCCCCTTTCTCGATTTATTTGTTCATGCGGCCCTTCATCGAATAATTTTTTACTGAGCTTTTTATTGATTTTTTTTAAATCCAGCTTTTTGTAGATTTATTTTATATATGCGTCTGTCAATCGATTTTGTTCATGTGGTCATTTGTCTATTTATTTGTTCACGCTGCATTTATCGACTAATTTATTTCAGGTGCCGTTAGTCATTTAGTTCTTGAATGCTGCCCTATGTCGATATCATGCGACCCTTGACAATTTTTTGTGTGCGTCAACGCTTTGTAGATTACATTTTTTTCATGTGCCCTTTGGCGATTAGTTTTTTTCGTGCGGCCTTTTGTCGATTGTTTTTTTTTTAAACATCGGCTCTATCATTATTATTTTTAAATTATATCTTTTGTTATCTTATCACTTTCATGCTGCCGTTTGCCCAAATACGTATCCCAAATGCAGCCCTCCGGGTTGTTTGAATTTGTGAACCCTGGCACAGAACACTCCGAATCTGTTGAGCGTGTGTAGATTTCACTCAGTGGCATTGACCCTCGCGCCATAGGCTCGCCTCTTCCTGACAAACAAAATTGTTGTGTAACGTACACACCTGCTCTCGCCACGTATGCGTATTGATTTTGCTCTGTGCTACAACTGTAACATTATACGGACAAGATTTGTAGGTGTCCGCTAAGCAAATATTTTCTCATCCTGCATTTCTGAGTTCTATTGTCTTCTTCTTCTTATTCTTCTTCTTTTGACGTTAGTCCTAATGAAGACGATCTGTCATGTTGTCTTCTTCTTCTTATTCTTCTTCTTTTGACGTTAGTCCTAAAGAAGACGATCTGTCATGTTGTCTTCTTCTTCTTCTTCTTCTTCTTTTGACGTTAGTCCTAAAGAAGACGATCTGTCATGTTGTTGTTCTTCTTCTTATTCTTCTTCTTTTGACCTTAGTCCTAAAGAAGACGATCTGTCATGTTGTCTTCTTCTTCTTCTTATTCTTCTTCTTTTGACGTTAGTCCTAAAGAAGACGATCTGTCATGTTGTTGTTCTTCTTCTTATTCTTCTTCTTTTGACCTTAGTCCTAAAGAAGACGATCTGTCATGTTGTCTTCTTCTTCTTATTCTTCTTCTTTTGACGTTAGTCCTAAAGAAGACGATCTGTCATGTTGTCTTCTTCTTCTTCTTCTTCTTCTTCTTTTGACGTTAGTCCTAAAGAAGACGATCTGTCATGTTGTTGTTCTTCTTCTTATTCTTCTTCTTTTGACCTTAGTCCTAAAGAAGACGATCTGTCATGTTGTTGTTCTTCTTCTTATTCTTCTTCTTTTGACCTTAGTCCTAAAGAAGACGATCTGTCATGTTGTTGTTCTTCTTTTGTAATCGATAAGGACCACTTTGTCAGCATTTATTGTTCACAGGAGTTCGAAGATGGCTAAATAAGCCAACCGGAGCCCTGAATTGTATGTCGCATTTAGTACAAGGAAATAGGACACACTATACCACCAGGGTTGAAGAAGGGTTTATGTGAGCAGACTTACGAAGCGATCGTATCTGTATAGCCTGATCTATTCTTGATCGCTCATGTCTCTGAACAGCCTCAGCAATAGAGCTGCGCCAGTCTGTGCGATTGGTGGCGATTCTGTCCCAGTCATCATGGTTAATACTGTACTGGATCAGGGATCTCTTAAGTGTGTCCTTGTACCGTTTCCACTGACCACCGTTAGCTCTCTTTGCCATTTTCATGCCATCCGACTTCAGCAAGCATTTTTTGAGTACCAGGTTAGCATTCCTTCTTCGATCACTTATCCTTAGCCAGTCTGCTCTGTTACATTCTGTTATCCAGGTTCACCGCGTGGAGGTGTAGAAGGGTTTTGGCAGCTCTGGTTCGCTGGCCCTGATGCTAGCAGTAAGCAATGGGTCGCTGACCATTGCAGCTCATGCGCTGCTCAGCATCTTGATCCCGTCCTGTCATATACTCCTCAGTAGTTTCCGCAAACAGTGAAAGTGGAAGTGGTTTCATTTCCCAACATGACGACTATTGACGGCCCAGGTCTTTCACGTACGTAAGAGCGTGGGTAGAACAACTGCAGCGCAGACCTTCAGTTTTGTTTTAAGTCTTGATCCCTCGCCTATCCCACACCTTAGTATGAAGTCTACCGAATGTTTGAGTCCTGATCCCTCGCCTATCCCACACCTTAGTATGAAGTCTACCGAATGTTTGAGTCCTGATCCCTCGCCTATCCCACACCTTAGTATGAAGTCTACCAAATGTTTGAGTCCTGATCCCTCGCCTATCCCACACCTTAGTATGAAGTCTACCGAATGTTTGAGTCCTGATCCCTCGCCTATCCCACACCTTAGTATGAAGTCTACCGAATGTTTGAGTCCTGATCCCTCGCCTATCCCACACCTTAGTATGAAGTCTACCGAATGTTTGAGTCCTGATCCCTCGCCTATCCCACATCTTAGTATGAAGTCTACCGAATGTTTGAGTCCTGATCCCTCGCCTATCCCACACCTTAGTATGAAGTCTACCAAATGTTTGAGTCCTGATCCCTCGCCTATCCCACACCTTAGTATGAAGTCTACCAAATGTTTGAGACCTGATCCCTCGCCTATCCCACACCTTAGTTTGAAGTCTACCAAATGTTTGAGACCTGATCCCTCGCCTATCCCACACCTTAGTATGAAGTCTACCAAATGTTTGAGACCTGATCCCTCGCCTATCCCACACCTTAGTATGAAGTCTACCAAATGTTTGAGACCTGATCCCTCGCCTATCCCACACCTTAGTATGAAGTCTACCAAATGTTTGAGACCTGATCCCTCGCCTATCCCACACCTTAGTATGAAGTCTACCAAATGTTTGAGTCCTGATCCCTCGCCTATCCCACACCTTAGTATGAAGTCTACCAAATGTTTGAGACCTGATCCCTCGCCTATCCCACACCTTAGTATGAAGTCTACCAAATGTTTGAGACCTGATCCCTCGCCTATCCCACACCTTAGTATGAAGTCTACCAAATGTTTGAGACCTGATCCCTCGCCTATCCCACACCTTAGTATGAAGTCTACCAAATGTTTGAGTCCTGATCCCTCGCCTATCCCACACCTTAGTATGAAGTCTACCAAATGTTTGAGACCTGATCCCTCGCCTATCCCACACCTTAGTATGAAGTCTACCAAATGTTTGAGACCTGATCCCTCGCCTATCCCACACCTTAGTATGAAGTCTACCAAATGTTTGAGACCTGATCCCTCGCCTATCCCACACCTTAGTATGAAGTCTACCAAATGTTTGAGTCTTGATCCCTCGCCAATAGTGCATCCAACATCAGCATGTTTAAGGGTCTGCTTCCTCCTGCATTTTCTAAGGTTTTGCTTCCCTGGGGTAGCGGTTGGTGCTGTGATATGAATCGAACCCAGCATCTTCTGGTTGTGAGCCTAGCCACTGAACCACTAGCCCACGCAGTCTACAGTTTTGTAATTTAAAATTTTATTTGGCGTGTTTGCCTTACTAGTTTCTACTGGCGTAGACACACTTATCCCACACGAAACCGTAATCAATTGGGCGATATTAAGACGCGTAAACAGGTGCTTGGATGCATGTTTGCGTCTGTATGTACCTATGCTAGGTTTGTGTGTTCTCAGAAGCCAGCCCATCCAAAGTGCAATGGAAGGGCCTCACCCTGAAGGCGCGGGTGCTTGTTGTGAAAGAGTGTGATTGTAGGACAGAGTAAAAGGAAACAAGAGTGTATGTTAAGAAGAGAGATCCAGCAGTGCTGTTCAATCATTTTATACCTGGCGCCCACTTTTACAACTTTCGCGAGGTTACACTACATTCTAAAATGAAAGAAAACTCTGGGATGGTCCATTAATAATAATAATGTTCGCTTAGGCGCCTGAAGCCCGTTGCGTCGGTCGGTCACATCCATGACCCACTGCTGCGGCGTGATTCCACGCCTCGTCCATTGATTTTGTGTATTGTGAATCATTTTGAACATCATATAGCATGTCCTTTGCAGAATAGACCATCTGAATAAAACTCATTCTCTTGCCAAATCTACGGGCTGCTCCAGAGTTTTGCCCAAGCGTTCTTTGACATCTTGGAGCCATCGCTTTTTTGGTCTGCCTCTGCCTCTCTTGTCCGGCACCAAACCTCCCATTACCGTTCATTCAAGACTGTTGTGTCTTTTGATGTGGCGAAATTATTTTAATGTTCTCTCCACGATGACATTTATGAATCAGATCTCTCCTCTATGCCCAATTCTTGTCCAATGTATTCTTCTTTTCGGGTCACGGTAATCTGATGACCTTTCTATAACATATTTACTTGAAAGACTCGTGGATTGGATAACTGCCCATGTTTCACGGCCATATGCTGTCACGGGAAAAAACACAGGTTATCAAAATGTTAATTTTTGTTGGTTTGTTGCGATAGTTTCCTCAGGTTGTGTTTTCAGTACAGCATGTAATTATTCTGCTACCGCTCACCTGCAAATTATAATTGCTCAATAGTGGACAGTATCGCCCTAGGTTGAGGAGCACTGATCTACATCGAGGATGTAATATCTTACGTTGTTGCGTACCGGTTTTGCCACCCACTGCGATTCGTATTTTTTTAACCAGACTACACTAGTGCAGCCTGTTTCTCGGGTCGCCGCTTCGAGGCGGAATTGTGTCTTGGTCAACTCTGGTTAGATGGCTCTAGCGCAAGCAGCCCAACGATGAGTCACTGCTGCTGTCAGCTCGATCACTGTGCTGCGCCTGCGGCCCCTGAGGTTAGCTTGCTTCAGTTGTCACGTATGTGTTATGTTTTGTGAGGAGCAGGTGGCCTAGCGAGTGGACTGCTCTTTGACCGCAAGGATATGCGTTCCAAAACAAGGTAAGACATCATTATTTTTCTTCTATTGTAGGTAAAATAATTAAATCGTAATCTGTTCAATTCATGACAAGAGCTAGGGTAAACGGCCTTTATTCCTCATTCCTAGAAGTATGTTCGGGTTGACCTCAGAAATCGGAATAAGCCCAATTAATTTAAAAAAAAAACCAACAGAAAAACTGTCGTACGACATTTTCCCCATTGGCCGTTTCCCATTTCCCATAGTCGATGGGTTTTAAAGGCTGAGGACTACAGGCCGCTTCGTCACTGCAGTCCCCACACCGTGTGCTGGCTGTATTTGGTTATTCCACCCCTAACAGAAAAACAACATATGCCTTACCGAGGATTCGGTCCGCTGTCCTCCTAGTCGGCAGGCAGGCACAGACACCATTCGGCCACTCGCTCCTCAATAAGCGGAATAGTAATAGTTACAAAAACATAATTAGAAATGAACGTGTGGCTGTGATGTTTGACGAAGAGGTTGCGGGTTCAAAATGCGCGCGCGCGCGCGTGTTTGCAATGATGTCGTTTTAGCCAAATTCATTTGTGTGTTTGCTCATGTGCGTGTGTGTGTGTGTGTGCGTGCATAATTTTGTCGTTTAGCTAAATTCGTTTGTGTATGTTTGTGTGTGTGTGAAATTGCTAAATTCATTTGTCTATGTTTGTCTGTGTGTGTGTGTGTGTGTGTGTGTGTGTGTATGTGTGTATGTATGTGTGAAATGATGTCTTTTAAGCCAAATTCATGTGTGTGTATTTTCGTGTGTATATGTGTGGGAAATTATGGCGTTTTAGCTACATTCATTTGTCTATGTTCATGTGTGTGCGTGCGCGTGTGTGTGTGTGACTGTGTGTGTGCTATTATGCCGTTTTAGCCAAATTCATTTGTGTGTATGTTCATTTGTTCTTGTGCGTGCGCAATTATGTCGTTTTAGCCAACTCCATTTTTGTGTATGTTGTAACATTCATGCCTGCATGCATGTATGTGTGCCTGTGTGCCCGTGTGTGTGCGTGCGTGTGTTTGTCTGTGTGTGTTCCAATATTTATCCGCCATTTTCCCATTTTTGTTTCCATTTGAGCGTGTTCCTGGTTTGGAAAAAATATTCTGTAGAAACGTATTCGATACCAAATCTTTGCGATCCTGCCGGTGTTAACGTTTCCTTTCGTGCTTACATTTGTTTCCTAGCTAAGGCAACCAATAACGCCCGGACTGATGTTTGTCAACACGGAATATACCCGCTCTATCACAGTAAATATACGTTTAGACAGTAAATATACGCTCACAGGGACCATTAGACAACACCTTTCCCAATTTCCAAGGGGAAAAGCTTGCCAGGCGGTTATGTTTACTTGTCGCAAATAGTGAGGTAAAGTGAGCTAACGCGGCTTTATGTAGATATGCAAGATAGATCACTGGTGTTGTATTCCGTGCACCTACCAGACACGAAGCGTCTGGCTTCTGTGTAATTCAGTCGACAGGGAAATAGTCGATTAAACTGAATATATTCGTGCAAATTTCATGTACCTTAACACGCATATACACTTGTAAGTATGAATGTGTGTGCATGTATGTACGAGGGGCGTTCAAGTCAAACAGGGACTTTTGTTTTGTAAGGAAAAACCTAATTAGTCAAAATGCCATTTATTATTTGATATAATCTTGTGCAATGTTTATGCGCTTACCCAGCGTGATTTTTGTTTGGCGTTCGCCATATTTCTTCTATGCACAAATCGGTGTGCGTTGCACTATGTTTTTATGTTACGCCAGTCGGCACAGTGCATCCGACTTGCATTTTATGTAAACGTTGCTGTGATGGGGAGTGAACCCATCACCTTCGGATTATGAGCTCACTTCACCACTAGCCCACGCCGTCCCCTTTCCAGCGTTCAAGTAATGCTTTAAAACAGTCAGCGTAGAAAGATTTGTCAGTATTTCTGAACCAATCTAGGACAGCCTGTTTCACTGCGTCATCTGTTCTGAAATGCTGACCTACCAGGAATTCTTATAGGGGTCCAAACAGGTGGAAATCGCTTGGAGCGACGTCTGGTTTGTAAGGTGGTTGTGACAATGCCTCTCAGCCGAGTTGCTGCAGATGACGCACAGTGCTATGAGCCGTCTGAGGTCGAGCGTTATCTTGCAAGAGCAAACACCCTTTAGGATGAAACACAACGTGCAATAACCTTCTGGATAGGCAAATGTACACGAATAATAGTGTACACAGTGCCCATAGAAAGACTTGTCTCTTGTGCAATTTCGCGACAGGTTATGCGTCGATTTTCCAGGATAGGGCGTTCCAAAATCTGGATATTCAAATGAATGACCGTGATGGGTTGAGAGCCGCGACGGCTGAGACATCATTCACGGATGCACGGCCTTCTCTAAAACGTTTACATAATTTAAATGTGTTACTGCGGCTTAGTGTCTCATCACCGTTTTGTGATTACAGTCTTCTGTAAATTTCCGCAGATTTCCCGCCTTCTTTCACAAGAAACGTAATCACAGGACACTGTTCCATGCAAGCACTAACAGCGTTGTTCGCTATTTTTATTTATCTGTCACGGGATTGGCTCATGGGAAGTGGGCTACATAGCAGTTATAGGACACACGTGCCCTTACCTAATGATAGTAGTTCCAGCACGCTGAAACCCATTCAAGTAGAACTAGAACACAAATGCCCGGTTTGATTTGTACACCCCTCGTAGTAAAGAAAGAAAGCCCCATTCAACCTTCCTTCCTCTTCCTCCTTTACCCTATACTCAAACATGCATGATGTTCGTCCATTACTGGTGGTGAAGACCACTCTTTGTTCGGCCGTGTGGACAGTCTATTCTCTCGCTGTGTCTGCTGAAATGGGTGACTTACGTGGGGGTTTGGATTAAAGTGAGGAGTAAACTTCGTTTTTCATCAACCTCACTCTCCTGCCCTGAGCTGCCTTTGGCCAGTGGCACAATTTAATACAGACGACTGGAGAAAGCGCATGATGCAGATTTTGTCTCAGGGGTTACTCCCGAAGCCTTTTCCGTGTTCAGGTATCTCGCAAGGCAGCGTAGGGGAATGGCGTCTATCGTTGTACATCAAGTCTTTCCCATAATTGCACGAAGTCGTAGGGACATCACTCAGCGTGTGAGTGATGAATTGGGCTTCTCTCCTGGTCCGTGTACCAATCAATTGTAGTCACGTGTTTACATTTCACAGTCACACAAAAACCGACGCTGTCTGCAGCTAGGGCGAAGGGCACCAATCTCGTGAAGTTCATACGTGTACACTACACCGTGAACATACGGCACATGTTTAACCATAGAACTAATTCACATAGCCGATGTCCAGACCAGGATAATCAGAGGAAAGATAAAACACATACAAAGAAAAAACAAACACATTAGCCAGTGCGAATGGAAAACATTAACACGTTTCCGTGAAAACAAGTGTAAGTCGTCGACTAGTATGAATTCCAGGGAAATACGTGGCCTGGCGGCATCCAAAATGAACTAAAACAGCAGAGCAATGCAGACCCGCAGCCGGAACGCCGCCACCTGTCCTGCTCTCTCACACGCACATACGTGCAATAGAAGACGACGATCTTAGTTCCTCCTTCCCAATTTGCGGGGACTTAAGCGCTGTCTCTCTCTCATCTTTCTACTTCTGTCCAACTATCTAACTTTAGCCCTGTCTCTATCTCACTCCCTTCTACCCTCTCATTCCCACCTGCCTCTCCGACGCGGCTCTGTTCAAAGCAGTAATGCTACGTCATCACCATCAAGTACTGTCTCCCCAACGGAGGTTGACGGTAATGGGTCTCCACCTATCTCTGTCTCTCGCCAGGCTGGTACACCTGGTCTAACTGTCTCCTGACCACATCCTGATGCTTTCTGTCCATCTGTACATCTGTCGTCCTTTGACTATCTTGCCTTCTACTCTGCCCACTAAAATAACCTTCAGCAGACTGTCATCGTAATTGACATGACCAAAAGATTACATTTTTCTCATTTTTTGTTTCCTTCAGAAGTATCTGTTCCACCTTGAGTTGTTCCAGAACCACATTATTGGTTTTCCTATCTTTCCAAGAAACTTGTCAAGTCTTCTGAATACCCACATTTCAAAGGCCTCAATCCACTTCTCCGTGTTTTCTTTGTCAGGGTCCAGGTTTGTACTCCGTACAATAAAACGAATGCACATATCATTTTATGATTCTCATGTTTGAGATCTGAGATATTTGCTTTTACAGAAGTGCATCTCTCTTGCTGTTAAATCTATTTTTGTCCATCGCAATTCTTTTAATGATCTCCCTTTAGCATTTGTCATCAGCTGAAACGAGTTGGCCAAGATATACATAGCTTGATACTTGTTCCAGAATTTCTCCATTTATGTGGATGAAAGCTTTTGGACTTTCTTTCTTTTTGGTGAACACCATAACTTTAGTCTTTTTGATGTTGATTTCCAACCCATATATTGCTGACTTTAGCTGGTTATCCTATCCATATAGTTCTGCAGATGTACTGGATCTTCTGCTATTAACACTGTATCATCAGCATATCAGATATTATTGGTGCTATGTCCATCCTATATTCAATCTAGGCATGTCATCCATGTCTTTGGAAATCTGTTCAGTGTTTACGTTAAACAAGCAAGGGGAGAGCACATACCCTTGTCTAACTCTCTTTTTAATAATTATACTAGGTGGCGCTTCCTCTCTAGTTCTCAAACATACCGATTGCCGCTGGAAGACGCTGCAGCAATTTCAGTACCGAAGCCAGTGCCCCGAGACAAGCAGCTTAATCCCTTATTGACCATAAGGAGCAGGCAGAAAAGCAAGTGGTCACTTTGACAGACGTCCTTACAGCGTTAATGGCGCTCAAGAACCAGCACAACAGTGAATTCGGTGCTCTGGCAGTGAACGCCTGTCCCAGTGCTTTAAAAAAAACATAGTGCAGTGGATACCAGCCCACTGCGACATTCCAGGCAACGAGGAGGCGGACAGACTCGCCAGAGAGGAAGGAATGCTGAGCAGAGAGATAAAAAAATCACATACAATGAGACTAAAGCATTCATCAGGGCAACGTACAGTGCAAAATGGAAAAAAGTCACATAGACAACGATGCCTACTATCGACTCTCCAGGCGAGACCAGGTGATCATTCTCCGGCTACGCACAGGTCCCAACAGACTTAGATGTCATCTGTACAATAAGTTCAAGATTGGCACTACAGACCTTTGTGCCTGCGGCACAGCCCCCATGAAGGCAGAACATATTTTTACAGTCCTGTCCACTGTATACCGACAACAGAAGTAGCATTTAGCAACAACCAGTGTCCTTCCACGAGAAGCTGTACGGAAGTTACAGAACCTTGAGTCGACTGCCACCTTAGTTAGAGTCATTGACGTTGAGGTCTAAAGACGAACGGGGAAGAAGAAGAAGAACCATACTGATTGATTCCAATACAAGTTAGTGATAAGTTTGATATCTTTATCCAGAATACACGAAATGTCTGTATTCTAATGCGAATCAACAATTTCAGATCGGCACGGCAACTTCTAACGGTATGTTTTCACGAACAGAACGTGTCTGGCTGATGGCTTATTCATGAGGCAAGAATGTTTGCGATTCCCCGAGTGTCACGCATTTATGTGCTGCAAACCGTTTGCAACATCTGATACCAAATGATTTATAGTGAATCCGCCTGGGATAGATCCCGTCGGCTCTCCAAACTCCTGCAATCATATGCGTAAAGCTGTAGATAAATGGCGCTCAGTGTCCCGCGAGACGTCCCTGTGTGCGTTAACCCACTGCACCTCTGCGGTAGCTGCGTGTGACTTGATAATCATCGGCAGTGGCGTGTTCCCAAGATCGCAGCTAGTGCTCTCTTTGCGTCGATCTTATCAGATCAATAGTTGCTTTAAATGGGGCGATTGTCGGATCAGGGAACTCTGAATGTTCTATGTCTTAATTCACATATTAAAAAAAAAAATTTGGAACTTCATTTTATTTATATATTTATTTTTTAGTCGTTGATAGTCAGGACACTACCTAGTTTCTTGTTCACGGAAAAGGAGTGGAAAAGTGGTGGGGTGAGACGGGGGCGTCGGCTCGGATAACGCTAACACTGGATTGATGAAAGCTGAAGAAAGGGTTGCATCTGTTGTATAGACCGACTGAAAGTGAAGATAGACCGACTGAAAGTGAAGATAGACCGACTGAAAGTGAAGATAGACCTACTGAAAGTGAAGATAGACCGACTGAAAGTGAAGATAGACCGACTGAAAGTGAAGATAGACCGACTGAAAGTGAAGATAGACCGACTGAAAGTGAAGATAGACCGACTGAAAGTGAAGATAGACCGACTGAAAGTGAAGATAGACCGACTGAAAGTGAAGATAGACTGACTGAAAGTGAATATATACTGAATGAATCAGAGAAGTGTTCCACTGGACCCTCAACTTAGACTGGTTCAAGCTGAAGATAGACTGAATGAACCAGAGAAGTGTTCCACTGGACCCTCAACTTAGACTGGTTCAAGCTGAAGATAGACTGAATGAACCACAGAAGTGGTAGATTTGATCCTCAACTTAGACTGGATGATGCTGAAGATAGACTGAATGAACCACAGAAGTGGTCGACTGGATCCTCAACTTAAACTGAGTGAAGCTGAAGATAGAATGAATGAACCACAGAAGTGGTCCACTGGATCCTCAACTTAAACTGAGTGAAGCTGAAGATAGACTGAATGAACCACAGAAGTGGTCCACTGGATCCTCAACTTAAACTGAGTGAAGCTGAAGATAGACTGAATGAACCACAGAAGTGGTCGACTGGACCCTCAACTTAAACTGAGTGAAGCTGAAGATAGACTGAATGAACCACAGAAGTGGTCCACTGGATCCTCAACTTAAACTGAGTGAAGCTGAAGATAGACTGAATGAACCACAGAAGTGGTCCACTGGATCCTCAACTTAAACTGAGTGAAGCTGAAGATAGACTGAATGAACCACAGAAGTGGTCCACTGGATCCTCAACTTAAACTGAGTGAAGCTGAAGATAGACTGAATGAACCACAGAAGTGGTCGACTGGACCCTCAACTTAAACTGAGTGAAGCTGAAGATAGACTGAATGAACCACAGAAGTAGTCCACTGGATCCTCAACTTAAACTGAGTGAAGCTGAAGATAGAATGAATGAACCACAGAAGTGGTCCACTGGATCCTCAACTTAAACTGAGCGAAGCTGAAGATAGACTGAATGAACCACAGAAGTGGTCGTCTGGACACTTAACTTAAACTGGATGAAGGATATGTTCGGATGTGTTGCCATACTTTGTGTCTCATTGCGCGCATCTTCTGTTATGGTTTGCCCTAAATATATCAACTTATTTACTTGTTCGATTAATTCTCCATTAATGATCATATTTGTTTGCCTTGGAAATTACCGAAGTCTTCTGCCTTCTATGTGTTTATTTTCGTGCCAAACTCTTTAGCTGTCCTATCAATTTTTTCAAACAATCTTTGCAACGCTTGGTCATCAGAAAATTTGATGGCATTACCTTTCAGCTGACTACCCTTCTGTCATTGCTTTTGATAAAGTTAGGGGTGGGTACCCTTTTATAAATTTTCAGGAGGGAGTGGGGGCGGTTCGCGTTAGCCTTCTAGATTATTACGTTGGGGGGGGGGGGGGGAGTTGGAAGATACCCTTAAAAATGTTATTTAGTGAGATTAAAGAGAGGATGCTCTTCTATATTGCCTTCTTCATATAAAAGTATTGTTGTTGTTGCAAGATCAATTCGTTTAAAGCAATAGTGCACTCCCACCCAATGCTTCCAACCTTGCCGTATCTCTGTTATCTTAAGCTTTCCACAGCAGCTTGAATGCGTAATGAATAGCCTTGCCTTTGCCCAAAGTTCTGTGTGCCGGTTTTAATGCGGTTCCTTGACATTCTGGAACCTGGGATTATGAGATGAATGTCTGCGTTAAATGTAAAAATACTTTACATTACACTCACAGCAGGTTACACGTAGATGGCCAGGAGGAATACAGGAAACATGAAAAGCTAATTTTAGACATGGCGCCTCAGAATCTAATCCGCCGTATGACATTCTAACATCAGTAGTTAAGCTTCGTCTTCAGGCGATTAGCTGTGCATTCACACCAGCTCTGTACATATAATATTTACCGTAAAGTCATCGCTGTAGATTTTCGGATACAGTCTTCGTTGTTAACGGGTCAACTGTACTTAAATAGCTGTCGTGTGTTTTACGTGGAGCGAATAAGGTAATGAGTCATCAATTGTTGTGCACATTAAGTTGTGACGTTTATCACAATCGCTGGTGTGCAGGCGGGAGAAAAAAAGGGTTTGGGGGGGGGGGGGGTAGGGAGAGAGTATCCTTCTATATTGATTCATTATACAAAAAGTGGGGGGGGGGGGGTGGGAATTACCATTCCATAATGTTTTACCAGGGATATCCTTCTAGAATATTTCAGGTGGGAAACCTTTCCTGAATGTTTCAGGTGGGATATCCTTCTAGAATATTTCAGGTGGGAAACCTTTCCAGAATGTTTCAGGTGGGATATCCTTCTAGAATGTTTAAGGCAGGATATCCTTCTAGAATGTTTCATGCAGGGTATCCTTCTAGAATGTTTCAGGCGGGAAATCCTTCTAGAATGTTTCATGCATGATATCCTTCTAGAATGTTTCAGGCAGGATATCCTTCTAGAATGTTTCAGACGAGATATCATTCTAGAATGTTTCATGCAGGATGTCCTTCTAGAATGTTTCATGCAGGATATCATTTTAGAATGTTTCAGACGGGATATCATTCTATAATGTTTCAGGCGGGAAATCCTTCTAGAATGTTTCATGCAGAATGTCCTTCTAGAATGTTTCAGGCAGGATATCCTTCTATAATGTTTCAGGCGGGATATCATTCTAGAATGATTCATGCAGGATGTCCTTTTAGAATGTTTCATACAAGATATCCTTCTAGAATGTTTCATGCAGGATATCCTTCTAGAATGTTTCAGGCGGGATATCCTTCTAGAATATTTCAGTCGGGATATCCTTCTAGAATGTTTCAGTTGGGAAACCTTTCCAGAATGTTTCAGGTGGGATATCCTTCTAGAATGTTTCAGACAGGATATCCTTCTAGAATGTTTCATGCAGGGTATCCTTCTAGAATGTTTCAGGCGGGAAATCCTTCTACAATGTTTCATGCATGATATCATTCTAGAATGTTTCAGGCAGGATATCCTTCTAGAATGTTTCAGACGGGATATCATTCTAGAATGTTTCATGCAGGATGTCCTTCTAGAATGTTTCATGCAGGATATCCTTTTAGATTGTTTCAGACGGGATATCATTCTAGAATGTTTCATGCAGGATTTCCTTCTAGAATGTTTCATGCAGGATATCATTTTAGAATGTTTCAGACGGGATATCATTCTAGAATGTTTCAGGCGGGAAATCCTTCTAGAATGTTTCATGCAGAATGTCCTTCCAGAATGTTTCAGGCAGGATATCTTTCTAGAATGTTTCAGGCGGGATATCATTCTAGAATGATTCATGCAGGATGTCCTTTTAGAATGTTTCATACAAGATATCCTTCTAGAATGTTTCATGCAGGATATCCTTCTAGAATGTTTCAGGCGGGATATCCTTCTAGAATATTTCAGTCGGGATATCCTTCTAGAATGTTTCATACAAGATATCCTTCTAGAATGTTTCATGCAGGATATCCTTCTAGAATGTTTCAGGCGGGATATCCTTCTGGAATTTTCAAGCAGGATATTCTTCTAGAATGTTTCTTGCAGGATGTCTTTCTAGAATGTTTCAGGCGGGATATCCTTCTGGAATTTTCAAGCAGGATATTCTTCTAGAATGTTTCATGCAGGATGTCGTTCTAGAATGTTTCAGGCGGGATATCCTTCTGGAATTTTCAAGCAGGATTTTCTTCTAGAATGTTTCTTGCAGGATGTCCTTCGCGAATGTTTGAGGAAGGATATTTGTCCAGAATACTTGAGACGGGATCTTTTTCCAGAATATTTCAGATGGGACACCTTTGCTAGATTGTTCCAGGTGTGAAACCTTTCTAGAATCTTCCAGGATAATACTATAGTGAGCCATGATTTCTCAGTAAACGACACATCCATCGCGCCTATAATCTCCAATGAGACAGCTGTACTGCACTGAACCTCGACACAGATTCCATCTAGTTGCGTTGAGAAAGGTGTAACTTTTTTGTCCTTTTTGCAATTTTTTTTTCTTCTAGCGATTGGGTTTTTTTTATAAGAGCTAGCGATATCGTTTGTAGCTAAAGAGGTTTTCTGTTTACAATCCAAAAAACAAAACAATCTTCCTTAATGTGAAATATATGCTTGCTATTTAGGTGAAGGAAACAATTCTCAGGATTAAAGTGATGATATGAGTTTCTTGGAAAACGCTATAAGCTTTCCACTTACAGATCATTTTTCTCCAGAACGTAATAATCCTGTCCAGGTAGTTTAAAGAAAATGGAAATAAAATTGTTCGTTTTTCTCAGTTTGAAGTAACATACAAAAAGAATCTGTTTTGAATTTGAGAATTTGTTGTTGCTTCTG
This sequence comes from Ariolimax columbianus, assembly GCA_036924085.1. Classification (NCBI taxonomy): domain Eukaryota; kingdom Metazoa; phylum Mollusca; class Gastropoda; order Stylommatophora; family Arionidae; genus Ariolimax; species Ariolimax columbianus. The sequence continues at coordinate 64,383,383 of JAVGWX010000010.1, forward strand.
GAAAACGAAAATGTTCATTTTCAGGTAAACATTGTTTATATATTATAGCAAATAATAATGTGTTTTTGGAGACGTAAAGCATTTCTTTAATGTAAAATATCTCCACTTTTCTCTGTTCAGTAAGTTATTTTAGTTTGTCATTTTAACATTACCTCTCTTCTCGTGTTCAATGATTCTGAATGTTAATTTAGTTAGTTTTCTTTCAATTTTTGCTGTAAAGCGTCGGAATTCTGAATGTCACGTTAAAATGAATATATTCCCCCAGGTGCTGCCTGTTGTTGAGGTTAAGCCATATTAGTCTTTTGTAGTGTAAACTGTGGAAAAGTTTGTCAAATATAATTCTTTGGCATCAAAAGGACATGTTTAATTGCAAGGGGACGGCGTGGGCTAGTGGATAAGTGACACGGCTCACAATCCGTAGGTGCTGGGTTCGATCCCCATCACAGCACCGGCCGTTACCCCGGGGAAGCAAACCCTTAGAAAATGCTAAAGGAAGCAGACCCTTACATAAAATGAATGCTGAAGTCGGATGCATTGGGCCGACACCGCCTTGGGGAATAGAGAAATAAGGCGAACGCAAACAAAAAACAAAACAAAACAAAACAAAAACATATTGCCAGTATTCTGTGGGTGTTTTACGTTTCAGTGTATTTGATTTTTTATGTCGTAGGTTTCAGGATAAAGTCTTTCTTATTTTTGATACAGACTTCACTGACTGGTTTCGAACAGGATTTAAAAGTTCTAAACCGTCGGGGAGAATCGTTGAGGCGTTCAGAACAAAACTGGGCACCACAGAATGCACGACACGAAGAGCTGTAATGTTAGAGGACTTTTGTGCGAGTTTCTCTTTGCAGTAGAATTATGTCTACTTCTTGCCTATTCTGACGTCACAGACAAAGGAAGAGATTGATGTAGCGAGCAGAAAATCGTGCGTTGGCCTTGAAAGTACAGACAGACTGAGATTAGCAATTTTTACATCGCTGAAGCTCACAGTTGGTGGGTTTACATGTTAAAATAGTTTGAGAAGGGAATGGCGCAGAGAGATACAACATTTTTTTGAGTTGACCTTGAAATTTCAGTCAGAATGATATATCCTGCCGAAGACGGATGTGTCGGACCGAAAGGAGCAAATATCGCAGTCAAGCTGTAAACTAGCGACACGACGATATTCCGTTCTCCTGTCTACATCCTATTACTTGCAAAGCCCTGTTCAGATCTTGGTAGCGGGAAATTTAGAACGATGAAGAAAAAGAAGAAGAAAAAGGAGAAAGAGAAAGGAAGAAGAAGAATATGTGCAAATTTCACGTCGCTAAAGAAAACCGTCGCAGAGGTTTAACAAGACGGACACACAGACGCCTGCATTTTCTGTCTGTAGTATAAAGAACGTTTTTTTGACAAGGTATAACGTCTTTGTCTAACGGGGTAAAATGTTTTATCATATGCTGGTCGTTCTCCAGGTAAAGTGTTTTGTCTTTGTTAGGGTTTAACGTATTCTGTTTTTCATGGACTAGCTGCCAAGGCCATTCTACACCTCCACGCGGTGATCCTGGATAACAGGCGGCAACAGGACAGACTGGCTAAAGAGAAGGGATCGAAAAGGGAAAGCTAACCTGATTTCCGAAAATGCCTGCTGAAGTCGCATAACAAGTTTTTTTCAAAATTCAACCACCCACAATAACAAGAGGGCATAGCTACAAATCAACTAAAGAGAGGTCCAGATTAGATATTAGGAAATATGTTTTTAGTCAGAGATTGGTGAATGCTTGGAATGCATTGCCACATGAGGTTGGGGGAGGCAGGAACAATTAATGCATTTAAGAATAATTGTTAAGAACAAATTGGACGTGCATAGCTTTTAAAGCACAGTAATGTAAATGAAAGTGGTTGTATACAAACTCTGTAGAGACTTCTAAACCAGTATAAAGACGTTAAGTCAAGTTGGATGTGCTGAACCGATAGGTGCAAATATCGCATTCATGCTGTAAACTACAATACAACACATTCCGTTCTTCGGACACTGTCCTTCTACTTGCAAAGCTCTTTTCAGGGCTTAGTAGCGGGAGTTTGAGAACGAACGAAGAAGAAAAAGTTCTTGCCACGGGTATAACATTTTTCAATAAATCAGGTAGAGAACTGGCTCTGGGGTTGACCAGCCACCACAAGTTGGGCTTACATATGTCAAGTGTGCGCCCGCCCGCCCTACAGCAAATGTCTCAATGGGGTGTCTGGACTGTCCTCTCAGCTTGATCGTGTTTTCATCAGATAGCGTCAAGCGACTTGGTGCTTGAGCCATATGCATCGGCGGTTCCTCTCATTTGTCGCTCATTAACCAGCAAGATTCCAGACTTTTCTGTGATAAATTGCTTTCTCGAGATATTTACAGATGAGATAGACAGACACAAAGATAGATAGATAGATAGATAGATAGATGTAAGGATGGATGGAAGGTTAGATGGATGGATGGATAAATAGATAGATAGATAGATAGATAGATAGATAGATAGATAGATAGATAGATAGATAGAAATATATATATATATTTTTTGTTTGTTGATCTCTTCAGTCTATCTCTTCTCTCTGTAGCCAAAATGGCTCTATGAGCGTCAGACACCGCTATGCCCCGTTCATGTGACTCTCTCCAAACAGCTAAACCTTGAACAATTGTTTCACAGCCCTCGGATACGGGAAGGAAGACTAATCTCTGGTTAGACAAAACATACTGACCAGACATGTTATTCAGGGTCAGGCGAAATATACTGGCCAAGACCTTCACCTCGGCTTCCCCGTAGCCCTTCCTGGAAACGGGCTGTCTTGCTGTTTTTATGGCAGCCTGACTAACTAGGTGAGGGATCTATGTGATTCCAGTAGTAGTTATCGACACGCAGATGAAGTCAAGCATAACACAATCGCCTAGAGGACCCCGGTCCACCTTCATAAATGGCAAGAAAGCTACAACAAACTGCCGCTAAATGTCCTCTTTATGGCACACTAACGGGTAAATCTACCCATTGTGAGTATTCCTTCAACAACATAGTCCTCCGAGGGGATGTCGCATGATCTCATGTTCCTCATGCATACGTCCTTAAATCGCAGTGCGGTACGGCCGATTCTTCTAACTCAGCTGCTAGCTGTCCATATCCTTTGGTAGGCTGACATCTTCCATGCGGTGTACATGCCCCACTAAAAATAAGCGAGGACTCGACTTCATCGCCTCGGGTTTTGCCCATTTAGCTCGGTCTCTCTCGAGAGCATCGCACAAAGCACGAACTCTTAACTTAACTTAACGTCTTTATACTGGTTTAGAAGACACTGCACAGTCTGTATACAACCAGTTTCACTTACATCACCTTGCTCTAAAAGCTATGGGCATCTAATTTATTCTTAAATGCATTAACTGTTCCTGCCTCCACTACCTCCCCTGGCAATGCATTCCAAGCATTCACCACTCTCTGACTAAAAAAATATTTCCTAATATCTAATCTGAACCTCTTTTTAGTCAACTTGTAACTGTGCCCTCTTGTTATTGTGGGTGGCTGTTTTAAAGAAACAACAACTTGTTATAGTCTAATTTATCCATTCCTCTGATCATCTTAGAAACCTGTATTAAGTCACCACGAATTCTTCTCTCTTCTAGATACTGTAGGCCAGTTTTTCTGAGTCTTTCCTCATAACTGTAATTCTGGAATCCCACTATCAGTTTTGTCGCTTTTTTTGGTATTCTTTCCAGCATGTTTATATCCTCTCTATGATAAGGACTCCACACCTGTACACAGTACTCCAATCTAGGTCTAACTAATGCGTTATACAGTTTGACGATCACTTCCTTGCTCCTATATTTAATATTTCTTTTTATCATACCTAACATTGCATTTGCCTTTTTCACTGCTACCTTAACTTGCTCACTCACCTTTCCTGTATAATCTATTATAGCCCTTAGGTCCCTTTCCTTATCTATCTTTCTAATATTGTTTTCTCCCATTCCGTAATTATGTTCCATATTGAATCTACCCATGTGGATGACTGTACATTAAACTCCATTTGCCAGCTTGCAGACCACCCCTTCATTTTTATCTAAATCCGACCTACAGCGATGAACCCAGGGATCTCCGGAAGAAATTGACATCATGGACCGACCGTCGCAGCTCGAATTCGAACCCGAACCCGGACCGTTTGAACACGAGACAAACGGCTTGATCACTAAACAAGCCCCAACTTCTACGATGCCTATATATTAACAATACTGAAAATAACTGGGCTTATTATTTAGATAAATCAAACGCAGTATTAGGTCTATGCTCCAGCAAATGGAAGAAATGGAAAAGATTTTTTTTTTTAACACACACACACACATACACGCACACGCACAAAAAAAACCAAAAAAAACTACTCACTCACTCACTAATTTCCTAGTCTCCACCCAGCAGAGAGCTGTAAAGTTGTGACTGTGCGAGTTAGCACTATCTACCACTAAAAATATACTCCTTACAAAGCTCATTTCCTAGGTTTGTTCATGTCTAGAGAACTGGCGTAAGTGGCAGATTGTTTCACATCTATCAGAAACAATCTAGTGACAGCGTAGTCAAGTGGTCCACGAGCAATGGACAAAGTACATGTGTTTACATCATATCGATCTGGCACATTTCAGCTCAGTTTCTAGTTTCACATTCTTTATATAACGCAGTTTCCTTTTAGGTTTTTGGGCCATTTGTAGGGGGCAGTGGCGTTACTATGGTAAGGTAGGAGAGACTCGAGCCTCCAGCCTCACAGATTAGCAATATTTATAGTTGTACTGTTATACAAATAGGTTGGGAACGATTTTTTGTTTCATTCTGGCTTTGCTGTTGTTGTTGTTATTGTTGTTCTTCCTGTTTTTTTTACTTCTTCTTCTGTTTTTTTTTTTACTTTTTCTTCTTTTTTTACTTTTTCTTATTCGTCTTCTTTTTCTTATTTTGTTTTCTTTCGTGTTATTTTCTTCTAGTTTATTTCTTCCTGTTTTCATCATCATCATCATCATCATCTTCTCTTTTTCCCTGTTTTTCTTGTTTTTCTTGTTTTTCTTCTTGTTTTTGTTGTTTTTTTGTTGTTTTCTTCTTCTTCTCATTCTTCTTTTTTATTGTTTTTATTTTTCATCTTCTTCTTCTTCTTTTTCTTCCTCTTTTTCTTCATCTACTGCTTTGGTGTTTTTCTTCATTTTTTTCAAATTATCTTTTCCATTTTTTCCTTCGTTCTTCTTTTTTCCCGTTCTTATCACCCTGTCTTCTTCTTGATTTCTTCTTCTTCTTCTTTTCTTGTTTTGTGGTTTCTTCTTCTATGTTGTTTTTCTTTCTCTTCTTATTTAATTTCCTTCTCGTTGTTACTTCTTCTTCTTCTTCTTGTTCTTCTTGTTCTTCTTCTTCTTGTTCTTCTTCTTCTTGTTCTTGTTCTTCTTCTTCTTCTTCTTCTTCTTCTTCTTCTTCTTCTTATTCTTATTCTTCTTCTTTTTCTCCTACTTCATTTCTTCGTCTTCTCTTCTAGACGAACGGTACGTTGTTGATCCAGTGTGCCATGTTAGGAGAAATGAATAAGGCCACTGCGCCTCATCGTCATGGTATAAGGAAAAATGGAAAGACTGGTGCATGGAGATCTTTGTTCTTTTCCTTGCGGTCTTGTCTTACCTCACTGTAAATGAGGTACCCATTTACAGCCGTGGATACTGGAAAGAGCTGCGTTCAGGAATTGCACCCAGTCAATTAGCCAGGAGAAGCCGAGTCCTCTAACCGCATTATATGATACATGAAATAACACAGCGATGGTGTCGTCCATTCCAATAGGTTCAGAAGAACTTGAAGAAGAAGAAATACTGGGTCGAAAAAGGAAAAGATGATTACCCATCTCCGCTGTTAACTTGCGACCAGCACCCCCAACCTTTGACCTGCTCTTCCTGGGGATATAATCGATAAAGCCCAGATCCTTCATTGCACCCTTGTTTCCTATTGACGGATCTATAGACGCGGGGTTTGTTAATTCCGTCGATAAACCGTTACATACAAATAACCACTTCCACTCTGGCCGCCAGACGGAAGCCGTACCTACAGCAACACGTAAACGTGTCTCGGCTAGACCGCTAGCAAGTAATGGGCTCAGCGTAATGGTGTTTACTCCGCAGATAGACAATTTGTGCAAATGTACTTCACCGGTTTCGAAAATTTGACCCCCAGGAACTGAAAAATACAAAATACAAACTAAAATCCTTTTTTTAAGAATGGGAAACGGACAATTGGTTACTCTTTTTTTTATTCTGGTTCACCTTGAAAATAGGATCGATGAGGCTAACATCTGGTCAGACAAAACACACTGGTCAGAGAATGTTAGCCAGGGCCAGGAGAAATATACTGGCCAAGACCTTCACCTGACCTCCGCGTAGGTCGTCCTGGTAACGGGCTGTTGTCGAGGACAGCAGTCTGGCTAATAAGGTGAGGTTCGACGTGATCCCCATAGTAGTGAGCGACACGCAGATGAAGCCAAGCATAGCATAGCCGCCTGGAGGACACCGGTCCACCTTCATCAGCACGCTCAGGATGTGAGGAAAGATACAACAACCCGCCACTTAACGTCCTTTTTAGTTCGCACAAAAGAGTAAACCTACTCATTCAACAACAACAACAAGAATAACAACAACACCGAGAACAACACCAACAACACCAACACCACCAACAACACCAACACCACCAACAACACCACCAACAACATAATAACACCAACAACAACAAGACCAACAGCAATAACAACATCAACAAGAAAGTTGAAAAGAAAACAACGATGGTCGCTTTTTACCAGTTTGCACTTTTGACCCTATTTTGAGATCTGGACATTGTCTCCACAACCGCCTGGCGGACCGCGGTCCATCTTCATCAGCGTGCTCGGGATGTGAGGAAAGTTACTACAACCCGCCACTTGACGTCCTTTTCAGGCCACACAAATAGAGTAAACTTACTCATTGTGGGCATTAAACAACAACAACAACAACAACAACAACAACAACAACAACAACCAGGACTTCCTAATTGTTCTGTTATTGACCGAACGTTCTATTGTCGATTTGTTTGGACACCAGTCTTCTGACCAGGTGGAACGGGCTCAAAACTCTCGATATGCCAACTATTCTTTCTGTGGGTAGGTCAAAATTAAACGTAGCATGTGTGCTGTGTGGCGACGGCAGGGACAAGCGGACTTTATGCCTGAACCATATCAGTCCTCGAGGTAGACATAGAGAGAAAAAACGTCTAAATTATGTATATATATAATTGTTGTTCTATATCCTCTTTTTCTTTTTCTTCGTCTTCTTCTTCTTCTTTTCTTCTTCTTCTTCTTCATCTTATCAATATTATTATTGTATTTTAATTGTATTATTATTATTATTTCTACCATTATTATTTGTCTAAAATTTCTTCCTTCTCTTACTTTTCTTATCTTCTTCTTCTTCTCCTTCTTCTTCTTCTTTTTCTTCTTCTTCTTCTCTTTCTTTTCTTCTTCTCTTCTTCTACTTCATATTCTAAATGTCTTTTGATTGTTAGTTCCATGACCTCCCTCCCACACGCGTTTGTTTGTCCGCTTCTCCACCTACGGAAAGTAATGGCAACCTAGCGTTGTTTCAAATGCCCACAATGAGTAGGTTTAGTCTTTTGTACGCCCTGAAAAAGAGGTTAAGTTGCGAGTTGCAGTAGCTTACCTCACATCCCGAGCGTGCTGATGACGGTTGACCGGGATCCTCCAGGCGTTTATGCTATGCTTTCATCTGCGTGTCACTCACTATTAAGGTCCGTCACCACGTTGGCCTGGCCGCCATGAGAACAGACTGTTTCGCTACTAGGAAGCTGAGGTGAGGGTCTCGGTCAGTATATTTTGCCTGACCCTGACTAACATGTCTGATCAGTATATTTTGCCTGACCCTGACTAACATGTCTGATATCTGACCCTGACTAATATGTCTGATCAGTACATTTTGCCTGGTCCTGACTAACATGCCTGATAGTATATTTTGCCTGACCCTGACTAACATGTTTGATCAGTATATGTCCCCTACCAGATATTAGTCTTCCTCCCAATAATAGCCCAATAGGTTGGCGATAGTAAGAAGCGACCTTCTGCGAAGACAATGATACTTACTTATTTTAAAGCGTGACTATAACAGATCAATAAACTCTATCCCCTCTCTTATTGGGCCAGACACTCTAACAGCTACTGCTGGATGTATCCACAATAATGGATAAAATGTAAAAAAATTACAAAAAAATTCCCACAAACTTCAAAACCATACTCAGTTGTCAAAGAGCAGAAGAATTCGTTGCACCCTGTTCTTTGTCACGATTTACATAATACGTACATTCTCAAGATCCTCAGATTTTCTGTGAGAAAAGATAGATTGACTTTGTGCATAGCAATTCTGTTTGTCTGAGTCGAACCGCACATTTCTCCTTCATCCGGATTTCTCCTAACTTGGCAATGGAGGGAAAGGATTATGTTGGCAGGTGGTGGCCAATTTCTTCTTCGGCTCTCGTCCTGAAACGGTCGTTTGTGTCGTTGTTTACAGCGAGACTGCGATATCTGTGCTTTTTGGGCCTGGAACATTTAAGCACGACATTTTGGGGCCGGTTTGCCTGGCCTTTTCGAACCCTTGTCTCTATAATCTCTTCTCAATCAGGTTTCTTTTTCTTTCTTCTTCTTCTTTTTTTTCTTCCTGTCTTCTCCTTTCTTCTTATTTTTCTTCTTTTCTTCTTTTTTCTTCTTCCTCTTCTGTTTCTTCTTCTTCCTTTCTTCTTATCCTTTCTTCTTCTTTTCTTCTCCTTTCTTCTTCTTCTTCTTCTTCTTCTTCTTCTTCTTCTGTCTCTTCTTCTTCTTCTTCATTGGTTTCCTCCTCCTCCTCTTGTTCTAATTCTTTTGCTTGTCTATTCCTCCGACTGTTCTCATTTTCTGATTTTTCTTTTTATTACTTTTCTTCTGCTTGTCTCTTCTTCTTCTTCTTCTTCTTCTTCTTTTCTTCTTCTTCTTCTTCTTCTCCTTTTTCTTTTTATTCTCCTTTTTCTTCTTCTTCTAAATCTTCTTCTCAATTTTTATTTAATTCTTAGAAATACTAACTTTCAGTTTTAAATATACAAATTATAATTCACATCTCATCTTGAAAAGAAAAATCGTCCCGTAGTTCTAGAGTTGCAGACGTCCCTGTGCAGGTCCCAGCTCTGGTATGAGCTTTATGTAGCCGGGAGAAGGGTTTCCTGCTTAGCGTACTAGGCTCAAGCAGCTTAATACTCCGCTGCGTTGGGACAAGCACCTGCGGAAAGCGGTTAATCGATATGCGAATCCAGTTAAAAGAGTTAAAAGACTCAAACACTAGCGCAAGATATACCCGTAGCCTTTCAGGCGCCATCCGTGCTGCTCTAAACAAACCACCTAACCATGGACTGTGTTATGCCATGTCACACAGTCGCCTCTTACGACATGCCTTTTGTGCGGCAGTGGTGCTATTCTTGTCCTTATCATAAACAAAAGACCTCGGTATACCACTAATTTCATGTAACAGAGAAAAGTCAGAATTTTTAAGGTTTTTCCATAGTTCTGAAAATCAACGTCTGTCAAAACAAAGAGAGGGGGGGGGGGGGGAAGGAAAAATCCCTGACCTTTAACACTTACAACAGCTCTGAATATTCATAGTTCAAAATTTGGCACAAAGCTAACGTAGCTGGGATTCAGTATCTGGTTGCTTGCCATGTTTAGCTTACATTGGACCTGTCAGTCTAGTATAACGAGGCTAGACTTAGATAGAGTGACCCGTTACTTTGCTGTGTCACCTCAGCGCTTTCATACTTTCAAGAGGAGAATACACGTGTTTGCCAAGCCAAACTCCCGTGCATGGCTATCTTAGTGGTCTCTGAGGAGAGACACAACACGACCAGGGTGGACCACGGAATGACCTGTCAAAACACGGATTTCAACTGATGTCACTTTCAGGGATGCCAACACAGAAACTGGACGACTGTTTTTTTATAATCGTAAGACATTACTTAAGGAGAACGTTTTGATGTGGTTATTTTTTGGGTTCCTTGTTTCTTCTTCTTCTTCTTCTTCTTCTTCTTCTTCTTCTTCTTCTTCTTCAGATCAAGGTCCTCGCGCGGACGTCGCGGGTTTTTGGTTAAGTGACACGGCTTGCAACCCGAAGGTACTTGGTTCGCTCCCCAGTCACAGCACCGGCCGTTACCCCGGGGAAGCACATCCTTATAAAATGCAGGAGGAAGCAGACTTTTACATAAAATGTACGCTGAAGTAGGATGTATTGAGCTGAGAGGCGCAAAAATAAAAACATAGTGCACACCGCCTAGGAGCATAGATAAATACGGTAATTCAACTTTGTATTGTCATCCCAACAGACAGTCTTTCGACGTGTAGATATAAGACTTTAATTGTTTCACTTCTCACTATTGTTGTGTTAATTGGCCTTCTTTCAATCTTTCTTCAAGGCTAAAGTGATGCAAGAAGTTACATAAGAATGAAAGAAAAAGAAATAGAATAATACTTTTCTTCGGCTCATCTGATGGGGCTGGACTCCAAGATGATGAAGTACTTTCATGTCAGTCCCTGTCAGTTAGAGTATGTTGTTAGGCCATAACCTACTTTATATAGGCTGTCTGACTCATCGTAAAATTTTTTTGAAACGTCACATCCCACGGCTGACTAAATAACGGAACTCCTATTGTGCTAAGGTTTATAATCAATACAGGCTGACACAGAGAAATAAAACAAATTCATTGTAAAAAACACAACAAACCACCGTTGAGATTGATTCTTTCACACATTCCTGCCCTGAAACCAACTGCGTATCCATCTTTGTTTCCCAAACACGCTATTATAATTGCAGTGATAGTTGACACATGAAAGTTCCGTCATTTTGTTAGACTTGGAATGTGACGTTTCAAAGGGATTTCTACGTTAGTCAGAAGGCCTGTATCTACATTATGATGCGGTTATGCCTATTTTTGTCTTGACGAACGGCACACAAGGGGTGATGTGTTCAACATCACGCCGGCCGCCTTATCCTTCCCAGGCTATTCTGGTACCCAAGTTTAGAGGCTGGGTCAGCCCCGCATCCCATTTGCGACCGAAAAAAAATAATCTCGCACCAACTGTGAACCGAACCCGCGTACCAACAGCTGCGATAGCTCCCCTGAATAACATGAATTGTATTTGACACAATCTTCTACTAAGACGAAGCAGTGAAAGCTCTTGTAACGTAACGATTGTCATCATGTGCCCCGCTGATAAGAAGACTCAACAGCGAGTGATAACGACCGCGGCCCGAGTCACCACATAAAGAAGGAACATAAAAGAAATGGCTATTTCTAGCACAGCATCGTCGTCTGGAGGTACTTCACAGAAAGAGCAGATCTTGTACCAGCTCGTAGTGAAAATGAAACTTTAATGTATGTGCAAATAGAGAGAAAGTGCTGGGACTTTCCCTTCCTACGTCGGGATATGATCAGAAACGTGCTCAAAGAGCACTGGTCGTAGTCACTTGATGCTGTCTCCGTGAGGATGCTTGGAAACCAACGGGATGACGTGTTCACACTCAAGAATATGCCTCTTATCCTAGGACAGTTGTTTGTTGGTTTTTTTTGTCGTCCGAAGTTTATGGTTTGGTCTACGCTTTCTTCTTCTTCTCTTCTTCTTCTTCGTTCGTTCTTAATCTCTCACTACAAATCCCTGAAGGGGCTTAAGTAGCAGAATGTAGTCCAGAGAACGGAATGCGTTGTGTCGTAGTTTACAGCTTGGCTGCGATATTTGTACCTTTCGGTCCAACACATCCGACTTCAGCAAGCATTTATTGAGTACCGGGTTAGCATTACCTCTTCGATTCTTTCTCCTTAGCCAGTCTGCCCTGCTGCAGCCTGTTATCCAGGATCACCGCGTGTAGGTGTAGAAGGGTCTTGGCAGCTATGGTTCGCTGGCCCTGACGCTAGCAGTCAACTATGGGTCGCTGACCACTGCAGCTCATGAGCTGCTCAGCATCTTGATCCCGTCTGCGCATTCTGAAGTTGCACAAATTGTTAAAAAAAATGGAAATCGTCAACTTGGGGAGAGTGATACCAGACACGGGATAGGACGTGGTTAGAATTCACATAATGCGGAAATGAGTTTGAAAATATGAGATAAGATAGCGGAGAGGAGGAAGAATAGAGCGAAAGGAAGAAGGATGCAAGAAAGGAAAGAAGAATAAGGGGGAAAGTAGTAGAATAAGAAGGGAAAACAAAAGAAGAAAAAGGGGGTATGCAAGAAAGGAATATAAGATAAAGGAAAACGAAGTGGAATAAGAAGGGAAAAGACAATAAGAAAGAGGGATTCAAGAAGAGGAATGTAGAAATATTAAATAGTAATTAACGATTACAACTTTTTTTTTGGATTACTCGTCAACCAACCAATGTTTTTACTCGTCAAGCAACCATTTCTTGTCGCCACAGACGAGCAGACGAGCGCTTTTTTCAAGCCCCGGTTATCACCTTATCACATCTTTCTTTATCGCTTATATCGTCGCTATACAATCACACACAAAACGACACAGATCTTATAACTCCAATGTACAGTCAGTTCTGTTTTTCGGCATATAAATGCGGAAAACAGCAAACCCTGAAAACCACTAGTGTACAGGCGCTCACAAATTGGGGAATGCTCATAATAGAGGGATAGAAATGGCGTGATCTTGATGAACCGTTTCTCAGCGTGGCTAGGGTTCAAACTTGGTCTCCAGCGGACCCTGTCTTGAGCCACCAACGTACAGTGAGTGGCAAGTACTTCTCTAGAGGCTTCTCGGATGTTGCAGATTGCAGCAAGAAAGTCTGACCAACAAATTGAAAGTCTTCCCCACGGTCGGAGATACCAGACTGCTGTCGCTGTGCTCCATGGACCATCGTTTCGTCGTAACATGTGACCTGCCCATCTATGTGTTGCCTTGTCTGCATGGATTACCGCATCATTCACCAGGTACAGTCGTCTTATGTCAGAAATGTGGAGACCTTGCATAAGGTGGTTCCGGAGAGTGATTCCGACCAAGCGTCTCTCAAGGGAGACCTAGGTAACTCGCAGTTTGTCTTCTAGTTATTTTGTTAGTGTCCACGTCTCAGGACTGTGAGCACATCGCAGGGAGTACAGTGGAATTGAAAAGGGAGGCTCGTAGGTCCTGGCCATGGCAACCGTCCAGAATCCGTGTTATAAAACGAGAAGGCTGCTCAACCTGCGCGGCGACGTCTTGTCACTTCAGGTTCCAGGTTATTCTTCATATTAAGATGACGTCCAAGATAAATTTACTCGTTGACATCCTCTAATTGTACTTTGCCAAGGAAGACAGGATCACAAGTGGCGGAGCGATTCCGCAACACTTTGGTCTTCGAGACATTCATCTCCAGTCCAACTTTTCTGCCCTCTCCATCGCTGCATAATCTGGTTGGCCTCTGCTGATGACTCTGTGCTGATCACTATGTCGTGATAAGATCACTAATATGGCATTGTTGGAAAGAACCATATAGTTATCAGTGGAACATTGTGTGATGAGACGCCGCTGGCGTTATGTGAACCAGCTGATGACGTTAGAAAGTGGTCTCGGTTATAAAATCTTCATCTAAAATCTAAATGTAAAATGTAGAGAAAAACACACATAAAGAGGAATGCGCCAGACAAACATGAAGGAAACGGAAGAGGTAGACAGAGCCGGAACCAATGGCTCAGGACAGGAGGACGGCGTCTATTTGTTGAAGACCTGTAATCTACAAGGAGTTCAATTATCTGGATTGATTGAAATATTCAATGCAATAGACACATCACGTTTGATTATAAGATGATTTCTTCAATACACATGTATGTATTTCTGTCAGAACCACTCGGCCACCTGTTGCCACCAAGTTTCAATATCGTCCTCAGAGTCCTTTTTCAGAACGATGTCAGTCAGCCAGCTGTTCTCGCGTATCTCACTTTCCCTGTGTCGTCGCGGTTACGTTGACATTATGACACCCAAAAAGTGTCAACCCCAAAACCTAGCCACAATTAGATTCCTTCATTTGCAAGGGACTCCGACTGGGGGTTATCTTCACATAACTCCAATAACGAATTCTGCGGGCTCTTGAACTTGGAGGTTCTTAACATGGCTGATTTCGGTCCTCGCTGAAGTCAGTTGGTAGATTATAAGGGGGTCGTGAGCTTAGAGACGAAGAGACTTCAAATCCATTTTTGGGGAGGGCGGGAGGAAGAGGAATCAAAATGCTGATCAGTCCAGCAGCTGCAATGGTCAGCGAGCCATAGCTGACTGCTAGCGCCAAGGTCAGCTAACCAGAGCTGCCAAGACCATTCTACGCCTCCATGGGGTGATCCTGGCTAACATGCTGCAACAGAGAAGACTGACCAAGGAGAAGGGATCGAAGTCTAACCTGGAACTCATAAATGGCATACAGAAGTCGGATGTGTCGGACCGAAAGGTGTTAATATCGCAGTCAAGATATTTTCTTCTTCTTTTTCTGCGTTCGTTCTCAATCTCCCCCAATAAAGCCCCGAATAGGACTTTGCAAGGAGCCGGATGTAGGCTAGAGAACGGAATGCGTTGTGTCTGCTAGTTTACAGATTGACTGCGATATTTGCACCTTTCGGTTCGCCACATCCGTCTTCGGCAGAAGTCAAGATATGAACTACAACACAGCGCATTTCGTTCTCCGGACTACATTCTGCTACTTGCAAAGCCCTTTTCAGGGCTTGGTAGCAGGTGTTTTAGAACGAAGGAAGAAGAAGACGAAGAAGACTCACAGATCCATACAGGGTGAAACCGAAAAAAAAACGAAAATTAAATTTTATACAATATACCTTCATGAGTTATTTTTTATTCATACTCTGTATTAGACTTCCCATAAAGTCCATTAACTTCACTAGACTATCAAAACAAGCATAAACTTCACTAGACTACCCACAAATTACATAAACTTCACTAGACTATCAAAACAAGCATAAACTTCACTAGACTATCAAAACAAGCATAAACTTCACAAAACTACCCAAAAAGTCCATACACTTCACTAGACTATCAAAACAACCATATGCATCACTAGACTACCCACAAAACCCATAAACTTCACTACACTGCGAAAGGCATCCGCAGCCTTTATCAATATTCCAAAGATGTCCCAGGGCTGCATCAAACTAGCAAAGATATCTCAATAACCTCCACCGGACTATCAAGTGGGACAGCGCCATTAAACATGTTAAGAACCTCTGATTTAACCGTTCCTTCTGAATTCTGAAGGTTAGGTAGCGGGTATCTCTTCCCCTTACTCTCCGGATCCCTGTCCTTTCATGCCTGTAACGAACTGTTTGGTCGCCGTAAATGCGACCCGGAAATGAAATCAAAGGACTGGTTTCCATCGTCCCGGGCTTAGGCTAATTTGAGACTATGAATTCTTGCAAGTCTTAGATTAGCAGACGCGGACTCCAGCCGCTCTCTTGGAGTGGAGTTGTAAGTATACAGGGTTGGGTTTATTAGCTTAGGGACTGAGCGTTAGGGATATGGAGACGGGGGGAGAAATAGGATGGAAAAGTGAAGTAGAGGATGAGAGAGAAAGTAAGGGATGCAAGGATCGGGAAATGTCAAAGAGAAAGAATGAAAGGTAACGTAACAGAAAGTTAACAAGAGAGAGATAGAGAGAGAGAGATATAAGGTACAAAGAGAGAGAGAGATAGATGTAAGATACAGAGAGAGATGTAAGGTACATAGAGAGTGGGAGAGATATGTAAGGTACAGAGAGATGTAGGTACAGAGAGAGAGAGATGTAAGGTACACATATAGATATGTAAGGTACAGGGAGAGAGGGGCAGAGATGTAAGGTACACGCAGAGATGTAAGGCACACAGAGATATGTAAAGTGCACAGAGATATGTAAGGTACAGAGATATGTAAGGTACAGAGACAGATGTAAGGTCCAGAGAGAGATGTAAGGTCCAGAGAGAGAGAGAGAGAGAAAAAAAAAGATGGAAGCTACAGAGATACAGAGAGAGAGAGAGAGAATGGCCCAGTGATGAATAGAAAGTGACATTTGTGATATAAAATGAGGGAGAGAGTAAAGGATAGAAACTGAGGAACAAGTTGGTGAGGGAGTAAAGGATAGAGACTGAGGAACAAGTTGGTGAGGGAGTAAAGGATAGAGACTGAGGAACAAGTTGGTGAGGGAGTAAAGGATAGAGACTGAGGAACAAGTTGGTGAGAGAGTAAAGGATAGAAACTGAGGAACAAGTTGGTGAGGGAGTAAAGGATAGAAACTGAGGAACAAGTTGGTGAGGGAGTAAAGGATAGAGACTGAGGAACAAGTTGGTGAGGGAGTAAGGGATAGAAAGGATCGGAAGATATACGAGACAAAGAATGAAAGTGATATAAAGAGAGTGAACGGGAGAGAGAGAAAGAGAGATAAAATGAGCGAGTATGCGATAGGGGTTGAGGTGAAGGAGCTCGTGAGTGAGAGTCAGGTAAAGAAGGACAAAGAGAAAGTGAAAGATACGTGAGAGACAAATAAGAGACTGAGAGATGAGATTATGCGAGGGTATACAATAACAAGTGAAAGTGGCGGAGTGAGTGGGAAGAGTAGTTGGGAGAGATAGAGTGAATGGTGGAGAGAGTGGGGAAGGGTTGTCGAGAGAGATACAGTGAATGGTGGACAGAGTGGGGAAGGGTAGTCGAGAGAGATAGAGTGAATAGTGGAGAGAGTGGGGAAGGGTGGTCGAGAGAGATAGAGTGAATGGTGGAGAGAGTGGGGAAGGGTGGTCGAGAGAGATAGAGGGAATGGTGGAGAGAGTGGGGAAGGGTGGTCGAGAGAGATAGAGTGAATGGTGGAGAGAGGGGGGAAGGGTAGTCGAGAGAGATAGAGTGAATGGGGGA
Organism: Ariolimax columbianus; assembly: GCA_036924085.1. Classification (NCBI taxonomy): domain Eukaryota; kingdom Metazoa; phylum Mollusca; class Gastropoda; order Stylommatophora; family Arionidae; genus Ariolimax; species Ariolimax columbianus. The sequence goes on from JAVGWX010000010.1 coordinate 64,400,310, forward strand.
GAGAGTGAGGAAGGGTAGTCGAGAGAGATAGAGTGAATGGTGGAGAGAGGGGGGAAGGGTAGTCGAGAGAGATAGAGTGAATAGTGGAGAGAGTGGGGAAGGGTAGTCGAGAGAGATAGAGTGAATGGGGGAGAGAGTGAGGAAGGGTAGTCGAGAGAGATAGAGTGAATGGGGGAGAGAGTGAGGAAGGGTAGTCGAGAGTGATAGAGTGAATGGTGGAGAGAGTGGAGAAGGGTAGTCGAGAGAGATAGAGTGAATGGGAGAGAGAGTGGGGAAGGGTGGTCGAGAGAGATAGAGTGAATGGTGGAGAGAGGGGGGAAGGGTAGTAGAGAGAGATAGAGTGAATGGTGGAGAGAGTGGGGAAGGGTGGTCGAGAGAGATAGAGTGAATGGTGGAGAGAGGGGGGAAGGGTAGTCGAGAGAGATAGAGTGAATGGGGGAGAGAGTGAGGAAGGGTAGTCGAGAGAGATAGAGTGAATGGGGGAGAGAGTGAGGAAGGGTAGTCGAGAGAGATAGAGTGAATGGTGGAGAGAGGGGGGAAGGGTAGTCGAGAGAGATAGAGTGAATGGTGGAGAGAGTGAGGAAGGGTAGTCGAGAGAGATAGAGTGAATGGGGGAGAGAGTGAGGAAGGGTAGTCGAGAGAGATAGAGTGAATGGGGGAGAGAGTGAGGAAGGGTAGTCGAGAGAGATAGAGTGAATGGTGGAGAGAGGGGGGAAGGGTAGTCGAGAGAGATAGAGTGAATGGTGGAGAGAGTGAGGAAGGGTAGTCGAGAGAGATAGAGTGAATGGTGGAGAGAGGGGGGAAGGATAGTCGAGAGAGATAGAGTGAATGGTGGAGAGAGCGGGGAAGGATAGTCGAGAGAGATAGAGTGAATGGTGGAGAGAGTGAGGAAGGGTAGTCGAGAGAGATAGAGTGAATGGTGGAGAGAGTGGAGAAGGGTAGTCGAGAGAGATAGAGTGTATGATGGAGAGAGTGATGAAAGGTAGTCGAGAGAGATAGAGTGAATGGCGGAGAGCGTGGGGAAGGGTAGTTGAGATAGATAGAGTGAATGGTGGAGTGAGTGAGGAAGGGTAGTCGAGAGAGAGAGAGAGAGAGAGAGAGGGAGGATGTGTGATATAGTAATATATAGATTGAGGGATAGAAAGGGAGTGAAATGGAGAGAATGTGAAAACGTTACAGTAGTTAGAAGCTTTCGTTTCTCCTCTTGATTTGTCCTTATTTTTTTGTACCTGTCCATTATTTTTTCTAATGGTTTTTTGTATTTTTCAAAATTGCCATTTGCTCGTTTTTTTCCCTCTGAGATTCGTTAAGAGGTATGGGAGATGGCAATATTGTGCAAGGCGTATTAAGTGAAAGAAATATTATGCCAGGGTGAAGAAGGTCGGTCCCATGCCAACATTTGTCGTCGGGGATGAAGGTAACTCTGTGTGTACTAATCCCCCGCCTATGTGAGGTGGGAAGACCAGTTGCCGGCCTTTCAATGTTTACCTTCCGGAACTCATATGTCAGGTACCCATTTACAGCTGATTCGACTGGGGTAGCGGTCGTCCCAGGCATGAACAACGGCCCGGATTTTGAGCTGTACGTCCTTGAACTCGAACCCCTGACACACTGTAATCCTAGTCTAGTAAGCCAGCTCATTATGGACTAGGGCTCTCTGTCATCGTTATGTTTCGGCGAATCTCGGGAGGGGGGGGGGAATTTCAACTACTGGAGAGGGAAGAATAGCACCACTGCCAATCCATGCATATCTTAAAATGTAGCTAGAGAGGGTTGTATTCGGGGCTAGCAACATTGGTGTGTAAAACAGATTGCTAAATAAAACAAAGTTGTTTCGCTCAGGCTTCATTTGGGAAACAATAAACTGACAATTAAAAGACAATTTAGAAAAACCTGGACAACCTACGCCAAACTCTAATACCTCCCATCTACGGCGTCTGCCATCTATTCTTGGAATCACATGGAGAGGGTGATAACTACAGGGGGGCGCTCTCATCACACTGGTCTCCCAAGCATGTGCGCTCACATCACACCGGTCTCCCAAGCATGTGTGCTCTCATCACACCGGTCTCCCAAGCATGTGCGCTCTCATCACACCGGTCTCCCAAGCATGTGAGCTCACATCACACCGGTCTCCCAAGCATGTGAGCTCTCATCACACCGGTCTCCCAAGCATGTGTGCTCTCATCACACCGGTCTCCCAAGCATGTGAGCTCACATGACACCGGTCTCCCAAGCATGTGTGCTCTCATCACACCGGTCTCCCAAGCATGTGAGCTCACATCACACCGGTCTCCCAAGCATGTGAGCTCTCATCACACCGGTCTCCCAAGCATGTGTGCTCTCATCACACCGGTCTCCCAAGCATGTGAGCTCACATGACACCGGTCTCCCAAGCATGTGAGCTCACATCACACCGGTCTCCCAAGCATGTGAGCTCACATCACACCGGTCTCCCAAGCATGTGAGCTCACATCACACCGGTCTCCCAAGCATATGCGCTCACATCAAGCAGCGAAGACTACAGCGGCTTGGTCGTGTTTGGTTTGCCGCGTAAATGATGGTGGAGTCCCGAAACATATCATCAGAAATAGTAGTTAAGAGTGAAGAAGGGTAGCCGAGAAAGATAGAGTGATATAGTAAGATATAGATTTAAGGATAGAAAGTGAGTGAGATGGAGAGAATGTGAAATGTAAATGGTCTTTTAATTGTCAATTTGTTGTTTCCCAAATGATATGTGACGCACTAAATGATTCTGTACAGTAACCAAAACCTCCTGTCCATTTTTCACTCTAGCAGGAGTATACTACTTCCACTTCAAGGGGCCGTCTTTAGGAAGCCTGCGCGAAATCACTTTGTTTTCTGTAGCAAGTTATTTTACACGCCGATGTTGCTAGCCCCATGTACAACTCTAGCTACCTTTCAGGATATGCATGGAGGTGCAGTGATGCAGTTGACAGATGGCAACAGAACAGTCGACCGACCACAACTGAGATTCAGATATGTGTGTAAGCGGGGCATGAAGGCACTAGTCGTGGGTCTGACATCCTTGGACAGAGAAACTGTAGACCCGTCCAGCTGTAGACCCATCCAACTGTAGACCCGTACAGGTGTAGACCCATCCAACTGTAGACCCGTCCAGGTGTAGACCCATCCAACTGTAGACCCGTCCAGGTGTAGACTCATCCAACTGTAGACCCATCCAACTGTAGACCCATCCAACTGTAGACCCATCCAACTGTAGACCCGTCCAACTGTAGACCCGTCCAACTGTAGACTCGTCCAACGGTAGACCCATCCAACTGTAAACCCATCCAACTGTAGACCCATCCAACTGTAGACCCATGCAACTGTAGACCCGTCCAAGTGGAGTTTACCTTGAAGCGTCACTTGCCACTCAGTGAAAATAATGTTCGATGTTCGCTGCGATTCTCCAGTCTGCTGATAACGTGCTCGCTAAGTATGTGAAAGTATGAAGAATTCGACCGAAACGGCAGCAGGGAATCAGCTGGCAGCAAATGGCGACTCAAAACGATGCTTTCATCAGGTTCAGTGACCCATAGCTGACCAAGACCCTTTTCCACCTCCAAGTGGCAGCGCTGGAAACAAACTGCGACCATGTAGTCTGGCAGATATTAGAGAGCGAATATGTAAGGCAAATCCTGTGCCAAGAATTCCTTTCTGAAATCGGATGTGTCGGGCCGAAATCCAGAAATATCATAGGTTCGCTGTAAACTACGACCTAATGTCGCAAATGCTCTTTTCAGGACGAACACAGAACACAAACAGAAGAAGAAGAAGAAGAAGAAGAAGAAGAAGAAGAAGAAGAAGACAAAAGAAGAGGCAGAAGAAGACAAAGAAGAAGAAGAAGAAGAAGAAGAAGAAGAACAAGAAGAAGAAGAAGAAGAAGAAGAAGATGCAGAAGAGGAAGAAGAAGACAAAGAAGAAGAAGAAAAAGAAGAAGAAGAAGAAGACAAAGAAGAAGAAGAAGAAGAACAAGAAGAAGAAGAAGAAGAAGATGCAGAAGAAGAGGAAGAAGAAGATGCAGAAGAAAAGGAAGAAGAAGACAAAGAAGAAGAAGAAGAAGAAGAAGAAGAAGAAGAAGAAGAAGAAGAAGAAGAAGAAGAAGAAGAAGAATCAGTATTATGTTATGTGTGTTCCTTTCTTCCTTCACTGCAGTTCATGCAACTGCACATTGGTCTTTGCCAATTTACAATTGAATACATTGAAGCGTTTGGTGACCCTGGCGCGAACTCAAACCTTTTCAGAAACAAAGCTATCTAGCCTCTCCAGCAGCTCTGGCGCTCCACTCTGGCTACAAATCAATAAGTGAGTGAGAGAAGTGACAGTAATGAGTAGGGGGAATGTCAATGATGGGCGGACTTGGTGTCAGCAAACGTCCTGTGTGAGAACCCTCGAGGGATAGGGAATAATGAACGGCAAGTCCCTGCTGTTTTGAGAAGATCTCCGTAATGTGACGGAAATAGAGAATTAATTACTTTTATCAATGGCTTATATACATATTTTAAGTATTCATATTTTGATCCGATGAAAATGAATGGCACTGGGAATTGCTATGTTTGTTTGAAATAGAGAAGCTTGTGATAGACGAGGAGGCACTGCTGTTTTCAGGAGAGCTGGGAACAGCAGCCGGAATCTAGAATTGATTAAATAAAATGCTGGATTGTATATATATAATCTCTTTTGCTCGTAGCGTTCCGCAGTAGCAGGCTCTTTCCAATGTAGTTTGGCTGACGAGATACGGATCGACTTGGTATCGACTGAACCGGTATCCATTTAAGGCTGGGTCGACCTGGGAGCCGTTGCGGTCTGAACAAACATTTCCGCATCAGCTGGGGAATGAACCCAGGACCACTCAGATGCAAAGACAAAGCGCTACGCGGCTCACTACGCTAATGTGTGACTTTTGAAATATCCATACGGATATCATTGTAACATGACTCGAGGAGACGGCACTAGCGTTGGATAGGACACACATTACGGAAACCGGCTGATATCGTTACGCGACCGTCTCTGTTCTGAAACCCCAGAACATGATAAGTAGATGCAGATACAGATGTCATTGGAACAGGACTTGACGAGAAAGCATTGGCGTTAGATATGACACACATTAAGGATACTGGTTAATATCATTGGACATCATTCTCCGTTATGGAATCCACCAGGGCGTGGTTAAAGTCAGATAACACTATGCATGGTGAAGAGGCCTCGAGATAATCACAAAGGAGACTGGAAAGATATGGATAGAGCTGGAATGGATGAACCAGGACTTAAGGACTTGGCGTGTATATGATGAAGACCTGTGCTCGTTAGAAAACTGAACATTTTTGATTGATTACTGATTGATGGTACTACAAAGGGGTAGATACTCCCTGTTGAAAATAAAATTATTTCTAATCGCAGAACTCTTGGTCTGTCACAGTGGTGAATCGCTTTAATGTTGGCTCGCCCGTATAGTTTGATTCTTAATTGCGGAACGGGGACGGCGTGGCCTAGTGGTTAAGTGTGACGGCTCACAAATCGAAGGTGCTGGGTTCTTCTTCTTCTTCTTCTTCTTCTTCTTCTTCTTATTCTTACGCTGTCAGACGTCAACCTTTATTTTTTTCGAAAAAAAGCAGCGGTCATCCTGAGGCTGTCGACACTGCCATAGAGCTTGTCTAGTGTTGCCACATGTGATGGTCACATCTGCTTTCTCTGATTTTCGTATGTCGGGCAGTTTTGCAGCAGATGTTCAGCGGTCATTTTCCCAGTTCCGCATGTGCATTCGTCAGTGCCACCTATCTTCAATTTATTGAATAGGTGGTACCTCAGTCTATTGGGGCCAGTGCGAAGTCTGAAGACCACGACCTGCTCTCTTCTGTTCAACTGGTAATAGGCATCGTTTTTTGTGTAGCCAGTATGTTCTGTTTCCCATTTGGTCATGTATCTAGCTCTAAAAAGCCGTTTTGACTCTTCGTATGTCACACTAGTGTCTGGTTGTGGTAGTCTTGCAGAAGGTGCTGGGTTCGATCCCCATCACAGCACCGGCCGTTACCCCGGGGAAGCAAACCCTTAGAAAATGCAGAAGGAAGCAGACCCTTACATAAAATGCATGCTGAAGTCGGATGCACTGGGCAGACAGGCGCAGAATAAAAACCACAGTGCAACGCACACCGCCTTGGGGGTTAGAGAAAATAAGGCGAACGAAAAAAAAAAATTGCGGAACGGCCCTCATCGTATTGAAAGTCTTATACCCGATTGTGAACATTCTTTTTTGTTTTCGATGTTCCTCTTTTGCTTTTCAGCGTCACGTTATGAAGAGATCATTGAATCGAGCTAGTGGGCCCCATGAGCAGTGGCATTCATCGCCTCGGATATTTCTGTAATCCCCCTTTTTCGGGGTCGGCCTTTGGTGTTGAATCCGTTGAATCTAAATAGCATTGCTTGTTGGGGAAATCTGTGTGGTAGTAGGTTTGTTACGTGGCCAAAACATTTTAGCTGTTACCTTTTGATGTAGTCTAATACTGGTGTTGCTCCCGCCAATCTCCTGATGTCATTGTTTCTGAGCATGTCTCTCCGTGTTACACCCATTATTTCCCACATATATTTAATTTCTGTTGTTACTATTTAGTGACAAAAGTGAAAGTTTTGAGAGCCTGTGTTTTTTCTGTGGCAGCATATGGCTGCGAATCATGGACGATTACCAAAACTTCTAGACAAAGAATCGAATCCTTCGAGTCAAAATGTTACAGAAAGATCCTCAGAATACCCTGGACAAAGAAAAAGACAAATATAGACATTCGGCAAGAGTTGAACATAGAGGAGAACTGTTTTATCAATTCTATTTTATCCAGAAAATGTAAATACTTTAGTCACAGCAAGAGACACAACGGTCTTGAGAGAACAATGGTGGAAGTTATAGTGCCAGGCAAAAGAGGCAGGGGTAGACCAAGAAAACGATGGCACCAAGATATCCAGGAATGCATGGGTATGACTGTGGCGGAGGCCGGAGTTTTGTCAAGGGAACGAGTTTCTTTCAGACAGACTGTGATGAGAGCGACGTTCTATAAAGGACATGCTACATGAAGATAATGTTAGTATTTGTCAATTTTTTCTTTCTGATTTGATTAAAGTTTTACCTTTCTGAATTCTACTGGCGAAGTTACATCACTTTCCATATCAGACCGTAGTTCTTTAGGCGATATCAGGACATATTAGCCAGTAGACGTATGGGATGCGTTTGTATCTGTTTGTAATATTGACGTATTATTCAGTGTATGGATGCGTGTGTATCTGTTTGTAATGTTTACGTGTTGGCCAGTGTATGGATGCGTGTGTGCATCTTTTTGTAATATTATCCCGTTTTGTAGTACAGTAGTTTTGCCAATTCTTTCTGTACGTGGAGAAGTGGTCATACCAAAATAAATCCCCAACATTTCCAGTCAAAGTCAACACGCAGTGATTAGAACCCGGTATGTTGGGGTTGCAAGCCAAGTTACACCCTACACCACGGTCCTCGCCTCTTCCTTATCATTTGTTTGTAGTGTTCAGTTTTGACATTGGTAGCACAGTGTCGATATGAAAGTAGTAGGGTGTAACATTAACATCTTTTATGGAGGACCTCATCTTGTTAGACACGAATGTGTGGGATCAAGGTGCTGATCAGTGCATGCGATGCAACGGTAAGCGACCCCACGCTGACTGCTGGCTTTAGCGTCAAAGAACCAGAACTGTCAATAACCTTCTACACCTCCACGTGGTGATCTTGGACATAGCAGACTGTCTAAGGAGAAGGGATCGAAGGAAGAAGGCTAACCGGATACCCAAAAATGCCTGCTGAAGTCAGATGTGTTAGACTGAAAGGTGCAAATATCATCGTCAAGATATAAACTACAGGACAACTGTCCCATTCTCCGGACTACATCCTGCTGCTTGCAAATCCCTTTTCATGGCTTGGTAGCAGGGAGATTGAGAACGTTCAAGGGTTGGTAGCGGGAGATTGAGAACGTTCAAGGCTTTGCAGCGGGAGGTTGAGAACGTTCAAGGCTTGTTAGCGGGAGGTTGAGAATGTTCAGAGGTGAATAGCGGGAGATTGAGAACGTTCAAGGCTTGGTAGCGGGAGATTGAGAACGTTCAAGGCTTGTTAGCGGGAGGTTGAGAACGTTCAAGGCTTGTTAGCGGGAGGTTGAGAATGTTCAGGGGCTGGTAGCGGGAGTTTGAGAACGAACGACAATGACGACGACAGCGAAGACAAAGAAGTATAAAACGAAGAAGAAGAGGCTACTGAAGCTAATGCACTTCTCAGCATCTTGATCCCATAGTTTATTTTGATGAGTAAAGAAAGGTAAGAAGAAGACGAAGAGGATGAAGAAGCATGCTGATCTTGGAAGCTTAGAGTAATGATAGTCAAGTGGAACAAACTGGTCATGGGAACATAGAGTAATCAGGGTCAAGTGGAACAAACTGGTCATGGGAGCATAGAGTAATCAGGGTCAAGTGGAACAAACTGGTCATGGGAACATAGAGTAATCAGGGTCAAGTGGAACAAACTGGTCATGGGAGCATAGAGTAGTCAGGGTCAAGTGGAACAAACTGGTCAATAAACAATCTCACATTCTTGTTCGTGCTCCTCAAAATAGGTTTCGGCATGACAGTCTGGCCAACGAGGTGGGGATCGAACCTGTAGTCCCACTCATCATCATCGTGTAGCATATTCTTGAAAGAACGTCGATCTCATCACAGCCATTCAATATGAATCTCGATCAACAGTCAGTCTACCCGCCTGACCAAATGGTCATATTTAAGGTGTCCTTGACGCCTTGTCACCATCTATGCCTTGGTCGACCTCTCCCTCGCATTCCTGGAACAATGCTCTTCAGAACTGCTTTCTACGCTCGATGTGGCCGAAAACTCTCAATTTATGAGACATAACGTGGTTTATAAACCAGTTCTCTTCGACACACAGAACTTGCAAGATGACTTTATTTGTTATTTTCTTTAACCAAGGTATTTTTAGGATTCTCGTGCAGCATTTCGTTTCGAAAGACCCGATCTTCTTCCTTAATATTTATGTGATGGTCCACGGCTCCCATCCGTACACACTGTTTCCGGAAATAAGCTTGTTCTAAGAAACATCTATTTAAATCTTTGTTAGTATTGTGCCATACATTTTGCATACTATTCAGTTTCTGCATCGTTATGCACAATCGTCTCCTTCTTTACCCTGAACAGTCCCAATCGTTTGCTATCAAAGAGCCAAGGTGTTCAAAGTGATTCACGTGTTCAATATATTCATTACCAATCGTGATCTTGGGTTGGGGTCTGTGTGTGCCAATGGACATTATCTTTGGTTTTTTTCTGTTATTTTCAGGAAAAGATTATGGCTTGGCGTCGTTCGTCCTCAATCTCCCGCTACCAAGCCCTGAAAGGGCTTAAGTAGCAGAATATAATCCAGATAACGGAATGCGTTGTGTCGTAGTTTACAGCTTGACTGCGATATTTGCACCTTTCGGTCCAACACATCCTACTTTAGCAAACATTTTTTGAGTACCGGGTTAGCATTCCCTCTTCGATCGCTTCTCCTTAGCCAGTCTGCCCTGCGGCAGCCTGTTATCCAGAATCACCGCGTGGAGGTGCAGAAGGGTCTTGGCAGCTCTGGTTCGCTGGCCTTGACGCTAGCAGTCAGTTATGGGCCGCAGACCACTGCAGCTCATGCGACTGAAAAGATTATGATCTTCATTGTGAATTTGAAATGACGTATGCAATTGTTTGACATCATTGTTTGAGAACGTAACTGTGTCATCTGCATATCTTAGTTCTGTAATCCCCAGAGTAGTGTGTGTATTAACGATGCTCACATTACGCCACAACCAGAAGGACCCAGCCCAACTTCTCAAATACGCCTCGCTCAGGATGTAAGAAGAACCACTGCAGTCCGGTTCCAATACACGCCATCATGAAATAAATCTACACAACACGAGCAGCTGCAAAGAACAACACCGAATTATCAATGTTTATGGTTACAGGAAGGAAGCCCGTCTTATTTAATAACACCCATTATTTTGAACAGGGAGAGTTATTTCCCTTCAAAAGGAATGTGTCGATTGAAAATTTACCAGGTAATATGCAGACAAGACAGCTGAGAACTAACATGAAACGACAGTTGATGAGAAGAGAGATAAGATAAAAGATGAATATGATGATGAATGAGAAGATGGATAGGTAAATTCAGGTGGAAGCTACAATAGTTTTTGTTGTTGAATGCCCACAATGAGTCATCATCGTCATCATCATCATCATCATCAGTCGCAAAACGTAGAAAATCGTTGAGGCACCGTTATTGCAGTTTGTAGTACCAGCTGCGCCATACAACAACTGTTGTCTTGGGCCGCTACACACCTGAACGAGCCCATCTTTCTCCAGGTGACAATTCATTTTAGTTGTGTCTAAATTTCAAACAACAAAGCGGATCCCATTTTCAGCTAGGGCGAAGGGTGCCAATCTCGTGAAGTTCAGCCGGGTGAACTAGACCTTGAAATATGACACATGTTTAAGAGTAGTGCTATTCATATAGCCGATGTTCATTCCAGGATAATCGAACGGAAGAAAACACACAAAACGAACGAATTAACAAGTCCAAATGGAAAACAATAATACGTTTCCGTGAACACAAGTGTAGGTCGTCGACCAGTGTGAATTCCCGGCAAATCCATGGTCTATCGGCATCTATCATGAACTAAAACAGAAGAGCAATGTAGACCCACAGCCAGTTATGGCGCCAACTTTGCTGCCCACAATGAGTACGTTTTCTTGTTAGTGTGCCCTAAGAATGAGGTTACGTGTCGGGTTGCAGTAGCTTTCCTCACATCTCGAGCTTGGTGATGATGGTGGATAGGGTCATCCAGGTGGTTGTGCAATGATTGGCTTCATGTGCGTGTCGCTTACACATACGGTGTGTACGTCCATCCGTCACATCGATAGGCAGCCTCCATTCAAGGCGAACTGCGCGGAAGTAAGATGGATGTCTTGGTCATAATATTTTACCTGACCCTAACAGTGTCTGATCAGTATGTTTTGCTTGACCAGACTTTTAGTCACCTCTCTCCAGAAGAAGAAGAAGACGAAGTAGGAGAAGAAGTCTGCGCTCGAAATGTCACAAACCATGTGACGTGACATGCGCATTGATTACAGTATTTAGCGGCGTTGTCATAGGTTAATCCCTGTTATAAGTGGCTTCCACATTCACGTGACAGAGCTAATAGTCCGCATCTCAGCTGACGCTTCTCGATTTGCAAGTATAGCTTTTTGACTTCCATTTTCCGAGCTGTCTCATTCCCGAATCTCACTTCTCGCGAGTAATGAAGTCGCGGAACAAGCGCTGGGATCTGAAGAGACAGCATCCGTCATAATTTCCGTTGTTTTTAGCCGGGTCGAGCTAGCGGACAAATGTTGTCCGAATTGAGATGAGGCTGAATTCAGCTGTAAAATAGTTCTAGGAGAAGGTAAATGAGGCGGGGATGAACTGGAGAATGAGGGGAGTTGTTTGTTGAGTATATGTTGTTGTTGTTGTTATTATTGGTGGTGGTTCGTACTGCCACTTTGTTTTTCAGCACATGCACAGAGCACGTTTGTAAACAGATTGAAGAAGTGACAGGGCGACTTATTATCCACTAAGTCGTAAAAAATATTCTTAGATGTGCAGTTCTTCTTGTTCTTCTTCTTCTTCTTCTTCTTCTTCTTCTTCTTCTTCTTCTTCTTCTTCTTCTTCTTCTTCTTCTTCTTCTTCTTTTTCTTCTTTATCTTTTTCTTCTTCTTCTTCTCCTTCTTCTTCTTCTTTTTCTTCTTTATCTTCTTCTTCTTCTTCTTCTTCTTCTTCTTCTTCTTCTTCTTCTTCTTCTTCCCTTCCCCTTCTGCGGCATCAATCATAATCATAATAATAATTCACATTTTTATCATGTTTCTTTTCGTTTCATTCTTTTTCTCCCTCTTTTTGTGTTCCATGTTATGTTTCCTCTTTATCTTGTTATCATTGTTATAAATATTCGTCTTTTCCTTGTCCTCTTCTTTCTGGACTTCTTCCGTCTTGTGTCCTTTCTTCTACTGCTTTGTTCTTCTTCTCTTTTCCATAGTATTATACATCTTGTTTCTCTTTTTCTTCATATTCTTCTTGTTCTTCTTCTACCATTTCTCTTGCTTCATCACCATTTTTCTTTTTTTCTGCAGCGCGTTCATCTTCTTCTGTTTCACATACTTTTCTTCTTTACCTTCTTCATCGCATAGTTCTCTTCCACCATTCTTTTTTTTGGCCACAATCTGCCTTTTTCCTTTGTCCCTTCAATTTGGTTTCTTCCTATTCCATCTCTTCTCATTCTCATTGTTCCTTTTATTCTCGTTCATCTTCCTTTTCTCTTTCTTTTTTTAAATCTCATATCCTTAAACTATTTACTTCTCCCCCCCCCTCCCCCCCACGCCCCTTCTTTTATTTCTTTCTCCTGATTTTCATCGCCGTGTATCTTCTTACCTCCAAACCCACAAGGAGTTAGTTATTCATTCTTGTATACCCCATATCATACCATTTTGAGGGTACTGTTTATAAAACCTGATTTTGATACTCAATGGTTGTCAGATAGTTGAAGAAAAACTAAGCAAGAGTCGTCTGTCTGGAGGGTTAGATAATACACCGAATTTGTATGCCATCCTCCACGCACGGCCAATAAGGGAAGTCTGTTTGATCTTTAAAAAAAACCAACCAAAAAAAAAAAACGTTTAATTTGTCTCATGGGTGGCCACTTAATTAAGCCTCGCGGTTTTCAACTTCTTTCACACGTCTCAGGGACGTGTGTTCTTTATTTATTGTTTCATCTTCATTTCGTTCCGTTTCGAATTCGTAATACTTCTTTTTTTCCCCCCTCCATCTTCGGTGATTCGTTGAAAATCCGAAGACCTGGAACAATTCTTCTGTTAGGGAAATGTCGTTCTGTGAATAGTTTACAGTTCTGTTTCATGTTTCCTTTAGATTTTTAAACTTATTTTCATCTCGATGTGCTGTTTTGTCACTTTATGAGCTTGTCCAGCAGCCGATACGATTTTGTGGATCCAAACATTTGTTACAGAAACCTTTTTTGGTTATTTTGTCAGAAATATTTATTTTGTTTGTTTGCATTATTCTCTTTGCCTCAGGCTGTGTGCGTTGCGCTGTTTTTATTTTGTTCCTATCGGCCCAGTGCATCCGACATCGGCATTCATTTTATGTAAGGATCTGCTTCCTCCTGCAATTTTTAACGGTTTGCCTGCCCGGGGTAACGACATGTGCTGTGATTGGATAGCGAACCCAGCAACTTTAGGTTGTGAGCCGTGTCGCTTAACCACTAGCCCACTGTCAGAATTAGGAAACCGAGGAGTGCATTAGACGAAGAACACAATTCAGAAACACTGGGACCTTCAAAACTGATGGCGGAAGTCACAGATGAAGAGTTGAATGCGATCAAGATGCCGAACAGGGCATGCGGTCAACATCTGCAGCGGTTAACGACAGAAAGCTGACTGCTAGCGTCATGGCCAACGAAGCAGAGCTGCCAGGACCGTTCTACACCTTCACGTGGAGATCCTGGATAACAGGATGCAGCAGGGTAGACTGAGTAAAGAGAAGGGATCAAAGAGGGAAGGCTAATCTGGTACTCAAAATGCCTGCTGAAGGCGGACCGAAAAGTGCAAATACCTCATTCGAGCTGTAAACTAGCGACACAGCGCATTCCGTTCTTCGGACAACATCCTGCTACTTGCAAAGTCATTTTCAGGGTTTGGTAGCGGGAGTGTGAGAACGAACGACGACAAAGAAGAAGAAGAAGAAGAAGAAGAAGAAGAAGAAATCTTTTTTGACCAGATTTCTTAATGCTAAATGTTATTTCTTTTTTGTCTTGATCTTGTCGCTCCTCTTCTACCTTGGTGGTGCATATATCTCTTCATTTCCTATTCTTTCGACTTTAAGCTTTTAAACAATGGGACCACCTGCCCTGTGCCCATATGTGTATTTTTATGTGACCAAAATATGGGAAATGTTCATCAACTTTTTTTCCTGTTTCTTGTGAGCAGCTGGGATCCAAACGCAACCACATTGATTAGTTAGGCTGTGTACACATTTCTGACCATCTCTACGACAGTTAGGTTGCCAGCCTGGTCCTTGAGTTCATTGTAATGAAGGGTATCGGCGTTAGAAATGGACCGGGCGAACAGGCTGACAGAGTGTCCGATCAATGCTTCCGGTTGGTCTTTGGAGCAGAAATCAAGGGAGGGTACTGAGATCTGGAGATTAGCCTTGCCATTCAGGTCTTCATTGGACTTTGTAGTTTCTCGAGAGTTAATTCCCATTTTCTCGTGTTGTCCGCCAGTGGTCACTGAATGAGCAGTCTCAAACAGAGAGCCCGCTAAGTCACACCCGTACAGTCTTCATGTTGATTGTAGTCACAAGATAAGGGGATCTCTGTGGTCGAGAGGTAAGGCGCTCGCCTCGCACAGCGATGAACGAAAACGGCTTGGGTTCGAGCCCTACAGGTTTCAAGCTACCTCTGTTCTCAGAGAGGCGGGACCAGAGTGCTTCCATCCTGAATTACCTCCATTCGTCTCGACTTATGTCTTGCCTTTTGCCAATAGTAGTTCGGGACCAGACGAGTGAGGTGGATGACCAGCGCAATTTCATCTTCACCATAATCCAAATAAGCTACATCATCAAGACATAACCGTCTGCTGATGTTGCCATCATCGCTTGCGAGAGACAACTAACTGTACAAAAAGTACAACTGAAGTCACAAGATAGTGCAGTAGTGGAGAGGGGGGAGGATTTAGGTTCAGACGCTAGAAAACGCAACTAGCTCTAACTAGGGACCTTGGTCCACCCTTAACAGCACGTCCGGATGTGATGAAAGTAACTGTAACCCGCGAGGTAACGCGTACACAAGAGTTAAGTTACTCATCGTGGGCATTTATCAAAAACAACAACAACAACAATGTGAAGGGGAACATCATAGCTGTCCACATCGAGAAAAGAGAATGACTAGAGTGAGTGAGACGTAAGGGGAGAACGATAGAGGGAGATATGGTAAGAGAGAGAGAGGAGAGAGTGGGGGGGGGGGAATACATAACATGTAAGAGAGTTACACAATGCAGGAAGAAGAACAAATATGACAGAATTGTGAATGAAAATATTGCTTCCAAGTAAGAACAGTCCGATAAATATCGCTCTTTTCTAGTATGTGTTGGCTAACAAAGTTACTCTAGATCTAAGTTACGCATTCATGTTTAGCATTTCAATCCTCCATAATCTTTTCATTTAATAGCCTACGTTCTCTGGCATTGAAATCCTCCATTTTCTTATAATTCAAATAGGATTCAAATAATCTTAGCATTCCAATCCTCCGTTCTCTTAGCATTGCAAGCCTTCATTCTCCTAGTTCCAAGCCTCCATTCTCTAAACATTCCAATCAAATCCTATATTCTCTTAGCATTTCATCCACTCTCTTAGCATTCAAATCCATCATTCTCTTAGAACTTGATCCATTTTTTTCACATTCAAATCCTCCATTCTGCTAGCATTTCATACATTCTCTTAGCATTCAAATCCTCCATTCTCTTTCCATTTCAATCCTTCTTTCTCTTTCCATTCAAATCCTCCATTCTCTTAGCTTTCCAATACTCCATTCTCTTGCAATTTCAGTGATCTTAGTATTTAATCCATTCTCTTAACATTTAAATCCTCCATTACCTTAACATTTGATCCATTTTGTTAGCTTTTCAATCACCCATTCTCTTATCACATCAACTCTTCTTTCTCGTACAATTCCATTCCTCCAATCTCTTATATCCAATGTCTCTATTTTTTTAACTTTTCAATCCTTCATTATCATATCATTCCAAGCCTCAATCATCTAAGTCTCCCAAACCTCGATTCTCTTAGCATAAAACACATTTGCAAGTATCGGTCAACACCAATTTCGTCCCTCACTATCCCTTGATGGTCACTTGGCAGTTAACGAACCCCATCTCTTTTAGGCCCATTTCTATTCTGCCCATCGATCTTCTTAACCATGAGCTGTGAATATGCTTGGTATTGTGTACATTGCCAACAGAAAAGCCCATTAGGATATGGAAATTCGGAATATACCCCTAGCTCTACAACGCCACGACCAATGCATTACATCGAAGACCAGGTCAAGAGTCCAGGAGATGTATGCTAAATAGCGAACTAGATAATAGGATTGTGCGATAGGAAACCATTAGACATATCTGAAAATTCAATGGAAGGCTAGGTTTTGGCTTGACGAAAATGGAACCATCTGCATTAGGATATTTCAGATGAATGATGGGCCGCGTGTTATCGGAGTCCGAAAGGGGGAAACGCAATAATGACCTGACAGGCTTGTAAAAGGAGGGCGAGTAGGTTGGGCATGTGGCCGTTGCCTTGTCCTGTAGAAACAAGTCATTGCCAGTGTTATTTCTTTTTTGTGTCATCTATCCATCTGCTACGTAGTTTTCTTCGTTCCCTGTAAACAAGATATTGTGTGAAATGCATGGAGTGATGGCTGATCAGGTAGTTTTCTCATGAGGTGACCAACCGAACCGTCTCATTATCTATCTTACTGTGTATTTAGCACAAGTAGTAGCTTTCGTATAGTTTCTAATATAGTTATTTCTCATTCTATTTATTCTGGTGACATTGATGCCTTTTCTCAGACAAATTCATGTCACATGTTGTCACTTTCCTTTAATGTGCCATGGATGACTTGTCATTTTCTTTTATGTGTTTTTGATAAGTTGTCATTTTCCTTGTATGTGTTATAGATAAGTTGTCATTTTCCTCTAATATGCCCTGGATAACTTGCAATTTTCCTCATCTCTGTTTTGATAAGTTGTGAATTCCTTTTATGTGTCTTTGATAAGTTGTCATTTTCCTTTTATGTGTCTTTGATAAGTTGTCATTTTCTTTGTATGTGTCTTTGATAAGTTGTCATTTTCTTTTATGTGTTTTTGATAAATTGTCATTTTCCTTTTATGTGTTTTTGATAAGTTGTCATTTTCGTTGTATGTGTCTTTGATAAGTTGTCATTTTCTTTGTATGTGTCTTTCATAAGTTGTCACTTTCCTTTTATGTGTTTTTGATAAATTGTCATTTTCCTTTCATGTGTCTTTGATAAGTTGCCATTTTCTTTGTATGTGTCTTTCATAAGTTGTCACTTTCCTTTTATGGGTTTTTGAAAAATGGTCATTTTCCTTTTATGTGTCTTTGATAAGTTGCCATTTTCCTTTTATGTGTCTTTGATAAATTGTAGTTTTCCCTTCCTGTGCGTTATAAGTATTCCAGCTCTGATTTGTGCTTCTTTGTATGTCAATGTTTGTAACTTGATAATTATCAGTTAAATAACAGCTGTCAGTGTTTTGCAAAGTGATAACTAACAGTTAAATAATAGTTGTTAATATGTTGTAGCTTGATAACAAACAGTTATATAACCATTGTTACTATTTTTAGCTTGATAACTGCTGGTCAAATAACTGTTGTTACTATTTTTAGCTTGATAATTGCCGGTAAAATAACTATTGTTACTATTTTTAGCTTGATAACTGCCAGTAAAATAACTGTTGTAACTATTTTTAGCTTGATAACTGCCAGTAAAATAACTGTTGTTACTATTTTTAGCTTGACAACTGCTGGTCAAATATCCGTTGGTACTATTTATAGCTTGATAACTTTCACTTAAATAACAGTTGATACTATTTTGTAGCTTGATAACTAACATTTTAATAAGTTATTTTGTAGCTTGATAACTAACATTTCAATAAGTTATTTTGTAGCTTGATAACTAACATTTCAATAAGTTATTTTGTAGCTTGATAACTAACATTTCAATAAGTTATTTTGTAGCTTGATAACTAACATTTCAATAAGTTATTTTGTAGCTTGATAACTAACATTTCAATTAGTTATTTTGTATATTGATAAATAACAGTTAAATAACAGTTATCTTGTGTTCTGATTTCCAAATAAATCTAAAGAAGTTGTCAGTCGTACAGAAATCGGCTTCCACTTTGATGTTTAGGAATACGCTGCTGGAGTCGATCTCAAAGAATCGCAGTGTTTAAAAAATATATATTTAAAAGTTGAATAAAATAAATACCCAACTGAAATCGATTTTCCGTTTGAAATCACAGACTTTATAATTAAAAAGATCATAGCTTGATCGATATCACCTGTTTCCACCTTTGTCTGTGTACCTATCTGTGTGTCGACGTATATTATCTATTTCCTTCACCCAGTCTCGTGGCGTCTACAGAAGCTGTCGCAATGGCCGAAATAGAAACATCGGGAATTTTTCTCTCTCTCTCTCTCTCTCTTTTTTTAATACTACTTCTAACATGTCTCTTAGAACGCATCACCGATACTTTATTAATCGATAAAATAAAGTCTTGGTAACCATGGTTACCTCTTTGAGGAAGGACAAAAATATTCAGCCGGCTGGATCCATAGAACTCTCTAAACTCCATCAAGCTTGACGGATACGAGGGGAAATAATCGGGGCAAAGGTGGCGCTCTGTTGTAACGTGGGAGAACTATGAATATCAATTTATTGACATAAAACTGAGGCACTATTGAGGCCCCGTCAATTTTTGCGTTGAAACAATTAAAATTTGAAGAAATCCATCATAGAAGTTCAGTTCTGAAAGCGCCGTCGGCGGTAACAAACACAGGGAGACATAGAAAGGGGATTCGCTTCTGTTTTAACATTAAAAGTGGCGAAGTGATGGGGTGTCTCGACAAAGGGACAAGGTTTGAACCGCGCTCGCGGCTAGGAGCAAGCAGGTTCGAATAAAGAGACCAGTCAACACATGGAAGACATTAAAGCAAGTTTTCCTAATCAACTGCAAAGAGAAATGGGTTTGGTTAGGGTTCGGATCGGGTTGACTGGGGTTTGAGTTAGCATCTTTCCTACACTTTTATCTGTATCTAAGTCTTTACTTATTTATTTTAAATAAAATTATAACGACCTGTATTCCCATTACACCGAAATGGAATGCCCCGTTACCGCCATCAGCTGTCAGATACGTACGATGGTAACCCAGAGAACTCTGTTTGGGGGGAATTAAGACGCAGGTACTAAATATACATAGCGTTTCTCCGACCATGTATTTTCCTAAATTCATAAATATATCCGTACTGCCTTGTGCCAGCTTTACGTTGCCAGAATAAATGTCTACAAAGGTCCAATGTGTTCTGCAGTGAATGAGTTTTTAGAATTTTGGATTCACACTTAAATAAAACTTCACTTTTGGTTAGTTCGCTGTTTGCATATGTGCTGTTTTTGTTATTACAGTCCTTGGAAAAGATCGTTATAGTGAGATTAGTATGTTACTGTTGTCGTGTATTAAACCATTTGAACCTTTCTCGCTTTCCGGCCGCGTGGGTATTCTCTGCATGTGGTCTTCAACCTGGGCGATATTAGCTTTCGTTTGGGGATCAAGATATTGAGCAGCGTATGAGCTGCAGTGGTCAGCGACCCATAGCTGACTGCTAGCGTCAGGGCCAGCGAATCAGAGCTGCCAAGACCCTTCTACATCTCCACGTGATGATCCTGGATAACAGGCTGCAGCATGGCAGACTGGCTAAGGAGAAGGGATCGAAGAGGAAATGCTAACCCGGTACTCAAAAAATGCTTGTTGAAGTCGGATGTGTTGGACCGAAAGGTGCAAATATCGCAGCCAAGCTGTAAACTACGACACAACGCATTCCGTTCTCTGGACTACATTCTGCTACCTAAGCACTTTCATGGTTTGGTAGTGGGAGATAGAGAACGAACGAAGAAGAAGCAGAGCTTTCGTTTGAACGTTAGCAGAATTATGTAATAAAAACATTATTATTATTATGGCAATGCAGAGGCTACACAACCTGACGAAACTACGGCAGAATTCTAGCAAATCAGCAGAAGTGAAAATTTCGAGAGCCTGTGTTTTTTCCTGTGCATTATACGGCTGCGAAACATAGACAGTTACCCAAACATCAAGGAAGAGAACCGAGTCTGTAGAGTCGGAATGTTATAGATCGCTTCTCAAAATACCATAGATCGGAAAAAAGAAGAAATAAAACAGAAGAATGCAGACATTCGACAAGAGTTGGGCATATAGGAGAAATGGTTCAGAAATTCCAGCATGAACAGAAAATACAAATACTTTTACCATATCTAAAGACACAACTGTCTCGGGAGAATGATAATGTAATATATTGTGCCGGACAAGAGAGACATAATCAGACCAGGGCGGCGATGGCACCAAGATGTCAAGGAATGTCTTGGCATCACTCTAGAACAGGTTGAAGATTTTGCAACAGAGCTAGTTTTCTTTTTCTTCAGACAGGCTGTGATGGGAACGACGTTCTGCAAAGGACATGCCACGTGATGATGATGAATTCTTAGTTCGACCCGTTCTTCGCCAAGGGGTGGTGACCCGTTCTTCGACAAGGGGTGGTGACCTGTTCTTCGCCAAGGGGTGGTGACCCGTTCTTCGCCAAGGGGTGGTGACCCGTTCTTCGCCAAGGGGTGGTGACCTGTTCTTCGCCAAGGGGTGGTGACCCGTTCTTCGCCAAGGGGTGGTGACCCGTTCTTCGCCAAGGGGTGGTGACCCGTTCTTCGCCAAGGGGTGGTCACCCTTGAGCGTATCCCAACTCAGAGTCCAGTCGTTTCTTTCGCGGACGCGTGTCGTCCAGTGGGATATTAGTCTGTCCATTGTATTCAGTAGCGAAGTGGTTAACCCGTCGGCCTCGTGATCAGGTGGTGAGGGTTCGACTCCGGACTCCGCCGTCTTTTTCACGGGTCTTGTACTTGACTTGCCACTGGGGTCGGGCGGCTCGAGACGAGAGAGTGAGGATAACAAGTAGCGCAGTTAATCCTTATTAACAATATCACTAGCAAAATTAATTATGCCATCATCGTCTACGATGGACGGCGGCCATTGCCTTTGCCGTGTATTAGAAACAAAATACACAACCATTGTACGACGACATTTTCTTTAATTTAGATTTTAGCGGGCGATAATGAAAGTTTACCCTCACGAAATTGATAAAAGTCTGCGCCATGGATAAAAAAAAAATGTTGACAAGTGATTGTATTTAACGTTAAGGCATTTCCGGATTTCCAGCGTGCTCTCATATGTTTACATTGGAGATACCGTGAAAATACTAGTCCGTTATTCGACACCGTCAGCCATTTCCAAGTTGGAGTTCAGGTAGAGTAAGAACATCTGTACTGTGGCACGGATACAAGAAGGAATGATGTGCTAAGCAGAGCGCACATAACTGCGCTCAGGCAGACAGACAGGTGCTCAGTCCTTTTCATCGAATCACGGAAGATGTAGGTAGTGGCAGTTCTTGCCGTTAGCTGCCCGTACACACTCTTGAGCCTTCCTTTTCTGCTCGACACAAGTTTTTTGCTTCTTCTTTTTCTTCCTCTTCTTCTTCCATCTTCGCATTTTCCTTCTTCCTTTTCCTCCTCTTCCTCCTTCTTCTGTTTCTTCTTCTTCGTCTGAGGATAATAAATCTCTTGACCTTTTCATATATTATTAATCCATCAAGTTAAGGAATCCGCCTACCTTCCCCTGCCATATTGTCAGCATGCACTTTGTCTAACTACTGGAATGAGACAGAATCCGCTCTCTTGAAATGGGATACAGTTTATATAGCAATACAATGAGTTCCGTTCCTTTATATCCAATTTTTTTGCCCTTTCTTACCAATGCAATTTTTGTCGTTATCTACTTTTGTGGTTTGTCCAAAATATATAAACTTTTGTACCTGTTCGATTATTTCTTCATTTATGTTTATAACTTATTGCCTATGTTGCGTGACTGTTGCCATATTCTTTGTCCTTAATGTATTTATTTTCACGCCAAACCCTTTGATGTTGCTGTTCATTGTCTGAAGCTGCCTTTGCAGGGATTGTTGTCCTCCTGTTTGGCTCAGAGACCTGGACTTAAACAGGACATATCAAGACTCGATGATTTTCACATGCGCAACCAGCGTCGCTTCCTCGGTATCCGGCGGTTTGATCTTGTCCATAATCTCGAGGTCTCTGCAATGGCAAGTCTTCCCTTCATCTTGGACACTCTGGTTCGCCGCCGCCACCTGACTGTGTTCGGACATGGGGTTTTACTGGACCAGGAACTTCCTGTCCAACAGATCATGCTTAAATGAGTAATAAGGGTCTCTCACCGTCTTGCCGGGAGCGTGAGAGGGGGCCGCCCCCGTTCTACAAGGCTCCGACATATAGCCATCCATTCTTACGCACTGTGCGAGTTTTGGCTTCAATCCTCAGCATCTGGACACAGTAGTGGTCGACCGACGCAACGACCCTTTGGTCCCCAGGGGAACATTATTATTTGCAACATTGATGAGTGTGGTCGTAGAGGCCTTCTGGCTGCAGAGAAAAGAGAAAGACTAAAGCGATCAAGGAGCAGCCAGGTGGGCCAGCCTCCTCAGCGTGGTTGTACGATCTGTGGCTGGGACTGTCACTAGAGGATTGACCATTACAGTCGTAGCAGATAGTGTCGAAATAGAGTTTATAGATGATGGTGATTAGTGTGATATGTCTTATTTTGATCTGAGCGGAAAGAGTAGTTCATTACACTTTCTGTCGAAGACGCATGTGTCGGACCTAAAGGTGCAAATATCGCAGTCAAACTGTAAACTAGCGACACAATGCATTCCGTTCTCCAAACTACATCCTGCTACTTGCAAAGCCCTGTTCAGGACTTGGTATGTGGGAGGTTGAGAACAAACACAGGAGGAGAAGAAGAAGACCTACACTTTTATTTCAACCAAAAAGTCGGCAAGAACTTTCTACTCAGTTTAGGACTCAAATAGAAGACAGATACAGGCCATCTGACTCATGGAGAAATATCTTTGAAACGTCAGATTACACGGTTGACTAAATTACGGAACTTGCATGTGTCAGCTACCAGTGCAAATATAATAGCGTGTTCGAGATACAAAGATGGAAATAGAGTTGGTATTACGGCAGGAATCTGTGAAATGATTACTCTCAACAGGGATTTCTCGTGTTTTGTACCCTTAATCTGTTTTATTTCTCTGTATGAAGCACGAATTGACTATCACTTTTGAACAATGTGAGTTCCGTTGTTTAGTCCGCTGTGGAATCGGACGTTTCAATGGGTTTTCCCACTGCGTCAGACGGCCTATCTAAAGTAGGCCGTGGTTTGAAGTCACACAAACATGGTTCTATTCTTAAAACTGACGTTGGGTGTGACGCAACTCTTCCACCTAAGTGGTTGTTTCTTTCTACCCCAGAATTTTCTTTCTTCTTCGGGGTTGGGAAAGGTTGACCTTGGTAACACCACATTGAATTCTCGACTCCCTGCAATCTAGCGTTTTGTCCAGCGGAGAAAAGGAGAACGTTTCATTCAGCGATTCTCAACATTGATAACATTGGGGCACACTTGGTTAAACCACATTCCTCATTGATTCACTTGGTTAAACCTGATTCCTCCACGACTCACTTTGTTAAACCACATGCCTCAATGATACACTTGGTTAAACCATTTTCCTCTACGACTCACTTGGTTAAACCAGTTTCCTCTACGACTTACTTGGTTAAACTAGATTCCTCCACGACTCATTTGGTTAAACCAGATTCCTCCACGACTCACTTGGTTAAACAACATTCCTCCACGACTCACTTGGTTAAACCAGATTCCTCCACGACTGACTTGGTTAAACAACATTCCTCCACGACTCACTTGGTTAAACCAGATTCCTCTGCGACTCACTTGGTTAAACCCGATTCCTCTTTGAATCACTCGGTCAAACCATATTTTTATTATTTCTTTGACGTTCGTCCTGAAAATGACGTTGTAACGTTATGTCGTAGTTTACAGCCAGGCTGCGATATCGGCACCTTTCGGCCCGACACATTCGATTTCTTCTGACTTTTTTGGGTACCGACTATGTGTTTTCTCTGCAATCTCTTAGCCAGACCAAACTACAGCAGTCGCCAATTGGAGGCGAAATAAAGGACTTTGTCAGCTATGGTTCGCTGACTCTGCTGTAAGTGGCCAGCTACGAGCCCCTGGCTGCTGTCAGCCCATTTACCCCCCGTAACTTCGACGAAACCTCGTACAAGCTGTGGCTTAGCAATGCTCTTACATTTTATGGTGGTCCCTTGTCATGCTGAAGTCGAATGCACGGGACCGACAGGCGCAAAATAAAAACCACAGTGCAGTGAACACCACCTTTGAAATCAGAGAAATAAATCGAACGAAAATAACAAAATGGTGGTCGCTTTAACTTCTAAAAACGTGCTCTAGATTAGCATAGCTAACTGTACGTTCACGTGGTATCAGAGAGATTGGGTACACTAATAGTTCAGTTCAGTAGTTAGGTCGTCTCAGTGCTTTCGCTGGGTACACTAATAGTTCAGTTCAGTAGTTAGGTCGTCTCAGTGCTTTCGCTGGGTACACTAATAGTTCAGTTCAGTAGTTAGGTCGTCTCAGTGCTTTCGCTGGATACACTAATAGTTCAGTTCAGTAGTTAGGTCGTCTCAGTGCTTTCGCTGGGTACACAAATAGTTCAGTTCAGTAGTCAGGTCGTCTCAGTGCTTTCGCTGGATACACTAATAGTTCAGTTCAGTAGTTAGGTCGTCTCAGTGCTTTCGCTGGATACACTAATAGTTCAGTTCAGTAGTTAGGGCGACTCAGTGGTTTCGAGGTAAGGTGTCTGTCTCGGGTGCCGAAGGGGGTGGATCTTTTGGTAAAAATTCCCCTGATCGCTGGGCAGTGAGATCGGACTCCTGTGTTCAATGTCGAGCATTTTACAAGTTCTTTGGCAGTTGGAAATCTAATAGGTTAGGCCTGACGACCGATGCCCAGACAACTTTCAAACAACAAAAATCCAACCAAGTTATTTGGACCTTTCTACATATGATTTGCTAAGAGCAGCTATATATTGCGCCTAACTGGCTGCGGGTCTACTTAGCTCTAGTGTTTGAGTCTATTTAGAGAGACCGGCACATCGTTAGAAACCACCATCCAAGAAACTGGTTGTGTATAGCCTCCGTAGAGTATTCTAAACCAGTATAAAGACGTTAAGTCAAGTTCCAAGTTCCATCTCTGCATTGGATGTCGGTTGCAATTGGTCTTCACTGTATTCTATGTCTTGCCGTAATGGTTCGATCTGCCAAGCTTTTCTCACTCATTTCCATGATGTAATCCATCCACTTATACCGTTGTCTGCCTCACTATGGTCTTCATCAATGATCCCGTCTTGTTATATGGCCAACATATCTTAACCCTGATTTCGGTCATTAATTATCTTTTCACTCGCAACGTTTTCAATACTTTAGCACGCTCGCATCTCTCTCTCTCTCTTTATCTCTCTCTCTCTCTCTCTCTCTCTGTCACACGGGCACTCTCTCACTACATACCACACACACTCTCTCTCACTACACACCACACACACACTCTCTGTCACTACACATCACACACTCTCTCACTACACACCACACACACACTCTCTCTCACTACACACCACATACACACTCTCTGTCACTACACATCACACACATTCTCTCACTACACACCACACACACTCTCTCACTACACACCACACCCACTCTCTCTCACTACACACCACACATACACTCTCTCACTACACACCACACACACTCTCTGTCACTACACCCCACACACACTCTCTCTCACTGCACATCACACACACATTATCTCACTACACACCACACACACTCTCTCTCACTACACCACACACACGCTCTATCACTACACATCACACACACGCTCTCTCACTACACATCACACACACTTTCTGTTACTACACATCACACACACACTCTCTCACTACACATCACACACACTCTCTCTCACTACACACTCTCTCCAAACACTACACACTCTCCAAACACTACACATGCACACCATATTCACATACACTACACGCATTATCGCCACACATACTCTCTCTACATACACCACACACACTCTCTCTTCACAGACACCACACACACACACACACACTTTCTATACACCACCCACTCTCTCTCCATAAACCACACACACACACTATCTTGACAGACACCACATACATACACCACACACACTCTATCTCTTTCTCCTCACACATACACCACACATAATCTTTCTCTTTCACACACACATAATAAACTCTGTCACCAACACGCACACGCGTACTCTCTCTCTCTCTCTACACACACACACACGCGCACGCGCACGGCCACGCGCACGCACACACGCAGGTACACGCACACACGCACATACGCACACACTCTCTCTTTCTCCATACACACTACCACACACACACCACTCTCTCTCTCCCTCCCCCCCT
Source organism: Ariolimax columbianus (assembly GCA_036924085.1). Lineage (NCBI taxonomy): Eukaryota > Metazoa > Mollusca > Gastropoda > Stylommatophora > Arionidae > Ariolimax > Ariolimax columbianus. Next base: position 64,426,714 of record JAVGWX010000010.1, read on the forward strand.
CTCTCTCTCTCTCTCTCTCTCTCTCTCTCTTTCACTCACGCACAGAAGAAAAAATGACGCACACACACGATGTCTACATGCTTTATTTAAACACTTTGACGACCAAAAATTCACATCACAACGAAGTGCCATGTCAGATCGTTTGAGACTCCCTGATATAAACCCTAGTCACCTCCGTGATGAAGTACTTTGTTGGTGCCGAGTTTGTGAACAAATAGACTTCTTGACGGACGCATTCAGCCTGACACCCTCTTGATAAACACCAATTGATGGATCTATTTTCCGGGATGAGAACGTTTATTTCATAATTCCTCTAAGGGACGGCATGGGCTAGTGGTTTAAGTGACACGGCTCACAAGCAGGAGGTACTGGTTCGATCCCCATCACAGCACCGGTCGTTACCCTGGGGAAGCAAACCCTTAGAAAATGCAGGAGGAAGCAGACCCTTACATAAAATGCATGCTGAAGTCGGATGCGCTGGGCTGACAGGCGCAATATAAAAACCACAGCGCAACGCACACCGCCTTGGGGATTAGAGAAATAAGGCGAACGCAAAAAAATAAATAAATATATAATTTCATTCCTCTGGCCAACAAAATTGAGTTGAATTTGATAGATTTATGTATTGGTTGCGAGTGTAGTGCCCTCATATGTACAATTTCATCATCTTAGTCTAGAACAGTGCATGAGCTGCGGCGGTCAGCGACCCATAACTGTCTGCTAGCGTCAGGGCCACCGAACCAGACCTGCCAAGACCCTTCTACACCTCCACGCGGTGATACTGCAGCAGGGCAGAGTGGCTAAGGAGAAGGGATCGAAGAGGGAATGCTAAAAGAATAAGCAGCGACTAACTGTGTAACATAGCAAAACACCGGCCATGGTTAGGGGGTTTGTTTCGAGCAACGTAGATGGCGCCTAACAGGCTGCGGGTCTACTTGCCTCTAGAGTTTGAGTCTATTAAGATGGACTCGCACATCGGTTAACCAACCTACGTAAGCGCTTGTTCCAATGCAACTGAGTAATAAGTTGCTTGAGCCTAGTCCGCTAAGTAAGAATTCTCGGGGATTGAAACTAACTTCTGGTCATGCAAAATATACTGGCCAAGACCCCCACCTTGGCTTCCTCGTAGCCCTTCCTGGAAACAGGCTGTGTTCATGGCAGCCTGGCTAACAAGGCGAGGGATCGACATGATGCTCCTAGTAGTGAGCGACATGCAGATGAAGCCGAGCATCGTACATGCGCCTGGAGGACCCCGATCCACCTTCATTATCATGCTCAGAATGTGAGGAAAACTACTGTAACCCGTCACTTAATGTTCAATTCAGGGCGCACAAAAGAGTAGACCTACTCTTCGTGGGCGTTTCAAACAACAACAGCAACAACAATAACAACAACAGCAACAACAACAACAAGAGTAACGTCCACATTGCGATTGTAGTCATACTATTGGATGTATAGGATACGCCTCTGGTTACGCATGCGGATGCACTCTAGCCTCGTTTAGTAATATCCATGTTTCAGAGGCGTAGAGCAGGACAAGGACCACGCAACAAATCCCTATACAGCTACCCCCAAACTCATCAGGTTTTGAACCTGGGAGATTGGCATGATTTGCTAACACACGAGTTGGAGAGTCTACTATCCACAGACTTGTCAGGCCGAACTGATCGAGACATTGGACATGTTATTATCCATGTCGCACCGAAAGCCCTTCCTGAAACCCGTCGGATCCTAAATACATTGTTGTAATCCTCTCAGTATTTCAAATCAATATGGCTTGGCTTGGCTTCGTTCGTTCTCAATCTCCCGCTACCAAACCATGAAAGGGCTTAAGTAGCAGAATGTAGTCCAGAGAACGGAATGCGGTGTGTCGTAGTTTACAGCTTCACTGCGATATTTGCACCGTTCAGTCCAACACATCCGACTTGAGCAATAATTTTTTGAGTACCGGGTTAGCATTCCCTCTTCGATCCCTTCTCCTTAGCCGGTCTGCCCTGCTGCAGCCTGCTAACCAGGATCACCGCGTGGAGGTGTAGAACGGTCTTGGCAGTTCTGGATCACTGGCCCTGGTGCTAGCAGTCAGCTATTTGTCTCTGACCACTGCAGCTCATGCGCTCAAATCAATATAATTATGGAAATTAAAAAAAACAACCAAAAATGTCTTGCTGCTTTATTCCCTTTTTTGAGGGTAGTCGAGACTTAAAGGCTGCTAAAGACAGCTTCGCCAGTACAGTTCGAGTGTCGTGTGCTGATTATGTTTGTTTTCAAGATATAAGTCAAGACAACTGGAGGTAATCCCGGATGCAGGCGTTCTGGTCCCACCTCCTTTGAGACTAGGGGTCGCTTGAAACCTGCGGGGACTCGAACCCACTTACCTCTAGACCACAGCGACCTCCCGATAGACAGCGTAAACGAGACCTGCCGTGAAGGAGGGATAATTTTTACTCGGGCCTCGGGTGAGACGAAAGACACAAAAGAAGAAAACCACGGCTACTGACATATCAACATTGAAGGGCTTCGTGGAAGAAGGGCCTATCCCACTCCTCCATTAAAATGAGTATTTCTTCATAATTCGACAGCTGCCACAATCTAGTATTTACAGTCATAAGTTCTTTGTTGTGGGATGGTGTTGGATAGTCCCTTCTTCCACAATAAATGGAGGAAGTGAGTCTCTCTCCTCTTCTGAAATTACAAAGATAACTTGGTTGGGCCTATCCCACAACAAAGAACTTATGTCTGCAAATACTAGATTGTGGGAGCTGTCGAATTATGAAGAAATACTCATTTTAATGGAGGAGTGGGATATGCCTTTCTTTAATTTCTAGGTGTCATGGCGTAATGGCTCCCAGGATATACTGTTCTTTGCCAAACAGAAATGTCTTTAGTTGCCTTGTAACGACATGCATTGAAGTGTACTGACGCTATTCTTCCCTCCCTAGTAAGAGATCCAGGGATCCAGTTGTGGATCAGACAGACTCGTGTATTAGTAAATATAATGACTCATACCTGACAGTTGTGGACAAGCACACACAGCACACACACAATAGCGGAACATTTGATATGTCCAACGCACTTTTCCACCAAAGATACATTACGAACAATTCTGTCTATTCTCTCATTTTCCCCAAGCAGTTATAATTAATAGGAAACGAGTTCGATATTGGAAAGTCGATCATTTATCTCTTCTGGACAACCAGAACGTGTTTTTTTTTAGTACTCACTGTTGGCAGAATTTTTTCCGTAATCGTATTCTCCAATTTGTGAGTACTTACCCAGACTGACTGGCTCGCTCTTCGATTACTCACTATGTTTACTAAACGATGGGTTGATTTGCCACTAAGTAGTCGTATATTAGTACGGAGAAAGAAGGAAATCCATTACATTATCGTTATCGGCTTTTAGCATTACTTTATATTAGGCATAATCCGAGTGGTGCACGAGGAAGAAATACTCGAGACAAAATAGATGGGCAGGTGACAAGTTGCAACGAAACGGCGATATTAATGTGATATCCGAGGCAAAACAAGACCGCAAGGACGGCCTCCAATGCGTTGGCCAGTCTCCCTTGCTGTCCACAACATCTGAGCCGTCTCTGGAGGAGTGCTAATCACCGACTCGACTATTGGGCCTGAGACAGAGTCCTCTGAAGAATAAGTTGGGACCCATAGCTACGCTGAGGAACTGTTCATGAAGATCAAGATCAAGAACAGTTGTACTTATTCTGCTCTGCGAAAGGTGAACATGGATATATAGCGGTGACATGACGATGTTTCACCTGTATGGGCACAGGATAGGAAGAGGCTGGGTAGTGTTCTTAGTCCTTAGTCGACCTGTACTTCTATACAGGCTGATGCTCATGTGCAGGTCCCAGCTCTGGTATGATCTGGATTTAGCCGGGAGGAGGATTTCGTGCTTAGTGGGCTAGGCTCGAGCAGATTATTACTCTGATTCGCTGGAACACGTGCCGCCGAGGGTGGCTAACTGATGTGCGTTTTCATTTTTAATAAACTTGGAACACTAGAGCAAAGTAGACCCGCAGCCTGTTAGGCACATCAATGCCACTCTTACCAGACCACCTAATCATGGCCTGCTTTATGCCATGTCACAGTTAGTTACCTCTTACGACATGCTCTCTGTGGGGCAGTAGTGCTATTCTTGTCCTTATCATACACAGAGACCCCGGCAGACCACTCGGCCCTGTGCAATCATCAAACAACATAAGTCAGCAGTATCCACCCCTTCGACATTTATTATGAAGGACTGAGCAACTGGGTATTTCTGAAATGCTATGAAGTCGATTCTTATGAAGAGAACAAAACATGGATCAGAACGGCGGACAGTAAATTCAGTTAAGCACAAGCGCCTTCTCCGCATTGAAGGTCGGCTGCAGTGGATAGACAGTGTACTTCATCTCTTGCCGTAAGGGTGAAATCTGACATGATTTTCCCAGTCCATCTTTTAATGTTTTCCGCCCACTGTCTGGCTCTTGGTCAACTGCCTTCGACTTTACCCTCTAGCTTGATTGGTCTTCAACAACGAGGAATAACTTGTTATATGACCAACAAATCGTAACTCCCAATCTTGATTTTGGTAATTAATTCACATATTACACAAATACATACACACACATAAACACACACACACACACACACATACACGCGCACACAAACACACACATACACATACGCACACAAACACACACACATATACACGCACACACACAAACACACACGCACACACACCCCACCCCCACATTTGTTTTCTTCTTTTTCTACGAAATGCGACCCAAATTTCAAAGACTTGGATCCTCTTTTCCAATTTGCATTCAGTGTCCATGTTTCCGCGCCATAAAGTAGTAACAAGTATACAGAACATCTTACTTGGAATACTTGGAATCCTGGTATTCTTATTCTTCTCCTTTGCTTTCGTTTTCGTATGCTCGTTTGATTCCCCAAGATGGGCCGCCTCCATGAAGTGACACGGCAGTCGCAGGTCTTAAATGGTGCCCCACCGTTTGTCTTGTATGTCTCTTTCCTAGGGCCAGGTCTTCTCATACGAGTCTTGGTGCAGTGGGCATGTTTGCAGGATGTGTGGAGTCATCTCTGACATGTACATTTAGTCTGCAATGACCTGTTCTGAGTATTCAAACATGCATGTTAATGTCGGTTGCCAGGTAGCCGAAGGCTTCGGCTATTCGTAATAGGTATTTTAAACTTTCTGCGGCTTACTTGGCATAACTACATATCAACTACTTTTCAATTGACGGCTACCTGTTTGGGTGTCAGTATGTGTCGAATGTTACCGAATAATATCTTGGCCATACCTATCGTATTCTGATGTCTTTGTCACAGTAGAGTCACGACATCCTCAAATTGTTTTCAGGATCACAGAAATACGGTAATTACGTATGAAGTAGAACGCTGAGAATGGTCGTTATCTGGACAGCAGCGGTGGCCTATTCCGGTTAAATATTCAGAGAAATAATGTAACAAGGATAGACTGTTATTTGGTCAATGATGGCGTTATTCTGTGGACAGTGTCTCCATTATATGGTCTACAAGAAGAGGCCATTATCCACACGTGTTTCATCATTTAAATCTGTCTGGGTTGAAGGGAAGCTAATTTTCGGAGGAAATCGATATCGATTAGGGATCTATCTGTTAGGTAATGTTCAGCCAATCAGAAATATGTGATATAGTGTACAGCCATTCATCGAGTAACATGACGTCGTCCAACCGGAGAGGGAATGACATGACACTGAGCCAATCAGATTAGGGATAGACCTTTCAGCCAATAAATGGGTTGCCTAACACGCGGCCAGATTCGGAGTAGCTTAACATTCAGCCACTCATCGAGAACCATTCGGATCTGCCAAGTAGCCAATCCGAATAATGTATCCAATCATAATATCAACTTTCAACTAATTATCGTACTGTCTAACGTCCAGCCAATCACAAAGTATGTGTCTGTCTGCCCGTCTGACTGACTGCCTGCCTGACTGAATGCCGGCTTGTCTGTCTGTCTGACTGCATGTCTGTCTGACTACCTGTTTGCCTGCCTGTCTGTCTGTCCGCCTGTTTGCCTGTTGAAAATTATAAATAACTTAAATGAAAAATACACGTTGAAAGCCATAAATAAGTTAACAAATAATAAATACACGTTGAAAACCATATACAAATTAACAAATGAAAACTGCACGTTGAAAGCCATTAATAAGTTAACAAATAATAAATACACGTTGAAAGCCATACATAAGTTAACAAATGAAAAGTACACGTTGAAACCCATGTTGAAAACCGTGTTGAAAACCATATACAAAGTAACAAATGAAAACTGCACGCTAAAAACGATAAAGAATACAAAATGCACATTGAAAACTATAAAGGATGATAAATTCACGGTTAAAACAATAAGTAATGAAGCATGCACATTTTAAACCTATAAAGAATGAAAAATTAACATTGAAAATCTATGAAGAATGAAAATTTAACATTGAAAACCTATAAAGAATGACAAATTAACATTGAAAACCTATAAAGAATGAAAAATTAACATTTTAAATCATAAGGAATGAAAAATTTACATTTGAAACCGTAAAGAATGAAAAATTAACATTGAAAACCTATAAACAATGAAAAATTAACATTGAAAACCTATAAATAATGAAAAAAATAACCTTTTAAACCATAAAGAATGAAAAATTTACATTGAAAACTGAAAATAATGAAAAATTAACATTAAAAACCTATAAAGAATGAAAAATTAACATTTAAAACCTATAAAGAATGAAAAAATTAACATGTTAAACCGTAAAGAATGAAAAATTAACATTTAAAACCTATGAAGAATGAAAAATTAACATTGAAAACCTATAAAGAATGAAAAATTAACATTAAAAACCTATAAAGATTGAAAAATTAACATTGAAAACCGTAAAGAATGCAAAATTAACATTTAAAACCTATAAAGAATGAAACATTAACATTTAAAACATATAAAGAATGAAAAATTAACATTGAAAACCGTAAAGAATGAAACATTAACATTTAAAACCTATAAAGAATGAAAAATTAACACTGAAAACCGTTAAGAATGAAACATTAACATTTAAAACCTATAGAGAATGAAAAATTAACATTGAAAACCGTAAAGAATGAAAAATTAACATTGAAAACCGTACAGAATGAAGCGTACATCTTGAAAACCATAATGAACAATGCATGTTAACAAGCAGCCATGAGTCTATGAATTGAACGCACAAATCAAAAATTCAAGACCCTCAAAATACTACAGTGGAATGCGGAGGGAGTCATTAACAAAAAACTTTCCCTAACACATCACCTGCATGAAGGTAAGATTGACGTGGCATGTATCCAGGAAACGCACCTCAACAATAATCATAAATTCTCAATCAGAGGATACCAGACCTTCCGTCTCGATAGAGAAGGCCACAAAGGAGGGGTCCTGATACTGACCAGAAACTGCATACCGAGTAGCGCGGTACCTGTCAGTCACACCGGACAAGCATAAATTGTAGGAGTTGACATAATGGCTCAAGAGACGAAGCTCCGCATTTTCAATCTGTACGGACCACCAAATAGAGACATATCGCTCTCGAGTATGGAGGTCAGAGACTCCAACTGCATAGTAGTTGGAGATTTCAACAGCCACTCAGAGAGATGGGGATACTCTGACACAGACAGCAGAGGTGACGAAGTGGAAGATTGGGAGATAGATACAAATCTCTCCCTAATCAATAGGCCGGAGGATAGCCCTAGCTTCTATTCAAGAACATGGCATACCACCTCGACTCCAGATTTGGCCTTCTCCACACAGGACATACACCATAAAATAGACCGCCAGGTGCTAAACCAACTGGCAGGTAGCGACCACAGGCCGATCAGGCTAGACATCGATATGGAAGTAGGCCCACAGGAAACAAATCCGCTCCCACGTTGGAATTACAAACGAGCCGACTGGGACAGATTTGCAATCCTGACAGATGGGCTGTGTGAAACCATAAACACATGAAACAACAAAATGAAGCCCATGGTGGAAAGCCTAAGCAAGGCAATAATGCAAGCCGCCACTGAAACCATCCCAAGAGGAGCTCGGAAAAACTATAAGCCCTACTGGAATGATGAGTTGCAGAAAGCGGAAGATGCAGTAACAAATGCTAGGAACATGGCAGAGCGAGAACAATCTATGGAGGCAAACATCGCCCTCAAAGCTGCCACGGCGAAATACAAATACACTTTCAAGCAAACAGCAAGAGAAAGCTGGAAAAACAAAACGGAAAGCCTAAACCTGGACAAAGACGGGAAAAAGCTATGGAAGCTAGTCAGAGCCATGAACGACGAAACCCCGTCAAACAAACAAATTACCATCAAGCAGGGCGAAAACTTGCTCACAGGTAAGAAAGCCGCAAACGCTTTTGTCGATCACTATGCCAGAGCAAACCACATCGAGGTCCCTGCAGATAAGCATACAGACATTAGCGAAGAGCCAAAGGGGCACGACAACATCAATACGGCACTTGAAGAGCACATGATGGCCAAATTAACAATGAGCGAAATGGAAGAGGCTATGAGAACATTAAAGAAAAGGAAATCTCCCGGAAAAGACGGGATAACAAACGAAATGCTGATGGGGCTGGGCCAAACAGCGAAGAGGAAACTGCTATCGGTCCTGAACCAAAGCTGGAAAAGGGGAATTCTACCCCAGGCATGGAAAGACGCAATACTGGTACCAGTACCAAAAACAGGAAAGGACAAAACAGATCCAAAGGGATACAGGCCCATAAGCCTACTGAGCTGTGTCGGCAAGCTGATGGAACGTATGATAAACACCAGACTGATGTGGCACCTGGAAGAAAAACGAATACTAATTCCACAGCAAGCCGGCTTTAGACAGCACAGATCCACTGAGGACCAGGTCATCCTCATAGCCCAGGAAATAGAAGATGCCTACCAGGCACAGAAACACACAGTAGCTGTTTGGGTGGATCTGGAAAAAGCATTTGACAAAGTCTGGAAAGACGGACTTAGAGTCAAGCTAAGAAGAAGTGATGTTTGTGGGAAAATGTACAAGTGGATCAACCACTACCTCAAAGAAAGAACGGCCAGAGTCCAAGTACAAGGGCAGATGAGCAAAAAGGTGACACTCGAGCAGGGAGTATTGTCACCCACACTCTTCCTGGTATATATAAACGACATTACAGAGAATATACCAAGGAGAGTCCATAGCTCAATGTTTGCAGACGATCTGGCTATGTGGACCTCTGAAAAGAATCTCACCATAGCAAGAAATCGGATGCAGCAGGCCCTAACATCGCTGGAAGAATGGGCGAACTCATGGCTGGTCAAAATAAACGAGGAGAAAACCACATGCACAATATTCTCGCTTTCAATAAAACCCCAAAATACCAAATTAAGTTTAAATGGCAAATTCCTGCAGCCAAACGACAACCCGACCTATCTGGGAGTCACATTTGATCGGCGCATGACATGGAAAAGTCGGATCGAGAGAAACCGAATGAGAGCCAGAGAAAGAATGGCAATCATGAGGAAACTTGCTGGCACAAGCTGGGGAGCAGACGAAGGCATACTAAAGAAACTGTACACTGGAATAGTGAGACCAGTTCTCGAGTATGGCATTGCGGCATGGACAACAGCAGCAAAGGCGAACTTCGATAAAGTTAGCAAACTTCAAAACCAAGCCATGAGAGTTATAACAGGAGGCATGAAGTCAACGCCAATTGTAGAACTTGACAAGATTACAAAACTGCAATCCATGACCGATAGAAGAGACTGCAGAGCCCAGCTGCAGTCAGAGAAACGCCGAAGACTGACTGACCATCCAATGCACCAGAGACTAAACAATTTGGGAAATGGTAAACTAAAGCGGAGAAACTTTGCAGAAATAGCCAAAGCAAAGATGCACGAAGATCCCATAAACGCACTAACAACACCAAAACCCATCACTACTGTACGAAAACCTACCTGGAGGCAGGATATATTTCCAGAGGTGGTAGAAAATATACCATGTATTGGAAAAAAAACTGCCAGACTGAAAAAGAAAGGAGAGATACTACCCTAAGCTTCATATCTAAGCATGGACTTGACTCATGCATACACCGACGGTTCTGTAACAAACACTACACAGAACGGAGGGGCAGGAGCATTCCTGAACCAACCAAATGGCAGACAAATAACACTGTCATTCGCTACTGGTAAGTACACAAGCAATTTCATAGCGGAGGCAGAGGCACTGAGGTCGGCAGTGGAAGAAATGGTGACACACAATAAAAATGAAAGCCATATAGTCCTGCTTACGGATGCTCTCGCCGTAGTCACAGCGCTAAAAAGCCAGAAAAACAATGAGCTTAATGACTTAAGAGCAGCACTCTGCAAACTGTGCCAGCGGTCCGCACCAATAAGGGTAGTGGTACAATGGGTCCCATCACACTGCAACATCCAAGGCAACGAGGAGGCAGACAGACTGGCAAAAGAAGTTGCAAGACTACCACAAACAGATACTAGTATGACGTACGAAGAGTCAAAACGGCTTATCAAAGCCAGATACATGACCAAAGGGGAAACCGAACATACTGGTTACACCAAAAACGATGCCTATTACCAGTTGAACCGAAAAGAGCAGGTCGTTGTCTTCAGACTCCGCACTGCCCACAATAGACTGAGGTACCACCTATTCAACAAATTGAAGATAGGTGGTACCGACGAATGCCCGTGCGGTACTGGCAAAATGACCGCCGAACATCTGCTGCAGAACTGCCCGACATACGAGGATCAGAGAGAGCAGATGTGGCCATCACCAGTGGAACTGCAAGACAAGCTCAATGGCAGTGGCGAGAGTCTCAGGATGACCGCCGCTTTTTTCGAAAAAATAATGGTTACTGTCTGACTGCGTGCGAAGAAGAAGAAGAAGAAGAAGAAGAAGAAGAAGAAGAAGAAGAAGAAGAAGAAGAAGAAGAAGAAGAAGAAGAAGAAGAAGAACGCACAAATTATAATGTCGCAGAATAGTATTTTTTGAAAGTAACGTTTAGTCTAGAAATGAGTATCTCATAGACCCATAGATTTGATTCATTGAAAGGAGTACAGAACGTAATAGTAAATTTGCTATATTGCCATATGGTATTACTTGAGAATAGATCATTTTCTCCCAGTGTGGCAGTGGTTCTATTCTCGTCTCAGTCAGAGCCCTCTAGAAACCCATTTGTGGAGTAGCTGTTGTGAAAAGTATCACATTTCATTCCGTTAATCCCGCTTTATATCGATTACTCAACCTTCCTATAAAATCACGCTCTATTGATTGCTATTGATAAGTATCGATCGCTGATTGGCAAGGGGATTTTTCGATCAGAGTTGATTACATTTGGGAACACAAATGTCAAAGTCTGAGGTCTGAAAAGTTTGCAGAGAAATGTTCTTGAAGCTGTGTTTCTGTAAAGGGCATTAATTAGATTAGGTGCGTGTGTTTGTCGTTAGCCCAGTTAAGTTACAACTGGCGTTGTTGGAAAAGTTGAAACTGGTCAATGTATTCCCGCATATAAGAGAGAGAAATTCTAGGCCTCTGGTTCGGGTATTTGCTTGTTCTTGGTTCTTTTTCTTGCTCTTCTTTTTGTTGTTGTTATTGTTATTATTGGTGTTGTTGTGTTGTTGTTGTTGCTGTTTTTGTTGTGGTTGTTGTTATTGTAATTGTTGTTATTGTTGTCGTTGTTGTTCTCCATCTTATTTTTCATCTTCTTCCGCTACTTCTTCCTTTTCTGTTGTTGCTGTTCATGTTCATCGTCTATTTCTTCTTCTTCTTCTTCTTCTTCTTCTTCTTCTTCATTTTCTTCTTTTTCTTTACACGTAGACAAATACATGTATACCTTTTGTCACGCAAACAGACACATTTATCAACATGCACACACACGCACGCACGCACACACACACACACACACACACAAACAAAGTCTACCTAGCCGAAGGTAAGACAACAAACGCAATGTTCTCCACTGTAGCGACAATTAAACACGATGACCTTCCTGAGCCGGTTCTACACGACTAAAAGACAATCTTCGGCAAAAAATGGAAAACTTGAAATGCTGAACATGTGGAATAAATCACAGATTATCTAGCAATACCAGTCAGCGCTGGGCCAGGGTAGTGAACCCATGAAGGTAAACACGTGATTGTCTTGTGATATGGGTTTGAGAAAACAGATGTGAAACCGTATATCTCAGACTCATAGCAGCTTGAGGGCCACTCATATGGAAGTTATTGGTCCAGGTGTGAAGGAATTAGGATCAAATAGTCGCATTGCTCAAGCTAATACATGATAGGTCCCATGGAGAAGTTACTTATACAAATGGTCGCATCTAATCACACGGAGTGACGTTAATTTACCAATGGTCGCATGGAGCCAAGTTAATGAGCCGATGTTCGCATGAAATCATGTTGATGGACAATGGTCGCATGTAGGCATATTAATTAGCTGATGTTCGCATCTTCTTCTTCTTCTTCATTCGTTCTCAATCTCCCGCTACCAAACCCTGAAAAGGCTTAAGTAGCAGAATGTAATCCAGAGAACGGAACGCGTTGTGTCGTAGTTTACAGCTTGACTGCGATATTTGCACATTTCGGTCCAACACATCCGACTTGAGCAAGCATTTTTTTAGTACCGGGTTAGCATTTCCTCTTCGATCCCTTCTCCTTAGCCAGTCTGCCCTGCTGCAGCCTGCTATCCAGGATCACCGCGTGGAGGTGTAGAAGGGTCTTGGCAGCTCTGGTTCGCTGGCCCTGACGCTAGCAGTCAGCTATGGGTCGCTGACCACTGCAGCTAATGCGCTGCTCAGCATCTTGATCCCATGTTCGCATCTAATCAAGTTGATGGACGAAGGAGCGCATGGTTTCAAGTTAATGTGTCAATGGTCGCATAAGGCAGGATGATGGACCAATGGTTGAATGCAGTCAAGTTAATGGACAGATGGTCGCATGGAACCGACTAAATAGGCCGATGGTCGCACGAATTAAAGTTCATCGACCAATGGGCGTCTGTCGCATGGTGTCAGGTTAATGGACCAATGGATGTATGACGTCAAGTCACATGAAGTAATTAATGGACAAATAGTCGCAGGAAGTCAAACTAATAGACCGAGACTCGAGTGGAGAAGCGAATAGTTTGCAAGCAAGATATGTCTTAGCTGAACACATGATGTGACTTAGCGGGCCGCATATTTAGATCCTTGCTTTGAACAATGTGGTATACAACGTACAGCCATTGAGCCTGAAATTCACCTGGGAGGTGAGAAAAGATAGACCCTAACCTCCCAATAAACTGTTTGCCAGATGTGACGTCTTACGCAAACTCAAATCCTCTGTACTACCCCATTCTGCGTTATAGAAGGTAAAGGTAGTTCTATAGCAACGAGGTTCAAGTGTTAGAGAGATCATTGCACTGTGTCTCCGCGTTTTCTGAAGTGGGCTTATTAGTGTCTTTTTGTCAGCAAATATGGCGCCGTACCGGCTGCTGGTCTAACATTGCTCTGATGTTTTCGTTCACTGTGGACGCCTATCGATCCAGGTGTGAATAATTTATTAGGACGATACTCCAACCGCAACTCTACATATTTTCCAGGACATTCATACTTAGCCCAGAAGTTATAGAAACACAAACAACCACCAAGCCTCGTTTGCGCTAAATTTGGCGGAATGCTAGGTGTTCGAGTGCCTTATTGCTTTCGCTATTTTGAGGGCCTTGGTAACTTTGGTATATTCTGTGTCTTAACTTTGGTATTTCTAGTGATATTTAAATATTAAATAAATGTCCATGGTGTTTCGAGTTCATTGTTACCTTTTGGCATTTCTATAGATGTAACGCAGTGATTAGCGCGATAGCTTCGCATCTGAGTGGTCCTGGATTCATTCCCCAGTTGAGGCGGTAATGTTTTTTTCAGACTGCAACGGCTCCCGGGTCGACCCAGCCTTAAATGGGTACCGGTTCTATCCGGGAAGTAAAAGCGGCGAGGGAGAGGAGATGGCTACCGCCCTCATATAGCCGAGCCTTTGATTTCTGAGATCGCTAAGACTTCGCATCCTTACGCCAGTAATGCTATTGGTTACTTTACTTTACTCTATAGCTGTTTTACTATCCGTTTTTGGAGTTCTTTTTGTAACTTTTAGTATTTTCATGACTAGTTTTTCAGGATTTCAATTTCCTTGATAGCTTCTGTTATTTCCACGACATGTTAAACTATCGGTATTTCTAATCACCTTCAAGATGCTGAGCAGTGCATGAGTTGCAGTGGTCAGCGACCCATAGCTGACTGCTAGCGTCAGGGCCAGTGAACCAGAGCTGCCAAGACCCTTCTACACCTCCACATGGTGATTCTGGATGACAGGCTGCAGCAAGGCAGACTGGCTAAGGAGAAGGGATCGAAGAGGGAATGCTAACCTTTGATAGTTGCACATTTTCGTACCATTGGTAGTTGCACCTTCTCATACCTTACGTAGTTTCACCTTCTAATACCTTTGGTAGTTGCACCTTCTCATACCTTTGGTAGTTGTAGCGCCTCATACTTTTGTTGTTGCACATTCTCATACCTTTGGTAGTTGCAGCTTCTTATACCTTTGATAGTTGCACATTCTCATACCTTTGGTAGTTGCACCTTCTCATACCTTTGATAGTTGCACATTTTCTTACCTTTGGTAGTTGCACCTTCTCATACCTTTGGTAGTTGCAGCTTCTTATACCTTTGGTAGTTACACCTTCTCATACGTTTGGTAGTTACACCTTCTAATATCTTGGCTAACTAGAATGTCATTTACTGTACTTACTAACCTTTGTTATCTTCTTGATTTCTGCTATGCCAGTTTCGAGATTCCTCTCAATCTCTCTTCCACCCGTCCGCCTCTCTATCTCGATCTCTCACACACTATCTCTCTCTCTCTCTCTCTCTCTCTCTCTCTCTCTCTCTCTCTCCCTATCTAACCGCACGTGCGTTTACATACAAACACACACAGAGGCACCTGGCGTTGATGTATTGTGTTACTCCTTATGCCAGCGAAGGTGTGGAATTAGTGAAGGCATCTTTATCCACATTCTTGCTAAAACAGCATCAATTACTATAATTGACACAAGAGATATTTGCCCATGAGTTATTGGTAAACATATGAAGGCTGTGATTAGTTTGTTACGCTAATTGCATGGTTTATGAATAGTTGCGTTGTCAATTGAGGTTGTACATTTATCCGTCTCGTCTTTTCAAACTGGAATACATTCTTACACTGATGGGGAGGTTCGATGGTCAAGGGGGTAGAGAGCTTGGTTTACAATTCCAGCGTATCTGGCTCGAATCATGTCCGGAATTAGCTGCAGCGGTCAACGATCAAAACGTGATTTGGTCAGACTTCACTAGTGACCAGTGCAGCCTGTTTCCAGGGCTGCCGCATGGGGGCGAAATAGGGCTTTGGTTGCTATGGTTCGCTGACCGTGTTTGAAGCAGGCCAGCTTTATTCGCTGGCTGCTATCAGCTCATTCACTGCTGCATCTCTTCTACCTTTATTTGATAAGTTTGCCTTGGGATGTAGTAGAGCCACTGTAACCCGCAACCGAAGATAGGTCGTGAAGAGTTAACTTAGCTCTGCACGAGTCGCTTCTAACAACATTAAGAACTACAACAATAACAACAGCAACAAGCACATCGATATCAGCAACACATGTCGTTTCTGAACATTTTTACACTTTTGTTTGTTTGTATTCGACTTATTTCTCTATTCCTCAAGGTGGAGTGTGTTGCACTGTGATTTTTATTTTGCGCCTTTCGGCCCAGTGCATCCGACTTCAGCGTGCATTTTGTGTAAGAGTCTGCTTCCTCCTGCATTTTCTAAGGGTTTGGTTCCTCGGGGTAACGGCCGATGCTGTGAGGGAGATCGAACCCAGCACCTTCACGTCGTGAGCCGTGCCACTTAACCACTAGCCCACGCCGTCCCCCCAGTGTTACAAATTTGAGTACACATATGCGATTATTCTAAATATGGGAAACGGTACCTCGAACAGTGTGTATGTTTCAAAATGTTGATTGGATTTCTTGTAATTGACAGTACGTTAATGACACCTAATCAGTTCTTTACAGTTCTTGACACTTAGTCGAAAAAGACCATAGCGTGTCTTCGATTGATGACACCTTGTCAAAAGAGACTATGCCGTGTCTTCCATTAATGACAACTAGTCAAAACATAGCATAACGTGTCTTCGATTAATGACACCTAGTCAAAAGAGGCCATAACGTGTCTTAGATTAATTACACTTATTAAAAAAAACCATAACGTGTCTTAGATTAATGACACCTAGTCAAAAGTGACCATAACCTTTCTTCGATTAATCACATCTTGTCAAATGAGAGCACGCCGTGTCATCGATTAATCACACCAAATCATGAGAGACTTTGACGTGTCTTCTATTTAGAATAACAAAATAGTTCATGTTTGTTTCCAAGCAGCTACTGTCCTCGTGGATAAAGTGTTAAAGACTTCATTATGCCGCATCTTGTTCTGACGTCGCGAGCGAAGAATTGACTTCCTCCTTCCCTTATTCTGCCTAACTGTAAATAAAGTACCCATTTGCGGCCGAAGAGGGATGTGTCGGACCGAAAGGTGAAAATATAGCAGTCAAACTGTAATCTAGTACGCAGTGCATTCCGTATCTCCGGATTACATCATGCTACTTGCGAAACCTTGCTGAGGTCTTGGTAGCGGGAGATTGAGAACGAATGTAGAAGAAGAAGAAGAAGAAGAAGAAGAAGAAGAAGAAGAAGAAGAAGAAGAAGAAGAAGAAGAAGAAGAAGAAGAAGTAGGTACCCATTTACAGCCTCGTAGACTGAATCGGGACCTAAGATTGAACCCTGCAACTCGGCCACGAAGAGACCAACACTATGGCACCCAGAAATCACCACGCTGAAAATAGCAACACACAACTTCGAATCTCGCTCGAATCTCGTTGTCGGTCATTAGGAGATAGAGTAATTGTGTACAGGGGTAGGTTTCAGCCGACGCCCAGGCAAGCGCGAATTACTTATACTTCCAGATCGTATTTACAGCGGCGCCGGATTAGATTAGAGTATTTCGGTTACATTGGCGCATTCTTGAGATTGCCTGCGGAGCGGGGAAGATAAGGTTGTTCTGTCTTCAGCTTTCTGGGGGGAAAAGAACACAACGAGGTAAACACAATTACGCTTCGGTTTGGCCAGCGATTCTGATATTTCTCGATGATATTCACACGATTCTTATCTTGATATTCGTTTTAGTTCGTCCTGAGAAGTTGGTTTTGTTGAGTTGTGCTGTGGTAGTTTACATCGAGGCTGCGAGATCTGCACGTTTTACTAAATGTATGGGGAATTGAGACGCTAGTTCAGTCAGGCAAAACATACTGACCATGACGTCGCGTCAGGGTCAATGTACTGATCCAGACCACAATCTCTCTTCCGTATAGCGTTACCTGGAAAGAGTCTGTTTCCAAGGCAGCCTGGCTGACAAGATGTGGAATGATGTGATCCCCGTAATAGTGAGCGCCACACAAATTAAGCCAAAGATAGCACAACCGCCTGGAGGACCGCAGTCCACATTCATCAGCATGCTTGGGATGTGAGGAAAGCTACTACAACCTGCCACTTAACGTCTTTTTCAGGGGGCACTCAAGAGCAAACTTACTCATTATGGGCATTCAACAACAACAACAACAACAACAACAACAACAACAACAACAACAACAACAACAATAATACCCAATACATCCGGATTTCAGGATTGTACATTGTTGGGGAGCACGTCCGCCATCCCTCTGCTAATAATCACCGTCCATTGCAAGAGATGATGACAGATGCAGTCAGACGTGTTGTGTTGCAACTCGCCGGTGAGTCCAGAGGTGGCTGTATAATCCAGTTATGGCACATCATTCCCTGTAGATTGAAGATGCAATTCGGAAATATAATGCAGAGCCTAACCAACATTGGTCCAGATCATCAAAGGAATCATGGACCGTTAGCAAGCAAGCCCTTAGATCTTTGGAAGCAACGGCGATGTGGTTTTACAGAAGAATGCTGCAGATCCCATGGACTACAAAGAGGACTAATGATACAGTACTCGAGGAGGCACAGGCACAAAGAGGACTAATGATACAGTACTCGAGGAGGCACAGACACAAAGAGGACTAATGATACAGTACTCGTGGAGGCACAGACACAAAGAGGACTAATGATACAGTACTCGAGGAGGCACAGACACAAAGAGGACTAATGATACAGTACTCGAGGAGGCACATACACAAAGAGGACTAATGATACAGTACTCGAGGAGGCACATACACAAAGAGGACTTATTCGAATGATCAGAACAAAGTGGTCATCCTTTTTTTGGTTATGTTCTGAGAAGAGACGGCCTGGAGCGTGTCGTGACAACGGGAAAGATAGCAGAAAAGAGAGACAGAGGAAGGCCGAGAGAGAAGATGTTGGACAGCCTGAGAGAATGGCACGGGCGACAATAAAAAAACAGATTTGGTAAACGACACACGTGATAGAAGTGGATGGAGGTCCATGATCGTCAACGCCAACCGGCAGGGCACCCGATGATGATGATTCTTCTTGCATATATGCAGCATATGAGGTGACGGTCAGACATCTGAGTCACATTTGGTAAGTCTTTCTGCACGGCACGTGTTCTCCCAGCCTCGGCGATCCGCCGTCCCTGAACAATGTAGGGGACTGGCGGTAGTTCTACCCCATGCATGACGGCCCTGTGCCAGAAACTCCCATGGGTTTACAACGAGGTTGAAGTGTACCAGAGATATTTTCAAGGAGATTTTGAAGCGCTTTTCTTGTCCGCCGACCAGACGCAGGCCCTCTTTCAGCTCACCACCCATAAGTTATTTGAGGATGCGGTTGTCTGGCACACGCACGACGTGGATGACCCACATGATCTGGGTCTTCTGCAACACTATCTGGATGCTCGTGAGGACCTCTGCATCTCGTACTCATCCGACCATTGTATTCTCAGCAATCTACTGAGGCAGATTGTGTGGAGGTGGTTTATTTTCCTAGAATGTTTACTGTACACAGTCCACGACTCACTGGCATACATAAGAGTGGTTAGCACTACGGCTGGGTAGAATTTATTTTTCGTATCATGGTTAGGATACCTTCGATCCCACACGCTGTCGTGCAGTCTTCCAAAGGCGGCACTGGTCTTGGGAGATTCAGTTGCTATCATCAGAGTCAATTGGCGTGGCTTCGCTTCATTCGTTTTCAATCTCCCACTACCAAACCATGAAAAGGACAATTAGCATAATGTAGTCCAGAGAACGGAATGTGTTGTGTCGTAGTTTACAGCTTGACTGCGATATTTGCACCTTTCTGTCCAACATATCAGACTTCAGCAGGAGAGGCAATTGTAGTTTCCATGGAGAGAGTGCTGCCACTGTAAATGGAGTTGTCTACTGACTGGAGGCGCTCATTCTTGACTCTGATATCTGGGCCGCGATATTCGATATCTTGACTCTGATATCTGGGCCGCGATATTCGATATCATACTCTGATATCTGGGCCGCGATATTCGACATCTTTACTCTGATATCTGGGCCGCGATATTCGACATCTTTACTCTGATATCTGGGCCGCGATATTCGACATCTTTACTCTGATATCTGGGCCGCGATATTCGATATCTTGAATCTGATATCTGGGCCGCGATATTCGATATCTTGACTCTGATATCTGGGCCGCGATATTCGACATCTTGACTCTGATATATGGGCCGCGATATTCGATATCTTGACTCTGATATCTGGGCCGCGATATTCGATATCTTTACTCTGATATCTGGGCCGCGATATTCGACATCTTTACTCTGATATCTGGGCCGCGATATTCGATATCTTGACTCTGATATCTGGGCCTCGATATTCGATATCTCTACTCTGATATCTAGGCCGCGATATTCGATATCTTTACTCTGATATCTGGGCCGCGATATTCGATATCTTGACTCTGATATCTGGGCCGCGTTATTCGATATCTTGACTCTGATATCTGGGCCGCGATATTCGATATCTTGACTCTGATATCTGGGCCGCGATATTCGATATCTTTACTCTGATATCTGGGCCGCGATATTCGACATTTTGACTCTGATATCTGGGCCGCGATATTCGATATCTTTACTCTGATATCTGGGCCGCGATATTCGATATCTTGACTCTGATATCTGGGCCGCGATATTCGACATCTTGACTCTGATATCTGGGCCGCGATATTCGATATCTTTACTCTGATATCTGGGCCGCGATATTCGATATATTTACTCTGATATCTGGGCCGCGATATTCGATATCTTGACTCTGATATCTGGGCCGCGATATTCGACATCTTGACTCTGATATCTGGGCCGCGATATTCGATATCTTTACTCTGATATCTGGGCCGCGATATTCGATATCTTTACTCTGATATCTGGGCCGCGATATTCGACATCTTGACTCTGATATCTGGGCCGCGATATTCGATATCTTTACTCCGATATCTGGGCCGCGATATTCGATATCTTTACTCTGATACCTGGGCCGCGCTATTCGATGTCTTTACTCTGATATCTGGGCCGCGATATTCGACATCTTTACTCTGATATCTGGGCCGCGATATTCGACATCTTTACTCTGATATCTGGGCCGCGATATTCGATATCTTTACTCTGATATCTGAGCCGCGATATTCGATATCTTTACTCTGATATCTGGGCCGCGATATTCGACATCTTGACTCTGATATCTGGGCCGCGATATTCGATATCTTTACTCTGATATCTGGGCCGCGATATTCGATATCTTGACTCTGATATCTGAGCCGCGATATTCGACATCTTGACTCTGATATCTGGGCCGCGATATTCGATATCTTGACTCTGATATCTGGGCCGCGATATTCGATATCTTTACTCTGATATCTGGGCCGCGATATTCGACATCTTTACTCTGATATCTGGGCCGCGATATTCGATATCTTTACTCTGATATCTGGGCCGCGGTATTCGATATCTTGACTCTGATATCTGGGCCGCGATATTCGATATCTTGACTCTGATATTTGGGCCGCGATATTCGACATCTTTACTCTGATATCTGGGCCGCGATATTCGATATCTTGACTCTGATATCTGGGCCGCGATATTCGATATCTTTACTCTGATATCTGGGCCGCGATATTCGATATCTTGACTCTGATATCTGGGCCGCGATATTCGATATCTTTACTCTGATATCTGGGCCGCGATATTCGATATCTTTACTCTGATATCTGGGCCGCGATATTCGACATTTTGACTCTGATATCTGGGCCGCGATATTCGATATCTTTACTCTGATATCTGGGCCGCGATATTCGATATCTTGACTCTGATATCTGGGCCGCGATATTCGACATCTTGACTCTGATATCTGGGCCGCGATATTCGGTATCTTTACTCTGATATCTGGGCTGCGATATCCGATATCTTTACTCTGATATCTGGGCCGCGATATTCGATATCTTGACTCTGATATCTGGGCCGCGATATTCGACATCTTGACTCTGATATCTGGGCCGCGATATTCGATATCTTTACTCTGATATCTGGGCTGCGATATTAGATATCTTAAATCTGATATCTGGGCCGCGATATTCGACATCTTGACTCTGATATCTGGGCCGCGATATCCGATATCTTTACTCTGATATCTGGGCCGCGATATTCGATATCTTTACTCTGATATCTGGGCCGCGATATTCGATATCTTTACTCTGATACCTGGGCCGCGATATTCGATATCTTTACTCTGATATCTGGGCCGCGATATTCGACATCTTTACTCTAATATCAGGGCTGCGATATTCGACATCTTTACTCTGATATCTGGGCCGCGATATTCGATATCTTTACTCTGATATCTGGGCTGCGATATTCGATATCTTTACTCTGATATCTGGGCCGCGATATTCGATATCTTGACTCTGATATCTGGGCCGCGATATTCGACATCTTGACTCTGATATCTGGGCCGCGATATTCGATATCTTTACTCTGATATCTGGGCCGCGATATTCGATATCTTTACTCTGATATCTGGGCCGCGATATTCGATATCTTGACTCTGATATCTGGGCCGCGTTATTCGATATCTTGACTCTGATATCTGGGCCGCGATATTCGATATCTTTACTCTGATATCTGGGCCGCGATATTCGATATCTTTACTCTGATATCTGGGCCGCGATATTCGACATTTTGACTCTGATATCTGGGCCGCGATATTCGATATCTTTACTCTGATATCTGGGCCGCGGTATTCGATATCTTGACTCTGATATCTGGGCCGCGATATTCTTCTTCTTCTTCTTCTTCTGCGTACACAGTCAGACAGTAACCATTATTTTCTCGAAAAAAGCGGCGGTCATCCTGAGACTCTCGCCACTACCATAGAGCTTGTCTTGCAGTTCCACTGGCAATGGCCACATCTGCTCTCTCTGATCCTCGTATGTCGGGCAGTTCTGCAGCAGATGTTCAGTGGTCATTTTACCAGTACCGCACGGGCATTCGTCGGTACACCCTATCTTCAATTTGTTGAAGAGGTGGTACCTCAGTCTGTTGTGGCCAGTGCGAAGTCTGAAGACAACGACCTGCTCTCTTCGGTTCAACTGGTAATAGGCATCGTTTTTGGTGTAACCAGAATGTTCGGTTTCCCATTTGGACATGTACCTGGCTTTGATAAGCCGTTTTGACTCTTCGTACGTCATACTGGTATCTATTTGTGGTAGCCTTGCACCTTCTTTTGCCAGTCTGTCTGCCTCCTCGTTGCCTTGGATGTTGCAGTGTGACGGAACCCACTGTACCACTACCCTTTTTGGTGCGGACTGTTGGCACAGTTTGCAGAGTGCTGCTCTTAAGTCATTAAGCTCAGTGTTTTTCTGGCTTTTTAGCGCTGTGACTACTTCGAGAGCATCTGTCAGCAGGACTATATGGCTCTCATTTTCACTGTGTGTTACCATTTCTTCCACTGC
Source organism: Ariolimax columbianus (assembly GCA_036924085.1). Classification (NCBI taxonomy): domain Eukaryota; kingdom Metazoa; phylum Mollusca; class Gastropoda; order Stylommatophora; family Arionidae; genus Ariolimax; species Ariolimax columbianus. The sequence continues at coordinate 64,449,797 of JAVGWX010000010.1, forward strand.
CGCCCTCAGTGCCTCTGCCTCTGCTCTGAAATTGCTCGTGTACTTACCAGTAGCGAATGACAGTGTTATTTTTCTGCCATTTGGTAGGTTCAGGAATGCTCCTGCCCTCCGTTCTGTGTAGTGTTTGTTACAGAGCCGTCGGTGTATGCATGGGTCCAGTCCATGCTTGGGTAGCTTTTCGTTATGAAGCTTAGGGTAGTATCTCTCCTTTCTTTTTCGGTCTGGCAGTTTTTGTTTGCAATACCTGGTATATTTTCTACCACCTCTGGAAATATATCCTGCCTCCAAGTAGGTTTTCGTACAGTAGTGATGGGTTTTGGTGTTGTTAGTGCGTTTATGGGATCTTCGTGCATCTTTGCTTTGGCTATTTCTGCAAAGTTTCTCCGCTTTAGTTTTCCAGTTCCCAAATTGTTTAGCCTCTGGTACATTGGATGGTCCGTCAGTCTTCGGAGTTTCTCTGACTGCAGCTGGGCTCTGCAGTCTCTTCTGTCGGTCATGGATTGCAGTTTTGTAATCTTTTCAAGTTCTACAATTGGCGTTGACTTCATGCCACCAGTTATGATTCTCATAGCTTGGTTTTGAAGTTTGTTAACTTTATCGAAGTTCGCCTTCGCTGCTGTTGTCCAAGCCGCGATGCCATACTCGAGAACTGGTCTCACTCTTCCAGTGTACAGTTTCTTTAGTATGCCTTCGTCTGCTCCCCAGCTTGTGCCAGCAAGTTTCCTCATGATCGCCATTCTTTCTCTGGCTTTCATTCGGTTTCTCTCAATCTGACTTTTCCATGTCATGCGCCGATCAAATGTGACTCCCAGATAGGTTGGGTTGTCGTTTGGCTGCAGGATTTTGCCATTTAGGCTTAGTTTGGTACTTTGGGGTTTTAATGAGAGCGAGAATATTGTGCACGTGGTTTTCTCCTCGTTTATTTTGACCAGCCATGAGTTCGCCCACTCTTCCAGCGATGTTAGGGCCGTTTGCATCCGATTTCTTGCTATGGTGAGATTCTTTTCAGAGGTCCACATAGCCAGATCGTCTGCAAACATTGAGCTATGGACTCTTCTTGGTATATTCTCTGTAATATCGTTTATATATACCAGGAAGAGTGTGGGTGACAGTACTCCCCCTTGGGGTACTCCCTGCTCGAGTGTCACCTTTTTGCTCATCTGCCCTTGTACTTGGACTCTGGCCGTTCTTTGTTTGAGGTAGTGGTTGATCCACTTGTACATCTTCCCACAAACATCACTTCTTCTTAGCTTGACTCTAAGTCCATCCTTCCAGACTTTGTCAAATGCCTTTTCCAGATCCACCCAAACAGCTACTGTGTGTTTCTGTGCCTGGTAGGCATCTTCTATCTCCTGGGCTATGAGGATGACCTGGTCCTCAGTGGATCTGTGCTGTCTAAAGCCGGCTTGCTGTGGAATTAGTATTCGTTTTTCTTCCAGATGCCACATCAGTCTGGTGTTTATCATCCGTTCCATCAGCTTGCCGACACAGCTCAGTAGGCTTATGGGCCTGTATCCATTCGGATCTGTTTTGTCCTTTCCTGTTTTTGGTACTGGTACCAGTATTGCATCTTTCCATGCCTGGGGTACAATACCCCTTTTCCAGCTTTGGTTCAGGACTGACAGTAGTTTTTCCTTCGCTGTTTGGCCCAGCCCCATCAGCATTTCGTTTGTTATCCCGTCTTTTCCGGGAGATTTCCTTCTCTTTAGTGTTCTCATAGCCTCTTCCATTTCGCGCATTGTTAGTTTGGCCATCATGTGCTCTTCAGGAGCCGTATTTTTGTTTTCGTGCCCCTTTAGCTCTTCGCTAATGTCTGTATGCTTATCTGCAGGGACCTCGATGTGGTTTGCTCTGGCATAGTGATCGACAAAGGCGTTTGGGCCGCGATATTCGACATCTTGACTCTGATATCTGGGCCGCGATATTCGATATCTTTACTCTGATATCTGGGCCGCGATATTCGATATATTTACTCTGATATCTGGGCCGCGATATTCGATATCTTGACTCTGATATCTGGGCCGCGATATTCGACATCTTGACTCTGATATCTGGGCCGCGATATTCGATATCTTTACTCTGATATCTGGGCCGCGATATTCGATATCTTTACTCTGATATCTGGGCCGCGATATTCGACATCTTGACTCTGATATCTGGGCCGCGATATTCGATATCTTTACTCCGATATCTGGGCCGCGATATTCGATATCTTTACTCTGATACCTGGGCCGCGCTATTCGATGTCTTTACTCTGATATCTGGGCCGCGATATTCGACATCTTTACTCTGATATCTGGGCCGCGATATTCGACATCTTTACTCTGATATCTGGGCCGCGATATTCGATATCTTTACTCTGATATCTGAGCCGCGATATTCGATATCTTTACTCTGATATCTGGGCCGCGATATTCGACATCTTGACTCTGATATCTGGGCCGCGATATTCGATATCTTTACTCTGATATCTGGGCCGCGATATTCGATATCTTTACTCTGATATCTGAGCCGCGATATTCGACATCTTGACTCTGATATCTGGGCCGCGATATTCGATATCTTGACTCTGATATCTGGGCCGCGATATTCGATATCTTTACTCTGATATCTGGGCCGCGATATTCGACATCTTTACTCTGATATCTGGGCCGCGATATTCGATATCTTTACTCTGATATCTGGGCTGCGGTATTCGATATCTTGACTCTGATATCTGGGCCGCGATATTCGATATCTTTACTCTGATATCTGGGCCGCGATATTCGACATCTTTACTCTGATATCTGGGCCGCGATATTCGATATCTTGACTCTGATATCTGGGCCGCGATATTCGATATCTTTACTCTGATATCTGGGCCGCGATATTCGATATCTTGACTGTGATATCTGGGCCGCGATATTCGATATCTTTACTCTGATATCTGGGCCGCGATATTCGATATCTTTACTCTGATATCTGGGCCGCGATATTCGACATTTTGACTCTGATATCTGGGCCGCGATATTCGATATCTTTACTCTGATATCTGGGCTGCGATATTAGATATCTTTAATCTGATATCTGGGCCGCGATATTCGACATCTTGATTCTGATATCTGGGCCGCGATATCCGATATCTTTACTCTGATATCTGGGCCGCGATATTCGATATCTTTACTCTGATATCTGGGCCGCGATATTCGATATCTTTACTCTGATACCTGGGCCGCGATATTCGATATCTTTACTCTGATATCTGGGCCGCGATATTCGACATCTTTACTCTAATATCTGGGCTGCGATATTCGACATCTTTACTCTGATATCTGGGCCGCGATATTCGATATCTTTACTCTGATATCTGGGCTGCGATATTCGATATCTTTACTCTGATATCTGGGCCGCGATATTCGATATCTTGACTCTGATATCTGGGCCGCGATATTCGACATCTTGACTCTGATATCTGGGCCGCGATATTCGATATCTTTACTCTGATATCTGGGCCGCGATATTCGATATCTTTACTCTGATATCTGGGCCGCGATATTCGATATCTTGACTCTGATATCTGGGCCGCGATATTCGACATCTTGACTCTGATATCTGGGCCGCGATATTCGATATCTTTACTCCGATATCTGGGCCGCGATATTCGATATCTTTACTCTGATATCTGGGCCGCGATATTCGACATCTTGACTCTGATATCTGGGCCGCGATATTCGATATCTTTACTCTGATATCTGGGCCGCGATATTCGATATCTTTACTCTGATACCTGGGCCGCGATATTCGATATCTTCACTCTGATATCTGGGCCGCGATATTCGACATCTTACCTCTGATATCTGGGCCGCGATATTCGATATCTTTACTCTGATATCTGGGCCGCGATATTCGATATCTTTACTCTGATATCGGGGTCGCGATATTCGTTATATATGGGTCGCAAAACACGTCACTGTGAACAGGCTGAAACATGACTTACCTATTTTTCTCTGCTATCCTTATTCTGCCAGACAGGCCACGCAGATGTATCCTGTATATAGGACCGCGCTTTGATACCACAATATTGTGTAGTGATGTCCCCGACAAAGCAGTCATCTATGAGTCCGCTGATAAAAGTAATCTAGTCCTTTCCTACTTTGGCTCCTCCTGTATCTTATTACATTAGACGTGTTATTTTTCACCTTTATTATCGATGTACCCGTCACAACGTCTCATACTATGTTGACTATTTCACGGTATCATTACCACAATGCTTCGTCTTCTTCTTCGTTTATTCTCAAACTCTCGCTACCAAGCCCTGACTAAAGCTTTGCAAGTAATAGGATGTAGTCCAGAGAACGAAATGGATAGTGTAGTAGTTTACACATTGACAGCGATATTTGCACATTACTGTCCGAAACATCCGACTTCAGCATGGCATTTTTTGGTACCGGGTTTGTTTAGCTTTCCCTCTTCGATCCATCTTCTTAGCTAGTCCGCTCTCTTCGATCCCTTCGCCTTAGCCAGACTGCTCTCTTCGATCCTTTCCAGTTAGCCAGTCTGCTCTCTTTGATCCCTTGCCCTAAGCCAGTCTTCCCTCTTCAATCACTTCTCCTTATCCAGTCTACCTTGCCGCAGCCTGTTATCCACGATCACCACGTGGAGGGGGAGAGGGGTCTTGGATCGCTGACCCTGTCACTAGAAACCAGCTTTGGGTTACTGGCTGTTACAGGTGGTGCACTGCTAGGCATCATGGTCGCATTACCACAATATAACTTCTCCTCGAGGTCGGTGGGCATGGGCCACATCTTTCTTGCCAGGTCGGCGAGTTGGCTGTTGTTCTGAAATAAATGCGCTGTGGTCATGTCTGCCAAGCCATAGAAACATAGGCTGGTGGAACCTTTCTTATTTTAGGTGTACAGGTGGCGTCTCATCATATTCTGATCATTTTGGAGACGAAGTATGTTAACCTGGATAAGCAGGCAACATCTGTCATCTGCGTGGTGCCAGGGGGGATGCGTCTGCCACTCAACATTGTCAGTCAGTTAATAAAAACCTTTCGAGCCAGTTCGGAGCAAAGGCTCTCAACAAATAATGACCATGAGCTTTGATCCCCTCCCAGCCGCCCCAAAAAATTTCCACGTCGACCAACGTTCTCTCGATTTATCTCTGCTTATCGTCTCCAAGTGTGTCGAGGTCTACCACTCTTCTCTTTCTCTTTCCAAGCGTGTTCCAGTGCATGCACTGTCGTGTAACCAGAACCATCCCCCGAGGTATGACATACCATCCTTATAGTCTCTTCTTCACGCCCTTCGCCACCGACTGTTGGTTGGACCTTGGTACAGGTCGTTTATAGCCTTATCATACCTTTATATCGCCCTTTTATTGTGGCATTTGTTTCTTCTTAGCCGACCAGGCATTCTTCATGAGTCTACTTCGTACCCTATCAGACGTCGACTTGAATGTTTTCAAACAAACCAGCGGTCATTCTGATGATGTCGACACTGCCTCAAAGCTTGTTTAGTATTGGCACTGGTGGTGGCCACATATGCTTTCACTGGTCTTCGTATGTCAGGAAATTTCGCAGCAGATGTTCAAGGGTCATTTTCCCAGTACCACCGGTGCATTAGTCAGCAGCACCTATCTTCAGTTTATTGAATAGGTGGTACATCAGTCTGTTGTGATCTGTACGGAGTCTGAAGATCACCCCCTGCTCTCTTCTATTCAACTGTTACTTACTTAGTCGCTCCTCTTCTACCGTGAGGTTTAGAGGTTTTCTGGAGAGAACGTGGCACTGCTCTATCCGCGGTCTTTTTCGAGGCCTCTTTCCAATCCAACCCTCCATCACTTAGGGGCTCTGTATGCTGTCTACCCAACGTACTTTAGGACGTCCTGGGGTCTGCGTCCTTGACTTTCTATCTCCCATGACGGCTTTTTTATCCGATCTTCTGACATTCTACAGACATGACCAAACCACTGTAGTTGGGACTGCTCTTCTCGCGTCTGCAGGGGTTGAACTTCATTCAACTGTTAATAAGCATCATTTTTGTATTTATCCATGTATCTAGCCTTATGAATCTTTTGGACTCGTTGTAAGTAACGCTTGAATCTGGTTTCTTTCTGTGTAAGTTTCGTCCGCTGTTGCAACAGTGTGACGGTATCATCTGCAACCAACACCCATACAAACAGCCAAACAACTACTGAACACTGCGAACAAAGAGGCTTGACTGAATAGATGGGCAATGGGGAATGCTGGGAGAGAAATCTACGAACATATGGCCATCCCAAAAACCAAAGACAACATTAACATTCTGAAAAAGGAAATACCAAAGCACCAGTTTCCGACTTAACACTCAACATATACAACTTAAGTCAATTGAACAGAATCAAACCAGAACATACTCCAGAGTGCCGGCTGTGCACACATCCCTATGCAATTGTTGAACATCATCTTTGTGAATCTCCGGCCCTTGCCGATGATAGGAAAAAGCTTCTTCCTCCGAGGCCAGACAAATGTGACACTTTGTACGGAACTAAACACATTGGAGATAACTACTAAATGGCATAATCCAAAGTGTAGAAGTCCATAGGCCGTCGGATCAATAACCAATCAACCAACCAATCACTAATTTCTGGAACCTGTGAAGCCTATTCGTCAAAGCTACCATCATTTCGTTTAGCTCAGCGTTGTGCGGCCCCCCCCCCCCCACCCTACACAACGCCCCCACTCTTTAGCCGGTCCGCTCGCAGCACATGTAAGACAACCGTTGCCAAGCAGCTGATGGCTTGGCAACTCGAGACATGCATCCTGATCATGGATAACCATGGAACAACAACGTGAAGTCGTAACCGAGAGGTTGCGGAGTTTATCAACACGGAGAAGCTGATACGGTGTGTATCGTTGATAAACAGATGGCAGGGTAGGGAGAACGAAGCGCGAGACCGATTTACTTTCAAAGGGTCGGGAAATAGGTAGGCTGGAATGTCTTTTACTCGCTGGCGTAAAGTGAGGAGGGGTGGGAGAGACGGCGAGAGGAAGGAGGAGTTGGGGAAAGGTAGTATGAGAGATGACGAGGGGGAGGAAAGATACAGATAGATGAAGTGAAAGGGGAAGGTTGGGACAAGAGTGGAGAGATTGAGACAGAGCAAGAACACGGACGAGATAGAGAGGCAGAGAGACATAGAAACCGAACGTGAGGCCGAGAAAGATGGAGGGAAGGTGAAGGTGATAAAGATGGTGAGCGTGATAGAGGCCGAGAAAAAGAGTGGGAGAGACAGAAAGACAACTAGTGATAGAGAGAGAGAGAGAGAGAGAGAGAGAGAGAGAGAGAGAGGGAGAAAGAAAGAAAGTGAGCAAGCCAGATTGATATAGAAAGAGAACAAGGAATAGAAGGACAGGGCAAGGGGTAGAGAGTGAATGAGATAGAGAGACGGAGAGAGAGACATAGGAATACAAAATATTATTAGACATTGTGCAAAAATAGCACAAACTTCAAGAGACGACAGCAGTTAACATAGATTCTGGAATCTTCAAGTCTTCACAGGACACGCCTATTGCCAATACCACGGCGAGAGTAAGACCAGATACTATAACATAGATGGACGACAATATGAGGAGAGGATCTCAGAAATGGAGAACGAACACGCTACCATTTTAGCATCTCCAGAATGGAGCTAACGGAACTCCGCTAACGTGGGGCAGAAGTTGTTTTGAGGGCTTGTACGCCATGTTGTCCAGGTGGGGTTCTGTCTGTGAGTGTGATTGGGGAAAGAGAGGGAAATATGGTGGTGGGGGGAAGAAGAGACCGCGGATGTCAGTCGAGGTGTGAAACTAATGCTTCTTCAGTTGTTGTTATTCGTGCTTAGTTGATGTTTGTTAGTGTTGTTGCCTTTTTTAGTTAGGCGTTTCATTGTCATTGGGGATGGAGGTGGATATATATATATATATATATATATATATATATATATATATATATATATATATATATATATGAGGAGGTTTAGGGGTTAGTTGCGGCGGTTCACAATCCAAACTTGCATGTCATCTTGATTCATGGATCGTCGGCAATGTCAGACAACTTGTTAGGGATCAAGATGCTGAGCAGCGCATGACCTGCAGTGGTCAGCGACTCATAGCTGACTGCTAGCGTGAGGGCCAGCGAACCAAAGCTGCCAAGACCCTTCTACACCTCCACGCGGTGATCCTGGATAACAGGTTGCAGCAGGGCAGACTGGCTAAGGAGAAGGGATCGAAGAGGGAATGCTAACCCGGTCCTCAAAAAATGCTTGCTGAAGTCGATGTGTTGGACCGAAAGGTGCAAATATCGCAGTCAAGCTGTAAACTACGACACATCGCATTCCATTTTCTGGACTACATTCTGCTACTTAAGCCCTTTCAGTGTTTGGTAGTGAGAGATTGAGAATGAACGAAGCCAAGCCAAGCCAGACAACTTGTTAATGTGAACCCATACAAAGATGCGTGATGAAGCGGGAACAACTGTACCGTAATGCGCGAAAACCAGTATAATGTACTTCATCTTAGTAAACAAGACGAACTGGGAAACAATTATATTTGGGCACTAATGATGCCTTGGTAAAAGGCGCGACGAAAAATAAGGAAAATATACTTAACGAGATACATAATATGGGATACAGGCTTCCCGTATGGGGACCAGTTCTAGTAGTAGTCCAATGTTTCACATGGCAGGAAAGGTCAATTAGTCAATCAATCAATAAATAAATCGATCGATCGACCAAATAGTAGCGTCTGATTAGTGGAAGAGCAATCATATTTCACTGCAGAGGTTCTGTTTCTAAGAATCGATGCCACTGCACTCCGGGCATACCCAAAGGTCCTCAGTCTCAGCAATTGGCCCAGGGTGTGTATGCTGATGGTCCCTTTAGCTCGCTTGTTGTACACCCTTCTGCTCCATTCTCTCATGCGCCCTATTCTCGGGTGCCCATGATGGCAGCTTGTAAGGCCAAAATGTCAGCTCTGTCGTTGCCCTGAATACCAGCATGACCAGGACAGTAGATCCATGCCAACCCCTGGAGGTGTGAGGCCCCAACAGATGCTCTTTGTTCAAAGGAAGCAGCGGTCATCCCGAGGCTGTTGGACACTGCCATGGAGTTTGTCGAGTGTTGGCACTGGTGATGGCCACATGTGCTTTCTCTGGTCCTCGTATGTCGGGCAATTTTGCAACATATTTTAAGGAGTCATTTTCCATGTACCACAGGTGCATTCGCCAGTAGCACCTATCTTCAGTTTATTGAGTAGATGGTAGCTCATTCCAAGTGCCATGAGCGGAGTCTGTTCAACTGGTAATGATCATTATTTCTTGTGCTGCTAGTATGCTCTGTTTCCTATTTGTCCATGTATCTGGTCCTAATAAACCTTTTTGGACTCTTCGTAGGTCACACTTGAATCTGATTGTGGTAACCTTCCACCTTCTTTCGTCAGTCAGTCTGCCATCCCTCCTGAAGTACGGCTTGATCACCTGTCACGATGACTGCACTTGTCAGTTTAGAGGCTAAATGTCTCAGCTTGAGGGCTAACTGTCTCAGCTTGGATGCTAACTGTCTCAATTTGGAGGCTAAATATCTCGGCTTGGAGGTTAACTGTAACGGCTTGGAGGCTACCTGTCTCAGCTTGGAGGCTGTCTCACCTTGATAGCTAACTGTCTCGGCTTGGAGGCTAAATATCTCGGCTTGGAGGTTAACTGTAACGGCTTGGAGGCTACCTGTCTCAGCTTGGAGGCTGTCTCACCTTGATGGCTAACTGTCTCAGCTTGGGGGCTAAATGTCTCAGCTTGTAGGCTACCTGTCTCAGCTTGGAGGCTAACTGTCTCAGCTTGTAGGCTAACTGTCTCAGCTTGGGGGCTAATTGTCTCAGCTTGTAGGCTAACTGTCTCAGCTTGGAGGCTAACTGTCTCAGCTTGTAGGCTAACTGTATCAGCTTGTAGGCTAACTGTCTCAGCTTGGAGTCTAACTGTCTCAGCTTGTAGGCTGTCTCAGCTTGGAGGCTAACTGTCTCAGCTTGTAGGCTAACTGTCTCGGCTTGGGTTCTAACTGTCTCAGCTTGTAGGCTATCTGTCTCAGTTTGGAGGCTAGCTATCTCAGCTTGTAGGCTTAATGTCTCAGCTTGTAGGCTAACTGTCTGAGCTTGTAGGCTACATGTCTCAGCTTGGAGGCTAGCTATCTCAGCTTGTAGGCTAAATGTCTCAGCTTGTAGGCTAACTGTCCCAGCTTGTAGGCTACCTGTCTTAGCTTGTAGGCTAACTGTCCCAGCTTGTAGGCTAACTGTCTCAGCTTGTAGGCTAACTGTCCCAGCTTGTAGGCTAACTGTCTCAGCTTGTAGGCTAACTGTCCCAGCGTGTAGGCTAACTGTCCCAGCTTGTAGGCTAACTGTCTAAGCTTGTAGGCTAACTGTCCCAGCTTGTAGGCTAACTGTCTCAGCTTGTAGGCTAACCTTCTCAGCTTTGATGGGCCCGCAAATGCCCCACGAGTCTCGAATTTAAGAACCGAACTTTCGTTCTATGACGCCAGAGTCGTGCACCCCTGCCCCACCAACAAATAAACCTCTCACTGAGAAGACCAATAGATGGACAGGCTCTATACAGCGCTTCAGAATGCTTGTTCCCGCATCCACTGACAAAGAAGGACTCTACTACCTTTAATTTAAAACCGAAACGAGTCGGGCTCCAACGCCGAGGTAATTTGCCATGAAATAATTGACTGCATTGTTCGTCTCTGACGAGTCACTAACGTAGAAAATAACTTCACATTTTCTATTTCCGTGAACTGTCGACTTGTGTGATATAGACCTCTAGGGATAGATTCAATCTCTTTTCAAATTGTCCTGAAATTTAAAAAAAAATAAATTAAAGTAGACAGTAAAACAGAAAGTAAAGACATTGGAGGGGGCGATGAGAGAAGAAATTAGAAGAGGAATTTCAGCAGTAAATGAATGAGACAATTCTTTCCCGTGGTGATGTAGCCCTGATGAAGGTTGTGTTTTCTTGTTATTTCACATTACTGTTAACGTCTGTTGTTGGGTCACATTCTCTGTTTGTAACTTCATCTTGTTTTGTTCATTTATAAGATAAAAGGTAACGATGGCTCTGTTATAGAAGAAACTGTTGTCGGGGATGGGGTGTTAGTGACTTATTGTACTTTGGAATCAGCTTTTTTATTATTAAATACATTTTTTCTTTTATTATCTATTGCAGTGTTTCCCAACTTTTTAAAAAATAAATACACATGTCCATGTTTCACAGCCGTCTGCTGCCACGGGAAAAACAGGTTCTTTTAAAAAATTTTTTTTTTTTTTTTGCGTTAGCCTTATTTCTCTAATCCCCGAGGCGGTGTGCGTTGCGCTGTGGTTTTTATTTTGCACCTGTCGGCCCAGTGCATCCGACTTCAGCACGCATTTTATGTAAGGATCTGCTTCCTCCTGCATTTTCTAAGGGTTTGCTTCCCCGGGTAACGGCCGGTGCTGTGGTGGGAATCGAATCCAGCACCTTCGGATTATGAGCCGTGTCACTTAACCACTAGGCCACGCCGTCCCCTCAAAACACAGGTTCTCAAAATGTTCTTTTTTGTTGGTATTCTGCCATAGTGTCCTCCTGTTGTTTAGCCTCTGCATTGCCTTTGCCAATCTCCTAATGATTTCCTTGGCATTTCATACTTGTATTAATTCGATCCAGCAAACTGAATTCATGTTTAATTCGTAGATATGGATATACGATTTAAAATTTTTTTTTAAATTTATTCTTTTTTCTTTTCGTTTGCCTTATTTCTCTAATACCCAAGGCAGTTTGTGGTGCACAGTGGTTTTTATTTTGGGTCTGTTAGCCCATTGCATCCGACTTCAGCATGCATTTACGTAAGGGCCTGCTTCCTTCTGCATTTTCTAAGGGTTTGCTTCCCCGGGGTAACGGCCGGTGCTGTAATGGGGATCGAACCCAATACCTTTTTGTTGTGAGCCGTGTCACTTAACCACTAGCCCACGCCGTCCCCGATATACGATTTAAAAAATATAAAGCTTTCAGAGAGAAACAGAACATTGCTAACATGTAAGAATATCAGGACAGAAATTAGAAAAATGATAATCACTTCTCATACATGGCCAATGGCATTATATGGGGTGCAGACGTGGACTATTGTAAAGAAGGATGAAAATAGCTTGCAAACATTTGAAATGTTGTGCTACCGTAGAATGGAACGAATCAGTTGGAGATAAAGAAGATCCAATGCCAATGTACCCACCGGGATAGCCCACATAGACATATATTCAGGCCCTTACAAAACTCTAAACAGGCCTTTGCAATCATTAAGATGTTGTCCAGAGAACGGAATGCGCTGTGTCGTAGTTTACAGCTTCACCGCGATATTTGCGCCTTTCGGTCCGACACATCCGACTTTAGTATGCATTTTTTACTACCGGGTTAGCATTACCTATTCTATCCCTTTTTCTTAGTTAGTCTACTCCGTTACAGCTTTGTATCCCGGATCACCGCTTGGAGATGTAGAAGGGTCTTGACAGCTCTGAGTCGCTGGCTCTGACACTAGCAGTTAATGTGCTGACAGAAAAAAGCGACCCATAGCTGGCTGTCTGCATCAGATTCAGCGACTCATAGCTGGCTGCCTACATCAGAGTCAGCAACTCATAGCTGGCTGCCTACATCAGAGTCAGCGACTCATAGCTGGCTGCCTACATCAGAGTCAGCAACTCATAGCTGGCTGCCTACATCAGAGTCAGCGACTCATGTTCCCATCAGAGCCGGTCGAAAAAAAAACAACTCGATCTAGTTCCAAATCTCCAGCCTGCTACTACAGATTCATTCTCAAGCATCTCTTGACATGTTGGTGCCATCACCTTCTTGGTCTGCCTCCATCTCTCTTGTCCGGCACCAAACCTTCCATTACCGTTCTCTCAATTCGTTGTATCTTTTTAATGTGACCAAAGTATTTCAATGTTCTGTTCATGATGGAATGTATGAACCATTTCCCCTATAATCCAAACTTTTGCCGAATGTCTGCATTCATCTTTATTTCCGATCCACGGTATTCTGAGAACCTTTCCTTAACATTTCGACTCGAAGGACTCGATTCTCTTCCTTGAGGTTTAGGTAACTATCCATCTTTCGCGCGCCATATGCTGCCAACTGGAAAAACACAGGTTCAAAAAATTGTCACCTTTGTTAGCTTGCCAGTATTCTGCTTGTTTCGTCCGGTTGTGTAGCCTCTGAGTTGCCATAAGAAAAATAATATATTTCAAAAACAATGAAATTATGCAGATACCGCCCACCTGAAAAGCTCACCCACTAGCGCCCATGTTTAAGAGTACTGATTTAAATCATTCATTTGTATAAGAAATACTTTTCAGCGACCACACTTCTGTGGCTTCTAACAATTTCTCGACCTATTTGACGCTGTCCATGACTCTCGTCCATAAAGCAATATTGACACCATGCAGGCTAATACCCACAACTGTAATTTAGTGAATTATTCGCGGGCAGACAGTTTCTTTTGAGAAAATATGAGTATAGATGATAACGACCCAGCTATTAGTTAACCCATTCGGTGTAAACCCATTAACAGTGCCTACACCTCAACAGCTTCCGTGTTTGCCTTGTTCTCAGCGAAACCCTCACGCGAAAATTGTATTGCAAATAAGATTCAAGACATATTAAGCTCACTTCGGCTCCATGTGATTGAATTTAGCACAGTTGGGGATAGCATTTTAATGCATCGTAACCTTGGGTCTTGGGTTTCTCTGCACTTTGGGAGATGCGTGGTTGCTTTTTTTAAATTCAATGTTGTTGTAGTTGTTGATGATGATGAGGACGTTCGAGTAGTTTCCGCCAGCGACATAGCGTTTATGTGTGTACTTGTAAAGGTCGTCTCTCTTACACTTTGTTTTACATGAGGTGGTTTCTTGTAGCACTTTGTTTTATGAGGTGGTTTCTTGTAACACTTTGTATTACAGGAGCGGATTTCTTGTAGCACTTTGTTTTACATAATGTGGTTTCTTGTAGCACTTTGTTTTATATGAGGTGGTTTCATGTAGCACTTTGTATTATATGAGCGGATTTCTTGTAGCACTTTGTTTTACAGGAGCGAATTTCTTGAAGCACTTTATTTTACAAGAGGTGAGAGATTGGGGGCTGAAAGAATGGAACATCGGTATGCACAACCAGTGAGCTACAGAAACCATCAGTACTGATTGAGTACACTGATATCCGTAACACTTCATCCCTGCCAGCTGTTCCTACTGTATTGCCAGTGACAACTTTGTTAGTTTCCGTGTCAAAGAACTCCCTCACATAGCATGCCTCCGGTGTTCAGCGACATGGATTGCCTTTGTCAATTGCCTCCAGCATGTCGCACCTATTGCATGTTTCATGGCGGTTGGGGTCAGGTCATCAGATGGTCTGGGTCCTGTATTGCGCCAGTCACGCTTGTTCATCATCTGCGTGCCCCCGTTGTTTCATATTCCTCCTCACAGGCACCGTGATACACCAGTTCGGTGTCTGCTCAGTGACTTCCGTGTTGTATATGGTAGATGATGTCTGGGGGCAGGTTTCTCTCGGTTCCATCTCTGGGGTCTGCATCAATTCGTGCCATCTCTCGATACTGCGACTTTCAGGGTTTGTCTGCATCAGCTTTATTGACTATAGGAAGCTGTGTCAGAATTTGAGTTTTGTTCTTTGCACCTGATGTCCATACATTGGATGTCTTGGGTCGCGCTTCTGTTTTTCTCGTTCGATTTCTGCTGCGACACTTCTTCGAATCTCGGATGGTGGGATTCTGTTTACAGATGCCCTATCCGTGGTTACAGCACTAAAAAGCCAGAAAAATACAGAACTTAATAACTTAAGAGCAGTACTCTGTCAACTATGCCAGCAGTCCACAACCAAAAGAGTAGTGGTACAGTGGGGTCCATCCCACTGTAACATTCAAGGCAACAAGGAGGCAAACAGACTGGCAAAAGATGGTACACGGTTACCACAACCAGATTCTAGTGTGACCTACGAAGAGTCCAAAAGGTTTATTAGGGCTAGATACATGGCCAAATGGGAAACAGAGCATACTGGATACACACAAAACGGTTCTTATTACCAGTTGAACAGAAGAGAGCAGGTCGTGGTCTTGAGACTACGCACAGGCCACACCAGACTGATGTACCATCTATTCAATAAACTGAAGATAGGTGCTACTGATGAATGCACCTGTGGTACAGAGAAAATGACAGATGAACATCTGCTGCAAAATTGCCTGACATACGAGGACCAGAGAAAGCACACGTGGCCATCACCAGTGCCAACACTAGACAAGCTCAATGGCAGTGTCGAACAAATTCAAGTTGACGTCTGACACCGTACGAAGAAGAAGAAGAAGTAGTAGAAGAAGAAGAAGAAGAAGAAGAAGAAGAAGAAGAAGAAGAAGAAGAAGAAGACGACGAAGTATGGTGGGATGCCAATTATGAGGTATATTTTACCGATGAGGATGGAGTTTAGGCACCCTGATACTATCTGCCCCGCCTCATTTATTGCTATGTCAACTAGTTTCCAGTGGCAACTGATAAGTATTGACAGAGTACAATAATGTTCCTAGCGCTTCATCCCTGCCAGACGTTTCTGCTATATTACCAGCACTTACCTCCGCCATCAACCTTAAACATGTCCTCTGGCGATCTGAACTCTATTCTCCAGCGCACATCTAGTCTATTGTCGCGAACTGCTTCTCATCAAAGCAGTTACTGGACCCTGCACTGCATGGCGTTATAACGTTGTAACAGACTTTGTGAAGTCTATTGCCAGCCAAGCCAAGTGTATGATCCACAGCGAGCAATCTGCGGACGAGAACCAATTACACAGCTATCCCGAGCTTGCGTCTGTCTGTGCATGTCAACAAGCCAGCTATGCTCAACAAGATGCCTATGACAGGGAAGAGGATTACTTCCACCCGTTATTAAATTGCTACTTGAGAATGCGATCTTAAAGTCAATGAGCAATCTTGTAACAGGTCTATGTTTAAAAAAAAAGGAATACTTGAGTGCACATTAGCACAAGCCGTGGGATGGAACTTTGTGGTGATGGTTAGGGTGGGGTGGGGAGCGGGGGAGGAGGAGAAGGATAGGGTTGTGAGTATGAAGAATAAGAGAGAAAGTTGATAATAGAGAACAGAACGGCAGATAAATGGCAATTACAAATACTAAAGCAAAAAAGAAAAAAATTCATTCAAGAAAATGCGCAAATAACATGAACATATCTCTCTCTCTCTTTGTCTCCTCTCCATCTGATTCTAAACAAAAAATTTGAAAAAGAAGCGCAGCATTGCCAACAACAAAGAATACGAAAAGGTAGTAGAGAATAAGAAGCACGCACCTTTCGACCCATTAAAGTTCTTATCAAGGAGCCAGTCTTTTAATGTGGTTGTTGTTGTTTGCGAATCCCCGCAATGAGTAGGTTACTCTTTTGTGCGCCCTGAAAAGGACGTTGTGGCGGGTTGCAGTAGCTCTCCTCACATCCCGAGCGTGCTGATGAAGAGGGACGGGTTCCTCCAGGCGGTTGTGCTGTGGATTGTTTCATCTCTGTGTCACTCACTACTACAAGGATCACATCGATCCCTCATCCCGTTGGCCAGGTTGCCATGAAAACAGCCCGATTCTAGGGAGGGATAATAGGAAGCCGTGGCGAGGGTCTTGGCCAGTATGTTTTGCCTGACCCTGACTAACATGTCTGATCAGTATATTTTACCATACGCTGACTAACATGTCTGATCAGTATATTTTACCATACGCTGACTAACATGTCTGATCAGTATATTTTACCATACGCTGACTAACATGTCTGATCAGTATATTTTACCATACGCTGACTAACATGTCTGATTAGTATATTTTACCTGGCCCTGACTAACATGTCTGATCAGTATATTTTACCTGACCCTGACAAATATGTCTGATCAGTATATTTTACCTGACCCTAACATGTCTGATCAGTACATTTTACCTGACCCTAACTAACATGTCTGATCAGTATATTTTACCTGACCAGATGCTCGTCTTCCTCCCCGATTTTAAATTTGTAATTTATGTAATAAATACTCAGGTCAACGAACCATCTTCTAACACGTGTGGTGGTGGTGGTGGTGGTGGTGGTGGGGGGGGTGTAGGGGGGAAAAGGGAGGTGGAGAGCTGGCTAGAGAGGGAGATAGAGATATTTTGAAGATGATGTAAGTGCCAGATGATAGTTTAAACTGCCAGAAATAATAATATAATAATATGACGGACTCAAGTTAACCATGTGCGTTACAGATACGTCTGTGCTACAGGTTTAGTGAATCGATAAAGCGATTGGGATAAGTATCAATGTTGGTGGAAATTATGTTTAGAAATATTGGATAATGTAATTGCAATATCACAGGGTTTTCAAGTTTGCATCTCATTTAGTGAAGAATGCTATATCATAGAGAGTGTCAGCGTGGTCTACGAATCTAATGACTATCTTTGTTTCGTAATGTAATAATAGTCGTGTATCGTAATCAAGGAGGACAGCAGCAGGGTCAGACATGTCGTGTTGCATCGGTGAGTCCTGAGGTGGCTGTATAGTGCTTCATTTTCATGTTGGACCCTACAAAAAGCGTTACAGATTGGTAAACTTTGAGTTAGATATCCAGGCTAAGACCTCTCTACTTTCACACGCTGTCCCGGTATCCAGGCTAAGACCTCTCCCCTTTCACACGCTGTCCCGGTATTTAGGCTAAGACCTCTCCCCTTTCACACGCTGTCCCGGTATCCAGGCTAAGACCTCTCCCCTTTCACACGCTGTCCCGGTATCCAGGCTAAGACCTCTCCCCTTTCACACGCTGTCCCGGTATTTAGGCTAAGACCTCTCCCCTTTCACACGCTGTCCCGGTATCCAGGCTAAGACCTCTCCACTTTCACACGCTGTTCCGGTATCCAGGCTAAGACCTCTCCCCTTTCACATGCTGTTCCAGTATCCAGGCTAAGACCTCTCCCCTTTCACACGCTGTCACGGTATCCAGGCTAAGACCTCTCCCCTTTCAAACACTGTCCCGGTGCCTCCTAAAGGCAGCACTAGGCTTTGCGATAATATTACTGACCTCAGCGTCAAGTGTTGTTTCACAGAAGGAAATAGTGTATACATGAGAGAGAGAGAGAGCGATAGAAATAGAGAGAGAGAGAGAAAGAGAGAGAGAGAGAGAACAGGGGGAGAAGGGGGAGAACGTAATAGAAAAGAGGGAGAGAAAGTGAAGAATATGCAAATAAAGTTAGGGATGTAAGGATAAAGAGTGACAGCAAAGAGGCTAAAACAGGAAGAGTAAGTGAGTGACATATAATAGATAGAATAGATAGATAGATAGATAGATAGATAGATAGATAGATAGATAGATAGAGTGAGTGAGTGAGTGAGTGAGTGAGTGAGTGAGTGAGTGAGTGAGTGAGTGAGTGAGTGAGTGAGTGAGTGAGTGAGTGAGTGAGTGAGTGAGTGAGTGAGTGAGTGAGTGAGTGAGTGAGTGAGTGAGTGAGTGAGTGAGTGAGTGAGTGAGTGAGTGAGTGAGTGAGTGAGTGAGTGAGTGAGTGAGTGAGTGAGTGAGTGAGTGAGTGAGTGAGTGAGTGAGAGAGAGAGAGTGAGAGAGAGAAAAAAAGTGAGAGAATGACAAACATAAAGTAAAGGTGAAGGACAATGAGAGAAATTCAGAGAGTGATGGAAAGAGAAATACGAGATATAAACATCGTTGTCCAGTTCTTCACTGTTGTCTTCGACACACTTTTGTCATCATACACTGCCGGCATTCTGTGATGAATGTCAACTGGTCGACATCCTTCAGCTGTTAGAAACCGAATCATCGCTCGCTGATCAACTCTGGACGGATTCCGTATCACACCCGCCATGTTTGCAACGGTCTGCTGGGGAGACTATGAGTCGGAGTATAATGCAAACTTGACGGTTGGTATGTGTTGTTTACACCAGAACTGACGGCATCAGGCTCATCGTACGTATTTTCACTTGTTGCAGTTAGGTCCGGTTTCATTTGAACACGCCTCCTAGATTGTGAGAGAGACACAAAAACAAAGAAACAGTGACAGTGAATAAAACGAGAGAGACAGAATAGAAAAACATTATAGAAAATAGATAAGAAATAGAGAGTAGGAGAGATAGATATAAGGGAAAAAGATATATAGGAAAAATAATTAAGAAAGTATACAGTGTTATGCTCGTTCGAAATACACATACCATTTAAGAAGCAAGGTCACTGAAGTCGACGAATGTAATGCTTTGCAGAAGAATGTTAAGCACCCCACTGATATGCATTGCATAATGAACTTCAATCTACAAATGGAAATCTTTGCAAAGATTAGAGTCGATATCGCAGAACTTTCAGATTGTAATTGGAGAATATAGAGTAGAGGGAAACGGCTCGTTGACTGAGGGTCAATTTGAGAAATGATATTGCTTTTACAAGTTTTTGGTGCATAGATTATTCAAACGAGTTTTATCTTAATGGGGAAATTATCAACTTGATTGCTCATCTGGCTGCTTGAGATTAGTGTGTTGACTTTTTCTATACTTCTTGACTGAAACAAACCGCTTGTTGATATAAGTACGTTATGTATACGTTTATGTTTACAGTTAAGAAGATAGGATACACCATTGTAACCTTGAAAGGTTGGTTTCATACAGCAATGTGTAGTAGTAGGGGTAGTAATAGTGGTAGTAGTGGGCGTGGTAGTAGTGGTAATAGTGATGGTAGTAGTGGTAGTAGTAATGGTAGTAGTAGTAGTGGTAGTAGTAGTGGTAGTAGTAATAGTAGTTGCAGTAGTAGAAGTAGTATTAGTATTTGCTGCAGCAGTAGTAGTGGTAGTAGTATCAGTACTAGTAGCACCGGTAGTTGTAGTAGCAGTAGTATTAGCAGTAGTAGTAGTAGTATTATCAGCAGTAGTAATAGTAGCAGTAGTAGTGGTAGTAGTAGCAGTAGTAGTAGCACCAGTAGTTGTAGTAGCATTAGCAGCAGTAGTAGTAGCAGAAGTAGTAGTAGTAGTAGAAGTAGTATTAGCAGCAGTAGTAACAGCAGTAGTAGTAGTAGCAGCAGTAGTAGTAGTAGCAGTAGTAGTAGTAGTAGTAGTAGCAGCAGCAGTAGTAATAGTTAGTAGTACTCGTATTTCTTTTGGTAGTAGTGGCCAAAGTGATCAGTGGCCATCCACGTCTGTTTGTGTCATTTGGTACTGCAGCTAACTCCCTCCACTTCTTAGATCCTTTACCAATGACATGGCAGAGTGATCAATGACCACCACATCTGATATCACCTTTATCATAGTACCCAACTCCCTCCACTTTGTAAGGCAAAGTAAACTGTGACAATCGCGTCTGGTATTCCTTTAAGGGCTGTACTACATTTGCCTCCACTTGTGAGGTCCTTGGGCATAGGGACAGATCGGGATTATCGACACCTGATAACAATTTTTAGGCACATCAACACATTCCGTCCATTTCAGTCGGTCTGCGACCATTTTTCAGCACAGTGTCCAAGGAGTGTCACCCCTTTCATTCGTCCATCCATCCATCCATATATTCTAACATCGTCCCTTCATCCTCCATACATCTAACCAGCCATCCTCCCATCCATCCATCCCTTTATCCTCCGATCCATCCATCCCCTCATCCTTTCTCTATCCATCATGTAATCCATTCATCATCCTTTCATCCTCCCTCCATCCATCATATCATCCACCCATCCATCACTTTATCCTCCTATCCATTCATCATCTTCCTCCATACATCCCTTCATCTTCCCTCCATCTATCCTCCCATCCATCCATCCATCCATCCTGGCATCCATATCTTCATCCTCCCTTTATCTATCCACCCATCCATCCTGGCATCCATATCTTCATCCTCCCTTTATCTATCCACCCATCCATCCTGGCATCCATATCTTCATCCTCCCTCCATCTTTCCATACATCCTTCCATCCATCCATCATGTCATCCATTCTGTCGTCCATCTTCCCTTCCACACATTCGTCTTGGTCTGTGCTTACATGCAAGTCTCTCTCTCTCTCTCTCTCTCTCCCTCTGTCTTCCCCCCCCCCTTCTTTAATGTTAGCGCAACTATACGACCGACTCTCTTTCTCAACATCTCTCTGTTTAATCTATTCCTCTGTCTTCCTGCTCTCCTATAACCAATCTCCCTTTCGCCTGTTCCCACAATCCCTCTACAGGCATTCCTCTTTTCTTTCTTAGCCTAACACAAAAAAAAATAGACAACAACAACAAGAAACTCGTAAATAAGGTGCATCCTTATCTTCATACAGTCCCTGGTCCTTAAAGCTTAAGCCTAAATATCTGAAACTCCGTCTTCCCAGTCAGTACCCCAGTCTTGAAGATTTATACATTGATTTATCACCTTCGGCTGTACCGCATTTCCTTATTTGTAGTTTCCAATTTCTATGTATTCCTAGCCATGTCTTTGGTCTTGATTAATTTCCCCCTCAACTTTTATTCAATTTTTCTTCTTCTTCTGAAAGCTCTATTTGTCTAAGATTGGTACTACAGTGTTTTTTTTTGTTTTTTTTTTGGTCTCGGAATCCGATCTAGGGTTTGAGGTCAAAACTTGTTGTCACAATTCATCAAACTTTGTTGCGTTGAGATCAATTCAGATTCTGGTTTCACAACTGGTGTTTAGACCTTCAAGCGGTTATCGCTATGACATTGCTGTGTCATTCTTCCACCCCGTTGTTGGTTCTCTCACGCCCTTGTCTGGTTCTGGGAGATGGTATCTGCGTGGATTGGTAGGCGAAGAGCGTTCTGACGCGGCTGGTTTAAGAGTGTCATGAACGTGGGGGTTTGTTTAATGGGGGTCACGTGTTATTTCTGTTTGAATTTATGGATCCCGTTGGTTTTATTTTAGTCGGTTTCAATAGAAGAGTGGTAGAAGGTGGAGGAGTTGGTGATGTACGAGTGTAAATCGAGTGCAAGCTTGATTTGCAATCCCAAGTCCCAACGCACCGATTTCCAAATGACTTCGTGTTCAGTTTGATTGGTCATGTTAGGGAGGAAAACTAACGTCTGGTCAGGTAAAACATACTGATAAGACGTGTTAGGGTCAGGCAAAATATACTGATAAGACGTGTTAGTTAGGGTCAGGCAAAATATACTGATAAGACGTGTTAGGGTCAGGCAAAATATACTGATAAGACGTGTTAGTTAGGGTCAGGCAAAACATACTGATAAGACGTGTTAGGGTCAGGCAAAATATACTGATAAGACGTGTTAGTTAGGGTCAGGCAAAATATACTGATAAGACGTGTTAGTTAGGGTCAGGCAAAATATACTGATAAGACGTGTTAGGGTCAGGCAAAATATACTGATAAGACGTGTTAGGGTCAGGCAAAATATACTGATAAGACGTGTTAGGGTCAGGCAAAATATACTGATAAGACGTGTTAGGGTCAGGCAAAATATACTGATACGACGTGTTGGTTAGGGTCAGGCAAAACATACTGATAAGACATGTTAGTTAGGGTCAGGCAAAACATATTGACAAGACATGTTAGTTACGGTGAGGCAAAACATACTGATCAGATATGTTAGGCAAAATATACTGGTCAAGACCCTCGACTTCCCCGTAGTCCTTCCTGGAAACGGGCTAGTTTCATGGCAGTCTGGCTAACGAGATGAGGGATCGACGTGATACCCGAAGTAGTGAGTGACACGTAGATGAAAACAAGCATGGCACAGCCCGCTATATGTTTGAGGGTGAATCGACCGTACCTTCGCCAATGAGAAAGGGAAACCTTTTGTTAATGTCAGGAAATGAAGTCACCACTTTGCTAAGGGTTGTTGTGAATTTTTCTTAATCGGCGAAAATCTTATTTCGCTTTAGTTTTTGTTGATGATATGTCAAGTGCCAGTATCGGCATCGACTGTTCGCGTTAGTGGATCTTAACCTCCCGTTTTCTCTGTCTTATGGTACACTCTCACAGACCATCTCCGTCCATCTCTTTATGTTGTCTTCCTACTTGATCGATGTCATGTACATGCCCGCCTACAAACCAACTTTTCCTCCAGAATTGTGTCAGGTGCCTTTATATGTCTTAAATTGTTATTAGCGAAGGTTTTTTACGTGATGTTCTCGCGTTTCCAAGTTTTTTTATGACGGTATGTTCACACTTTGTTAAAAGTCTATCTCGTTTTGTTCGCAGTCAGCGAAAATCATTTGGCAAAGATATTGTATACTCTGACTTGGAAAAGATCATCTGTTGTCTAAGCCGTCTTTAGCGAAGATGTTGTATACTCTGACTTGAAGATCATCTGTTGTCCATGTATCCTTTAGCGAAGATGTTGTATACTCTGACTTGAAGATCATCTGTTGTGGAAGCCTCCTTTAGCGAAGATGTTGCATGTTCTGAATTGTTGAAGATAATCTCTTATAATGTTCACATTTAGCGAAGATGCTGTATGCATCGTCTGTTGCCATAGCCTACTTTGGCGAAGGTGTTGTATGCTCTGACTAGTTACGCTTAGTCGACCCGGCTGTAAATTGGCTCCTAGCATACGACAATGGAAGTGAAAGACAGCGTATACATTTTTACGTAGTATACTGAAGTCTCTAACAGCGCCATTCTCAGACAGCAGAGTACTTACTATGGCACAATCAATTGCCTCTGCTATGACCAGACTCCACCCACAGGGCTAATGTATGATGCAGCTAGGCTGATCCTGCGAGTGATTTCCTGGTTGCGTCGTGCACTAGAGGTCATTACTGAACATTTATCTCTATCTCGAGATGATTCCTTGGTGGTTCCTTACCGGAGAAGAAATAATTGCACCACCGGACCTCATAATAAGTTCCTTTAGGCGTATGAGACCTGCTGCGGCACGAGTCCAGACCTCGTCTAGCGCGGAGATGGAGAGAATGCTGGAGCCATACTGTGTGGGAACGTCCGGACATCTTGCACAACTTTCACACGCCCCCTCAGGGTGAGGCCCTTCTATTGCACTTTGGTTGGGCTAGCTTCTGATGGCGCACAAACCTAGCATAGGTACATACAGACGCACACATGCACCCAAGCACTGGTTTATGCGTCCTCATATCGCCCATTGGACTACGGTCTGGGGTGGAATGGGCGCTCCTCCGCCATTAGAAACTAGTGAGGCAAACATCTAAGCAACAACATAGTGGGAACGGCCTCTTCTGAGCCCCCAGCCCGTCACGCACAGACTTTTGGCGCCGATGACGGACCTGTGTAGTATCTTGTGGGTCGCGGTTTTCTAGTCCAGCCGTATGATATAACCGAACAAAGAAAATCGGCGACGGTCCAGTATTTCCGAAATTGGACGGAGGCCTGTTTCAGCAGAGACCTCCACATTGTGGATGTAGTCCTTCTCATCGAAAAATACAACTAAAGGGACTACCAACCTGATCTTGCTAAAATATATTGCTACAAAAACCAACGATGCAGGATTACACAGCGTGACTTTGGCGCAGGCTTCCAGAAAGACCTGGAGTCAAGACAGCAAAGAGGAAGAACAGTAAGCTGTTATATGGTTAATAATTTTCTCTTATCTAATAAAAATGATAAAAAATTGGCTTAATTGGCAGGTTGAAATGTCTTCTCCTAAAGTGTGTGTCTACCTCTGATATCTCTCTCTCTCTCCCTCCCCCCCCCCCCCTCTCTGACTCACTCTCTCTGTTTCTCTCACGCTCTCATCAGCCAGTAAGATAATGAGTTCTGAGAAGCTACCCGCCGTGTTATTTAAGTTAGTTTAAGAGATGCATTGAAGTAATGATGTAAAATAGATCTTGGATCTGGTGTGGAATGTTACGGGGATATGGTTGCTAATATACAAGGGCGGGCCACAAATGTTAGTCCCGTTAATATGTCAGATGTGTTTCTTTAACTCATTGCACGCTAACAAACCCAATATAGTCGTTTTGTTCAAGAAACTGACACCATTATTCTGTCAAATAGAATGTTTCAGTTCTCATTAATACCAGAATAACCTTTTCTTCTTCTTCTTCTTCTTCTTCTTCCTCTTCTTCTTCTTCTTCTTCTTCTTCTTCGTAGTCTTCCTCGTCTTCACCTACTTCTTCTTCATATTCTTCTTTTTCTTCTTCTTCGTCTTCTTCTTCTGCGTCTTCTTCTTATTTCTGTTCTTCGTCTTCTTCTTTTGATTGTTATTATTATAATCATTACTATTATAATTGTTGTTAGTGTTGTCCTTGTTGTTATTTTTGTTGTTGTTATTATTCGTATTCCTATTGTTGTTGGTTTTGTTGGGATGCTATTTTTGTTGTTGTTGTTCTTCTTCTTCTTCTTTTTCTTATTTTTAAAAATTCTACTTCTTCTTGCTCTTTTTATTCTTCTTCTTCTTCTTCTTCTTCTTCTTCTTCTTCTTCTTCTTCTTCTTCTTCTTCTTCTTCTTCTTCTTCTTCTTCTTCTTTTTCTTCTTCTTCTTCTTCTTCTGCGTTCGTTTTCAATCTCCTGCTACCAAGCACTGAACAGGGTTTTGTAAGTAGCAGGATGTAGTCCGGAGAACGAAAGGCGCTGCGTCGCTAGTGTACAGCTTGACTGCTACATTTGTACATTTCGGTCCGACACGTCAGTCTTTGGCAGCAACGACGAAATGTACTGATCTGGCAATGCTAGTCGGGGCCAGACGATATATACTGACCGAAACGCCTCAACTCACTTCCACGCAGTTATCTCTGGAAACATGTTGTTTCATGACAGTTTCGTGAAGGAAGCAGGGGATCGACGTGATCCTCGTAGTAGTGAGCGACAGGAAGATGAAGCCAAGCATAGCACAACAGCGTGCAGGAGCCGGGTTCTCCTTCATTAACACAGAAATGGAAGGAGAGCCTCTTGATTCTTCTCTTGTGTAGAGTATAGCTATGCTTTTTATTGTACGTTCGTTACACTTGCTATGACAATAATTGTTGTTGTTTAATGCCCACAATGAGTAAGTTGACTCTTTTGTGCGCCCTGAAAAAGACGTTAAGTGGTGGGTTGTAGTAGCCTTCATCACATCCCGAGCGTGCAAATAAAGTTGGACCGGGCTTCTCCAGGCGGTTGTGCTATGCTTGGCTTCATCTGCGGGGCGCTCACTACTACGGGGACCACATCAATCACAATCTCGTCAGCAGGCTATCTTGAAAACGGCATGCATTCAGAGAACTCTGCATCGAAGAGAGATAGTGGTCCTTTTCAGTGTATTGTGCTTGACCCTGACGCGACGTCTTTGTCAGTATGTTGTGCCTGACCCTGACGCGCCGTCCTTGTCAGTATGTTATTCCTGACCCTGACGCGACGTCCTTGTCAGTATGTTATTCCTGACCCTGACGCGACGTCCTTGTCAGTATGTTCTGCCTGACCCTGATGCGACGTCCTTGTCAGTATGTTGTGCCTGACCCTGATGGACGTCCTTGTCAGTATGTTGTGCCTAACCCTGATGCCACGTCCTTGTCAGTATGTCATTCCTGACCCTGATGCGACGTCCTTGTCAGTATGTTGTGCCTAACCCTGATGCCACGTCCTTGTCAGTATGCTGTGCCTAACCCGGATGCGACGTCCTTGTCAGTTTGCTGTGCCTAACCCTGATGCGACGTCCTTGTCAGTATGCTGTGCTTAACCCTGATGGCACGTCCTTGTCAGTATGTTGTGCCTAACCCTGATGCGACGTCCTTGTCAGTATGCTGTGCCTAACACTGATGCGACGTCCTTGTCAGTATGCTGTGCCTAACCCTGATTCGACGTCCTTGTCAGTATGCTGTGCCTAACCCTGATTCGACGTCCTTGTCAGTATGCTGTGCCTAACCCTGATGCCACGTCCCTGTCAGTATGATGTGCCTAACCCTGATGCCACGTCATTTTCAGTATGCTGTGATGAACCCTGATGCCACGCCCTTGTCAGTATGCTGTGCCTAATCCTGATGCCACGTCTTTGTCAGTATGTTGTGCCTAACCCTGATGCCACGTCCTTGTCAGTATGTTGTGCCTAACACTGATGCCACGTCCTTGTCAGTATGTTGTGCCTAACCCTGATGCCACGTCCTTGGCAGTATGTTGTGCTTAACCCTGATGCCACGTCCTTGTCAGTATGTTGTGCCTAACCCTGATGCCACGTCCTTGTCAGTATGCTGTGCCTAACCCTGATGCGACGTCCTTGTCAGTATGCTGTGCCTAACCCTGATGCCACGTCCTTGTCAGTATGCTGTGCCTAACCCTGATGCGACGTCCTTGTCAGTATGCTGTGCCTAACCCTGATGCGACGTCCTTGTCAGTATGCTGTGCCTAACCCTGATGCGACGTCCTTGTCAGTATGTTGTGCCTAAACCTGATGCCACGTCCTTGTCAGTATGTTGTGCCTAACCCTGATGCCACGTCCTTATCAGTATGTTGTGCCTAACCCCGATGCCACGTCCTTGTCAGTATGTTGTGCCTGACCGGACTAGCGTCTCAGTTCCCCGAAAAAAACAAACCAAAACACCTTTGATATTCTGTGCATGGATCATTCTCACCTTCATTGATCGCGTGCAACACATCCTCCACTTCGGTGCAAATGGGTGTCCTATCTTCTTGTACAAAGTGGAACAGACAACTCACAACTCAGATTGGCTTATTTAGCCATCTTCGATTTCATGCCAACAGTGAATGTTGAACAAGTGGTCTCCATCGATTACGATGGACAAACACTATGTTTATAAGTATGAGCCGACTTTTCTCTCCAAGTCAAGCACAAGTCCACCCCTACAGCAGACCAATTCTTACAGGGCGTCTATATCCAACCATTAGCAGTGGCGGTTTAATTAGCAATGATTTGGGGAGGAGGGTAGCCATGGCATGCAGTTTATAGAAACGACTCACTTCAAATTCAAACTTACCGGGTTTGGATTCTCGAAACAGGAAAGTCAAAACTCAATGTGAAGTTAAAAAGAAGTAAGTAGCGTGTCTTTTACTGAACGTCACTTCTTATAAACGCCACCTAGTTGGCTGTTATAAGTTTATTGGCAGGTGTGCAGTACGATTGGTTGCCATTACTTTCCGTACGCGGAGAAGCATTCTCCCGAGAGAAAAAAACAACTAGTGTCTGCCAAACCAGACACGGCAGGAATCGAACCCGGTGCGTTGGGATTGTGAAAACTTATCGAGTTTTTACCCCTAGGCCACACAGTCTGCAATGTGAAGTAAACGCATTCGGGATAAAGATGCTGAGCAGCGTACGAGCTGCAGTGATCAGCGACCCATATCTGACTGCTAGCATCAGGGCCAGCGAACCAGAGCTGCCAAGACCCTTCTACACCTCCACGCGGTGATCCTGAATAACAGGCTGTAACAGAGCAGACTGGTTAAGGAGAAGGGATCGAAGAGGGAATGCTAACCCGGTACTCAAAAAATTCCTGCTGAAGTCGGATGTTTTGGACCGAAAGGTGCAAATATCGCAGTCAATCTGTAAACTACGACACAACGCATTCCATTCTCTGGACTACATTCTGCTACTTAAACCCTTTCAGGATTTTTTAGCGGGAGATTGAGAACGAATGAAGCCAAGCCAAATAAACACATTCAAAATATATATGATGAAGTCGGATGTACCATGCTGTTCAGAGCAAAAAACATTGCAATGCGCTTCCGTAATGAAAAAAAAATAGTTTAAAAATAGGTGAACGCCAACAAAATAATAATTTGTTTACCAATGAGTTTACGGAGCCAAGCATAGCACAACCGCATGGAGGATCGTGGTCCACCTTCATCAGCACGCTTGTATGAGAAGAAAACTACTGCAGTCTACCACTTAGTGCCTTTGTCAGGGCTCTCAAAAAAGTGAATACGGGGATGGCGTGCGGTAGTGGTTAAGTGACTCCGCTCACAAACGGCAGGTGCTGTGTTCGATCCCCATCACAGCACCGTCCGTTACCCCAGGAAACCAAACCCTTAGAAAATGCAGGAGGAAGCAGACCCTTACATAAAATGCATGCCGAAGTCGGATGCACTGGGCTGACAGGCGCAAAATAAAAACTGCAGTGCAACGCCAATCGCCTTGGGGAATACAGAAATCAGGCTAAAGAAAAAAAAACAAAAAAAACAACACACAAACCAAAAACACCAACAAGATGACGTTCTACGTACCATGCACAACCCTCTTCAGTTGCCTTGTAGGACATGCTTGTAATGTGCTAGTGTCCTGACTCATACTCCAGCATGTTATTATCAGTCACCAGCCGCCCATACAGGGGT
Organism: Ariolimax columbianus; assembly: GCA_036924085.1. Classification (NCBI taxonomy): domain Eukaryota; kingdom Metazoa; phylum Mollusca; class Gastropoda; order Stylommatophora; family Arionidae; genus Ariolimax; species Ariolimax columbianus. The sequence goes on from JAVGWX010000010.1 coordinate 64,479,044, forward strand.
AGTCACTTTCTTTTCTTTCTGAAAAAAAACTTGATTGAACAGAAGGGCTATGGGAATCATGGGAAGGGATGTCTACAGACATATAGCACGCCCCAGTCCGAATAGCAGTATCAATCAACTCGCAAAGGTGGGTTGAAGCACCATTTTCTAGTCGAGAACCTAACACATCCCACTTAACAATCACCTGTACAGAGTTCAACCACAACACACACAAGAGTGCCAGATGTAAACATATTTTCTTATGTTAGCCTATTGAATTTACCATGCGTCGTCTCAGAGAGGCTAGATGCGTAGATTTCTTGTCATCGCCAAGTGGGAGGCAAGTGCTGTCGTTAGGGGTACCTTCCTGAGAGTGTCAGAGACACCCTCGATATAACGACGCCGTGGTCTGCCTCTTGCTCGTGGATCTGAGATCTGCTTATAATATGCTTTCCCTACAGGCTGGTCATGATGCATTCTGACTAAATGACCAAACCACTTGATTTGTTTAGCGAGGGATCAAGATGCTGAGCTGCAGCGGTCAGCGACCCATAGAGATTGAGAACGAACGAAGCCAAGCCAAGCCATTTTTGGGCATGAATGTAGACACTAACTGAGTTTGTCCCCACTGTCTGCCTCAGTGTGGTGTTGCAGATTCGTTCACAGATTGTCTTCCCGGCTGCATTTCTGACACATCGCATTTCACCGCTTGGATAGTACTCGTATGTGTTGATAGTAAGGACCAAGATTGACATTGATAACAAAACGAAGGAATAAACAGTGTATTTATCAGCTTCCTCATAGCGTACACATCCATACGAAACAGTTGATCATCATCTCTTTGAGTGGTCATCACTCAGCGATGTTAGGAAAATGCCTCTTCCTCTGAGACCAGATAACTGGCAGACTTTATTTACCGCTAGACAACTGACAAACACGTGCAGATACCTTTATATGGAATTGGACTGAAGGGCGAGAACCAGAATGCTGCTATATCCATAACAACAACTTTTCTTTCTGATATGTTTGCTCTCATTAGCTTGAAGAGCAAACGCTTTTGACATAAACCAGCAACAACCCGTTTAGGGTAGAAGGCCTCCGAACTCATGGCTTCACACACTCCACCATTGAAAAGGGCATTACAAGTTTACCGGGTGTGGATTACCTTGCAATTTTAGACAGGAAGGTTACAGAAAAAGAGAGATTCAACAACAATGCAGGAAATAACAGATGTCATTAATAACTCCTTGGGCCATATTTTACACTGCTGCAAATGGATACCCGACATGCATTTTGTGAAGGAAATACGAGGAGAAAGGAAACAGATCAAGCCGCACAAACCACAGCTGAAATCTAGTACAATTAAATTATTAGCACTTCATCTCCAATGGCAATGTTTGCTATGACTAACGTTATATTCATTTTAATATTAAGGTATATATATATATATATAAATATATAATTTGAAGAAATAACATATGCCAACAAATAAATCCGTTATGCTCATGAGCCGCCTCTGATAACTAACTTGAATCTTTTGCCAGTGCCAGAAAAAAAATGGACATTAAAAATAGACCACGTGGCCCCACGAATTTCGAGTACTGAACGGCATTAAGATGCTATCATGATTTTAAAAATAGAATATATATTAGATTTTATCGCAGCAGATCCACAATTGAAGCTTCTCCCCACGGGACTGGTTATAGTCATGTGGCAATAATTTGGCTGGTTCTATTCGAGCTAAAGGCAAAAACTCCACATTATTACCAGAAAATGGCGGACAGGTGGAGTGTAACGTTCAAAGGGCACATAATTAGTACTCACTGTGGATAAGGGGAGGTAAAATGAATGTTTAGGGTTCTCCATGTAGCCAGTCAGTGCGCGGTGTAGGGTCTGTCCTTTGGAAATTAAATGACAGATGATGAGGGAGGGGATATGAGAGAGAGGGACGGAGGAAGAAAGAGAAAGAGAGAGAGAGAAAGAGGGAAGAAAATATAGAGTATTTTTGGCACAGCCTTCATGCAGT
>JAVGWX010000010.1:64486048-64621048 GCA_036924085.1 Ariolimax columbianus
ATCCTATCACAGGAATTTTGGAAGAGAGTTCTTGTATGCAACATGGAACCAATACTGACATACGGCAGCGAGTCATGGACAATCAGCAGACTAGCACGTGGATCATTGGATGCAACAGAAATGTGGTTTTACAGACGAATGTTGAGAATCCCATGGGCTGCAAAGATGCATAGTAACTCGGTACTTGAAGTAGCACAGGCACAAAGTCATCATATTACAAACAATCAGAACAAGAAAGGCATCCTTCTTCGGGAATGTCATGAGAAGAAGGTGTGAGTTGGATCACACGGGGGCAACGGGGGAATCGCATGGAAGAGGGACAGAGGGAGACACAGAGATATACCATTGGAGAGTTTGAAGGTATGACATGGGAGACAATCGACGGCGTAACTGATAGACGGCACACGAGGAAAAGAGGAGGTGGGAATTCGTGATGGCCAACGCCAAACCGGCAGGGCACATGATTACAATGATAATGATGAGTATATGACAGAATGTTTCCTTTAGTGAACGTCCGCATGTCAGAGTTATAGAACGCTCACTTCTAACGGACAAGGTAATCGGTTATCGATACGCACCGGTTGACACATCTGTAATTAGATAACTGGCTTACTGTTATGGAAGGAAAGGTAATGGGTAAATGAACCGGCCACTTTGCACCTGAAATAAATTTGATGATTACTACAATGAAATGCTGTATTCTTCTTCTTCTTTCTATTTCTTCTTGATCTTCTTTCGTCTTCATATTTCAGCTTCAATTAGAAAATCCTGACATATCCGGAAGGGCCACGATAGTCCTGGTTGAAAGTCCAACTGAGATATTTTTTTTTTTTTTTTTTTTTTTTCCGCTTTCGCCTTATTTTTCTATTCCCCAAGGGGGTGTGTGTTGCACTGTGGTTTTTATTTTGCGCCTATCGGCCCAGTGCATCCGACTTCAGCACGAATTTTATGTAAGGGTCTGCTTCCTCCTGCATTTTCTAAGGGTTTGCTTCCCCGGGGTAACGGCCGGTGCTGTGATGGGGATCGAACCCAGCACCTTCGGGTCGTGAGCCGTGCCACTTAACCACTAGGCCACGCCGTCCCCTCAACTGAGATATTTTTTTTTTTTTTTTGCGTTCGCCTTATTTCTCTATTCCCCAAGGCGGGTGTGCGTTACACTGTGATTTTTATTTTGCGCCTGTCGGCCCAGTGCATCCGACTTCAGCATGCATTTTATGTAAGGGTCTGCTTCCTCCTGCATTTTCTAAGGGTTTGCTTCCCCGGGGTAACGGGCCGGTGCTGTGATGGGGATCGAACCCAGCACCTTCTGATTGTGAGCCGTGCCACTTAACCACTAGGCCACGCCTGAGATATGAAAGAGTTTTATCGACGAATCAACGTAATTGCTCACGGCTTAACCTTTTGGTGCTCCATTATTCTTCATATGTTTGGAGAATCTCAGCGAAATGTACCAACTCCGTAGCGCCGGGGAGGATCCCGTAAACGATCGTGCAGCTTTAGAACACAATCGCATATAGTAGGCCCACTGCCCGGGCAATATTCAGAGTTCAAGAGATGAAAAACTGGATACAAACCTGGGTAGCTCCCGATAATCGTTCACAACAGCTTTTCTACGGAGAGAGAACTCTTACCTCAAACAATTATGTGACCTGCATAAGGGTTGCGGATAGCTGAATGGAAGTTTGCAGTGATGTAATCACTGCTTTAAAAAACATAAAAAGTTGTTGTTTACCTGACTGTAGACAACTGTCTTATATGTTTGCCGTGTTTTGTGCCGAGTAGCACAATTGTTAAATATGTTGTCCCTCAAGACACAACTGATCGTGCACTGAACCTAGTCGCGTCACGCGTCAATCTACCTGACTATTCACTCCAACCAGGTGTCAGCTGAATATAGAGTAGTCTTCTGTGTTTGGAAGAAAGTTCTAGAAAGACTAGCGGGGACGGCGTCGGCTAGTGGTTAAGTGACACGGCTCACAACCAGAAGGTGCTGGGTTCGATCCCCATCACAGCACCGGTCGTTACCCCGGGGAAGCAAACCCTTACAAAATGCAGGAGGAAGCAGACCCTTAACATAAAGTGCATGCTGAAGTCGGATGCACTGGGCCGGTAGGCGCAACATAAAAACCACAGTGCAACGCACACCACACCGCCTTGGGGAATAGATAAATAAAGCGAACGCAAAGAGAAAGAAAAAAAAAGAAAGAAAGAAGTAGCAAGTGTATGAAACATTGATAACGTAATAAATAATTGTTTATTTTCAGAATCAGAAGGAGATGAAAGGAACGGCGTTCCTAGAATTGAGATTCTAAGTTGAGATGAGATCAGTGCAAATTTATGTTTTAGGAGCGTTCATGTGAAGCCAGTATAGTTGATGCGAACATCAGACAAAACATAAATCTAGACTTGTCTTATCTAAACACCAGATAAACCATAAATCTATGGCCAAATGACTGAACAGTCCTAAAAATATTAAAAATTTATGTGTTATCTGGTGTTTAGATTAGACCAGTATATATTTATGTTTTATGGGTGTTAAAAATAGAGCATTACAGATGCGTTTATTGGTGTTAAAAAGAGACCAGTATAGATTTGTTCTAATGGTGTTAAATTGAGGCTAGTAGGGGTTTGTTTTATGGGTGTTAAATGGAGGCCAGTACATGTTTGTTTTATTGGTGTTAAATGGAGGCCAGTACAGGTTTGTTTTATGGGTTTAAAAATAGATAGTATAGATTTGTTTTATATGTGTCGAAAAGAGACCAGTATAGAATTGTTTTATTGGTGTTAAAAGATACCTGCATATATTTGTTTTATTGTTGTTCAAAAGAGACCAGTACATATTTGTATTTGTTTCATTGGCGTTAAAAGAGAGGCCGGTACATATTTGTTTCATTGGTGTTAAAAATAGGTCAGTAAATATTTGATTTTTTTTTGTTAAAAAGAAGGCCAGTAAATATTTGATTTATTAGTGTTAAAAGGAGTTCACAATTGTTTCATTGGTGTTAAAAATAGGTCACTAAATATTAGTTTTATTTGTGTTATAAAGAGACGCGCATACATTTGTTTTAGAGACGTTAAAAAGAGATCAGTATATATTTGTTTTAGTTGTGTTATAAAGAGATCAGTGTAAATTTATTATATTGGTGTTAAATGGAAACTAGTACATATTTGTTTGACCTAAGATTTAAGAGAGGGCAGACCGGAAGCGGGAGTTGTTCTTTTGCCGCCTAGATCTGGACAAGCCTGTGTGCTTTATCCTATCAATAACCTGCAGATGTAGTTATTTGTTTTTCTCTTTTCGGCGCTCGTCCTGTAAGTAGCGTTGCGTTGTAGTTTACAGCGATGTTGCGATATCTGCGCCATTCGGCACGGCTCATCCAGTTTCAGCTGGTTGTTTTGGGTATCAGAGTTGGCTTCCCACTGCGACCCATTTTCTCTAAGTATGTCCTCGCAATAGAAAGATGAAGAAGAAGAAGAAAAAGAAGAAGACAAAAAAGAAGAAGAAGAAGAAGAGGACGAAGAAGAAGAAGAAGAAGAAGAAGAAGAAGAAGAAGAAGAAGAAGAAGAAGAAGGAAAGAAACAAGAAGAAGAAGATTAAGAAGAACACGAACAAGACGAAGTACATAAAAAAGGAGAATAAGAAGATGAAGTAGAAGAAGAAGAAGAAGAAGAAGAAGCAGAAGAAGAAGAAGAAGAAGAAGCAGAAGAAGCAGAAGAAGCAGAAGAAGAAGAAGAAGAAGAAGAAGAAGAAGAAGAAGAAGCAGAAGAAGAAGAAGAAGAAGAAGAAGAAGAAGAAGAAGAAGAAGCAGAAGAAGAAGAAGAAGAAGAAGAAGAAGAAGAAGAAGAAGAATTAAACAAATCTAACACTGTCACTTATGACGTCAACCTAGGTGAGTCACCCATAAACGAGATCGCAAGAACAGGTTGAAGAACATGACACGGCAGTACACTATTTTTCGTGTCTCACAGTTCAACTTGATCTCACGTTCGGATGGAATTGTTGAGTAAGTGTTATAGATTGGCACGTGTATGACAGGTTGCTCTGTTATCTTCTCTATTTTATAGGATGGGTCTCTCTGGTTCACTGTAAAAAGAACAGGCATTGCTCACACTTTCTCTCTCTGTCTCTTTCTCTCTTTCCTCTATCCCTCTCCTTTCTCTCTCACCCTTTCTCTCTCGCCCTTTCTCTCTCGTCCTTTCGCTTCTCCCCCCCCCATCCCCTCTTCTTCCCCTCCCTCTTTTCTTTACCTTCCCCGTTGTTGTGGTTGCTGTTCTTATTCGAGCTGTACTTCCACAGAGGCGGTATGCCCATGTGCAGGTTCCAGATCTTGAATGAGCCTGGATGTCGCCCCGAGAAGGGCGTCCTGCTTTGCAGACTAGGCTCGAGCAGCGTATATCTTCGCTTCATTGGAGCAAATGCCACAGAGGATGGTTAACCGATGTGCTAGTCCGTCTTAGTAGACTCAAACACTAGAGCAAGGTAGACCCGCAGCCTGTTAGGTGTCATATATGCTGCTCTAATCAAACCACCTAACCCTGGCCGATGTTATGCGGTGTCCCGCAGTTGGTCGTCTCTTACGATATGCTCTCTGAGGGGCAGTGGTGCTATTCTTGTCCTTACCATACACAGATTCCCCGGCGGACCACTCGAGGCTGCTGTAGTGCTTGAAATGATATGCTGCTGTTTGTATTGTTATTGTTGTTATTGTTGTTGTTGTTATTGTTGTTGTTGTTATTGTGTGCAAGTCTACTCATCTGTGCGCTTTGAAAATGGCATTAAATGGCTGTTTACAGTAGATTTCCTCACATCACGTGCGTGCTGATGAATGTCGACCCAGATCGTCCAGGCTGTTGAGCTATGGTTTGCTTCATCTGTGTGTAGCTCACGACTGCGGGAGATCAATGTGATCCACCACCTAGTTAGCCAGGATGCCATGAAAACAGCCAGTTTGCAAGGATAACGAGGCAGTCGAGTTGGCGGTCTTGGCCAGTATATTTTGCCACACCCTGACAAACATGTCCAACCAGTATATTTTGCCTGACCCTGACTAAAAAGTCCGATCAATATATTGTGCCTGACTCTGACTAACATGTCCGACGAGTACGTTTTGCCTGACCCTGACTAACATGTCCGATCAGTATATTTTGCCACACTCTGACTAAAAAGTCAGATCAGTATGTTTTGCCTGACCCTGACTAACATGTCCGATCAGTATATTTTGCCTGAGATTGACTAACATGTCCAATCAGTATATTTTGTTTGACATTGACTAACATGCCCGATCAGTATATTTTGCCGGATTCAAACCACGCACCATTTCACACTTTCGTTCGTGTCTTGAGAGGCGATCGCCTAACTTCTCGAATAGAGCGACCCTGGTAATATATCATTGCCATCATCAGGTGCCATGCCGGTTGGCCTTGGCGATCGTGGACCTCCACCCACTTCTATCACGTGTCGTTTGCCAACTCTATTGTTGATTGTCGCTCGTGTCAATATTCCAGGCTGTCCAACATCTTCTCTGTCTGCCTTCCTCTGTCTCTCTTTCCTGCTATCTTTCCCGTTGTCATAACTTTATCCAAGCCGCCTCTTCTCATAACATGCCCGGAAAAGGTCGACTGCCTTGTTCTGATCTTTGCTATGAGTTGTATTTTGTGTTCATGCCTATTCGAGTACCTTATCATTACACTTCCTTGCAGTCGATGACATCAGCAGCAATACACCTATACTACTACACATCCACCGGAAGTCAAACCTGCATGAATGACGTCGTCGAAACAGATTTGTTTTTTTTGTTTGTTTTTGTTTCCATTCGCCTTATTTCTATATTCCCCAAGGCTGTGTGCGTTGCACTGTGGTTTCTATTTTGCGCCTGTCGGCCCAGTGCATCCGACTTCAGCATGCATTTTATGTAAGGGTCTGCTTCCTCCTGCATTTTCTAAGGGTTTGCTTCCGCGGGGTAACGGCCGGTGCTATGATGGGGATCGAACCTAGCACCTTCGGTTTGTGATGCGTGTCACTTAACCACTAGCCCACGCCGTCCCCTGTCGAAACAGGCAATACTCTTCTGTTAATATTTGATAAATGGATACGCATCTGAATAATACGATGTCCATGATGTTCAGACGAAGGAGACGAATTGATCTGGTGTAGTGCCCAACGTTATCAAGATGCAGCACTTGCTGCCCGGCGGCAGTGAAAGCAAATCAACACATCCTAAACCTTGCTAGACCCCCCATTTCCTGTTAGTTAGTGCCTTTCAAGTATGCCGAGCTGAGATATGGACGTTTGTTTAAAGATAATTGCCAACACATATAGCCAGATAAAAGCCAGAGTAATGATCCTCGCTCTTAGAAACCAAAGTCTGAAAAAACAATCACAACTTAGCCCGTTTCGAGGGCGTAATAAGCAAACTGGATACGAGAGAGAAGAAACTACAAAACAAGGAAGTAGTAATAACAAGAACAGTGAGCAACCAGGGGCCTCTGACTGGGGTACTGAATGAATTGTATGTGCCGCAGGATGTATATTACTCATTCGTTAAGGGGACGGCGTGGTCTAGTGGTTAAGTGCCACGGCTCACAACCCGAAGATGCTCGGTTCGATCCCCATCACAGCACCGACCGCTACCCTGAGGAGACAAACTCTTAGAAAATGTAGGAGGAAGCAGACCCTTATATCAAATGCATGCTGAAGTCGGATGTATTTGGCCGACAGGCGCAAAATAAAAACCACAGTGCAACGCACACCGCCTTGGAAATTAGAGAAAAACGCAATAACAAAACAAACAAACAAAAAACAAAAAAAATTGTTCGTTTTCCCATTTTCTTTTACTCAAATGCGGTTTGTTTTTCTTCATTCTGTTACTGCTTATCAAGAAAATATAAATTATGTGAGATATGATATTGTTATTTCTGTTGTTGTTGAATGCGCCGGATGAGTTTCCTCTTTGATGCGCACTGAAAAGAGTTTTAGATGGCGGGTTGCAGTACCTTTCCTCACATCCCGAGTATGCTGATAAAGGCAGGCTGGGGTCTTGCAAGTAATTCTGCTATGCTTGGTTTTTTTTTACTACCGGGTTTGTCTTCCCTATTCGATCCCTTTTCTATTTGTCAGGCTGCACGGTAGCAGTCTGTTTCCAGGACCGGCACTTGGAGGCGGTCACTGACCATAATGCAGGCGTCCAGTATTGTAGTTCCTACAAGCTATCAACTCATTTACCGCTACCTATGTAGCTCAATCAGGAAGTTTTTGCCTGACCAGCCATCAATCTTCTCTCCCCATTAAATAATTTGTCTTTTTCGTCTATGCACACGGTCATAAAGCAGGTATATCTTTTTTCACTAGACGTGTCTTTCCTCCTTTCGATGTTTACGATTATTTTCGAGTTTCTCTCTCCAAGTAGCTTCAAATGTCGATAAGCCATTTCGAAGGCATGTCTTCCATGTGGTCCGCACTGCGGCAGAATTTTACAAAGCATTGTGGTCGATGGAAAAGTCTGCCAATGATGCCTTACATCTTTATATCTCAAGAGGTGTCTGCGGGAAAGTCTTCTCCTCTTTTACAGCTCACCACACAACACCTGTTTTAGAATGCACCCATTGTTCATTCTACTCACGGGACCCAGCCAGGCCAGTCTTCTAGCATGTAACAGTCCTATAGTAGAAGGAAGATTTGCGCGTTGCAGTACTTCTGTGTTTGTTTTATTGTCTTACCACCTGATGTTCATTTTTTCGGCAGGCAGCGGAGGTGAAAAGTCTCTAGCCGTCTTTCGTGCCTAGAGTATGTCGTCCATATCTCTGAGGCGTCCAGCAGGGTGCTGAAAACACAGGCCAGATATATCTGCATTTTTTTCTGCAAAGTCAGTTTGACATTTCTCCATGCCCTTTTGAAAAGGCCGACAAAAGTAGTCTATTCAACAAATACAACATTGGGCATACAGACATGTGTCCATGTAGATAGAACAAACAGTGGAATATGTTCTGCGGGCCAGCTGGCTCCACGAGAAAAGCAGAGTCAGTATTTGACCTTCCCCAACCCATGTGCGAGATAAACTGTGTGGGGATGAAACAAGTCTGAGAAGGACCGCCGGGTTTATGAGAAGGACCGCCGGGCTTATGAGAAGGACCGCGAGATGGTTTATGAAGGGGATAGATACGGAGGGCTAGAGACACAAACGCTCGTTTGCTGGTCAGTGACCAGTACGAAAATGTTGCTTGACGAGTAAGAAAAATATCAGTTTTGAATTAACTTCGTTTTTAATCGTTACTACATAACGACTCTAGCACGATTTATAATAATTTTAAGGTTGAAATAGATTGTACATCAGATTATGAATGGTGAATATAAATTGACCTCCACTGTCACATAAGTCTACTAAAGCCATCGATAAATGGTGCTTCGGCGCTAAAACTACCAAGCATGTTCAAGGACACAAACGCGATGGCTCTGTCAGCTGTGCATTTTTTCTTCAGAAGAAATATGCTAATAATGTGTAATTAATACAATACATGTTGGTTTAGTACGTTTTTTTTATTTAGAAATAAAACTGAATTAGTACCTAGTTTAAATTTGTTAAAATAAATTGCATGACTTTAGTCCGGTCATGCCGACTGGTGAAATGTGTGAGCCACACTAAAATTGGTCAAGCCCTGTAGATACGATTATTTGAGAGCCAACAACGAAGATGTACAAGTCCAACGCGAGGACGGTATGTTCTATTGCACATATATTATACTACACACAAGCGCGCGCGCAAACGACACGTTTATGGGGGAGATTATTTAGGATCGAGCGACAAAGAAAAAGAGCTGTCATGCCAATGGTTTTAATCTCTGGGATTATGTATTATTTAGTGGATTATCGAAAATTCATAACTTTTTCAATGCAGAAATAATACACTGAAGCCTTATTAAAAACAGAAGAACACATTTTTTGCCTGCTCTTTCTTTCATGGTTGAGAACTTTCCAGAAAATGAACGCTCCCCAAAAAATGCTGTTGGAATTTCTGTATTTAGATCAATTTAGCATAACTCCTTCCAGCTTGTTTGAGACGAATGTCGTTTCTGCAATCTGGCTATTACATAAACAGTTCTGGATTTAGCAGCTTCCTCTCGAGTGGGGATCCGCAATGGGTTTTTTTGTTTATTTTTGTGCTCACTAGATGTACGATGGATGTGTTGATTCTCAAACCCACGTAAACCTGACAGTTGAGTACTAGGAATGCCGAGTGGAAGTTCACTTTGGAGATAACTTTCGTCGCTCAATGCGTCCGAGTGGCATCACAGCTAGAGAGCGTGGCTAAGGGGTCCAGTTTCGAATCCGGTCTGGACATGCAGTGGTCTGTACAGTTACAGTTAATGGACGCGTGGCGAATATGTTTAGTTTCGTATCCGGTCTGACACGCTGTAGTCTATATAGTTAGTGGACACGTGGCGAAGATCTTTAGTTTCGAATCCGGTCTGGACACGCTGCGGTCTATATAGTTAGTGGACACGTGGCGAAGATCTTTAGTTTCGAATCCGGTCTGGACACGCTGCGGTCTATATAGTTAGTGGACGCGTGGCGAAGATCTTTAGTTTCGAATCCGGTCTGGACACGCTGCGGCATAATACAGTTACAGTTAGTGGACGCGTGGCGAAGATCTTTAGTTTCGAATCCGGTCTGGACACGCTGCGGCATAATACAGTTACAGTTAGTGGACGCGTGGCGAAGATCTTTAGTTTCGAATCCGGTCTGGACACGCTGTGGCATAATACAGTTACAGTTAGTGGACACGTGGCGAAGAGGTTTAGTTTCTAATCCGGTGGACATGCTCCAGTCTTTACAGTTAAAGTTAGGGGTAAAGAGAGGAGACCAACGTATGATCAGTGTAAAGATACTCATCAGACAATGTGTGTCAGGGTCAGAATTACAAACTGAGGAACACCCACACCAGACTTCCATGGAGCTGTCCCCAGAAGCAGAATTGCAGTCTGGCTAACAAGGTGCGGATTGAGGGGAGCGTAATGAGCGTAACGCAGATGAAGCCAAACATATCACTACAGCCTGCAAGAGACCGGACAATCTTCATCAGCCCTCTCGGGATGTGAGGAAAGCTACTGCTACCTCCACTTAACGTCATTTTCAAAACACACACAAGAGTACAATTACTCTTTATGGATATTCGTCTTTTTCGTCGCTCGTTCTCAAACTCCCGCTACCAAGCCCTGAACCTTCTCAAACTCCCGCTACCAAGCCCTGAACGTTCTCAAACTCCCGCTACCAAGCCCTGAACGTTCTCAAACTCCCGCTACCAAGCCCTGAACGTTCTCAAACTCCCGCTACCAAGCCCTGAACGTTCTCAAACTCCCGCTACCAAGCCCTGAACGTTCTCAAACTCCCGCTACCAAGCCCTGAACGTTCTCAAACTCCCGCTACCAAGCCCTGAACGTTCTCAAACTCCCGCTACCAAGCCCTGAACGTTCTCAAACTCCCGCTACCAAGCCCTGAACCTTCTCAAACTCCCGCTACCAAGCCATGAACCTTCTCAAAATCCCGCTACCAAGCCCTGAAAAGGGCTTTGTAAGTAGCAGGATTGTGTCCGGAGAACGTAATGCGCTGTGTTGTAGTTTACATGCTGACTACGACATTTGCATCTTTCGGTCCGACACATCCGACTTCAGCAGGTATTTTTGGGTACCAGGTTAGCCTTTCCTCTTCGACCCCGTCTCCTTATCCAGTCTGGTCTATTGCAGCCTGTTGTCTAGGATCAACGCGTGGAAGTGTAGGACGGTTTTGGCAGCTCTGGTTCGCTGGCCTTGATGCTAGCAGACGCTGCTCGGCATCATCATCATTGTGGACATTTAACAACAACAACAAAGACAACAACAAAAACAACAGCATCAACGCTCTAATGGCCTTTAGTCATCATCATGTAGCATGTCCTTCATAGGACGTCGCTCCCATCACAGCGTGTTTTTGTGTGTTTTGTACAAAAAATGTTATTTGCGTTCCTCTTATTTGTTTATTCCCATATGTGGTTTGCGTTGCACTATGTTTTAATTTTGCGCCTGTCGGCCCAGTGCATCCGATTTCTGAATGCATTTTATGTAAGGGTCTGCTACCACCTGTATATTCTAAGGTTTAGCATCCCCGGGGTAACGGCAGGTCCTGTGATGGGGTGCGAACCCAGCACCTTTGGATGGTGAGCCGTGTCACTTAACCACTTGCCCACGCCGTCCCCACAGTCTGTTTACAAAAAAAAACAAAAAAAATGAAATCTTTCTCTTGCCAAAACTCCAGCCTCCGCCAATCATACCCAGGCATTCCTGGATATCTTAGTGTCATAGTCTTCTTGGTCTACCCCTGCCTCTTTTGCCTGATACATACCTTCTATTATTGTTCTCTCAAGACCGTTGGCTCTCTTGATGTGACCAACGTATTAACCTTTTCTTGCCAGAAAAAAAACAAACACACATGCGTGCGCGCGCACGCATACACACACACACACGCGCACGCACGCTCGTTCACGCACGCACACACACACACACACCATTATAAGTTTGAAATTATCATTTGACCGTGTTTACAGCCGCATCCGTGATGCTCCTTGTGTCAACTTTTTTCCCTTCCTCGTCGTCGTCTTCTTCTGCTTCCTCTTCCTCTTGTCCTTTATCAGCACAATGTGCTTAGACCGACAACCAACCTTCTCCAAAGCATGCATATTATGTGCAATGTTCTCCAGTTCTATCCAGCTTTCCCCCCTTTATTTTCTAGTATTGGCTTCTAGGTATCTTGCGAATGTATTCTTTAGCCTTTCTTTTGCTCCGTTTCCCCGGCTCTAGGTTTACTCATTCTACATTTTGAGAAACCCATCTCTGGAACACGTATCTGCACTGTTAAACTAACTACTCATATTCCCCCGTCACCAGATAGAGCAGCAATTTTTGCCTATTCAAGCAATGTAAACTGCTCGAATTTGCACGATTTTTGCTTTGATCTGGCCAGGCTTCCTTTGCCGTGGCGTGTAGTTATCCAGGGATACAAAATCAATCGTTACCAAAAAAATATACAGCTTGTGCAAGTTCACAAATTATAGCCATCGATCGGAACTAATCAGGTTTGTTTTCCTGGCTTATCATTTCGTGATGTGGAATAAGGCAGACAAGTAATCTTGTGGACCAAGTGTTCTCACAATTGTGGGCTTCTGATGCCCTGAATATGCGAGGTTGCTGGGCTTCTGTGCGATCACTAACGTTTTCTTTATACGGCATCAGTCGTTAATTACGAGACACTTGCGAATTGCGAAGCTTGTTTGATTTTCAGACAGCTCTAGTTAAACATTGTATTCGTGCGATCTCTTCATTAAGCGAAATTACGTTGTACGGTTTCGTTAGCCCTATAGCACGGAGGCTCAAATATCAACAGACGTTCCGGTCAAGGTTGTCTTTTTTAACCCATAACTGTCCACGGCCTGAGCTGTTGGGGAACAAGCTTGTGTCTTACCGTTTCTGGTCCTGCTCTTCTACATGTTGTTGTTGTTGAATGCGCATAGTGAGTATGTTTACCATTTTATGCAGCCTGATAAGGGTGTTATGTGGCGGGTTGCAGTAGCCTTCCACAACCCCGCAGTTGCGAGAGTCCGGACGTTGATGGATCTGTACCAAGTTTTTTTCTTTCTTTTTTTAAGGTTGTTTGTAATGGGAGGAGTGGGGGTTAGGGTGGGAGATGGGGAAGAGAGAGGGAACGAGAGAGTGAGAGACAGAGTTATGTCAAGACTCTTTGTAGCTGTACTGTCGTTATCAGAAATTGCAAGCACAGACCTTCATCTGCCACGACAAGATGGAGACATTGGAGATGAGAGATCGTAGGTATACGAGCGAGGAACAATTCCTAAACAACTATTTTCACAACACCACTGAGACATATCAAGTGGTACAAGAGTTATGAAGAATGTATCCAATGATCCTTCCACTTTTCATGTTTGCCTGGGCTCCCGCTTTTGGGGCAGAAACCTGAGGGACTTGCTTGTCATTAGCCGTTTACGACACCCCACCCCCCCCCACCCCCACACACACACACTAACAGGGCATGCAATAACGCACGGAGCTGTGTTACCTACAATAACGCACGGAGCTGTGTTACCTGCAATAACGCACGGAGCTGTGTTACCTGCAATCATATCATCCTCACTACTCACAATTAGGTTGGTTGCCACTAGAATATGCGATCGCCTATTTTTGGGGTCTGCCTGGCAACCATCGTTCCAACCCTACTATACGCCTGGGAAAGCTGGACTGTATACTCTGGACATGCAAGGAGGTTAAACCAGTTCCACACATGTTGCCTGGGGCGAATATTCCACATCCGATGGCAAGATTGTGTCACTGACATCGACGTTCTCTCGAGGGCTAACATGCCCAGCATTCATGCACTGTTAGAAAAAGCACGACTAGGATGGGCCAGAGACCTCGTCCGTATGTCAGACGAGCGGCTTCCAACGTAGCTTCACTACTGCGAGCTGAGGGAGGGATGGCGCGAGAGAGGGCGTCCAAAGAAACGTTTTAAAGACGGTCTGAAGGACTCACTGAAAAGTTGCCAGATAGACATCGACACCTGGGAATGTCTTGCGCAAAACAGATCTGACTGGAGAAGCGCAGTCAAAACGGGTGTAGCTACCGGCGAAGACAACCGTGTTGTGAAAGCCCAGAGCAGACGCGAGACCCAGAAATCCTGAACAGCGGGAACACCATCACCTTCTACAAACCTCATGTGCCCGATATATAGCAGATGTTTTCGTGCTCGCATTGGCCTGTTCAGCCACATGCGCACCCACACCCAACAGGGAAATCTGTGACAAGGATGATGTCGGCGGTCCTCATCGACAACGATGGACAGCTATTATTACTATTTTTGGGAACTAGACTCTCCTGGCTGGACAAAGGTAAACCCTCGTCCTACCTCCCACTCTGTTTCATTTGACTCTGTCCAACAATGACACTTTTACACAACTTTCATACGCGCCCTCAGGGCGAGGCCCTTCCACCGCACTGCGATTGTGTTGAGCTCCGAGATCGGCCTAACTAGCATAGGCACATACAGACGCGCACTGGTTAATACGTCCTGATAGCATCTATTTAAAAGCGCTCTGTGGTGGAAAGGGCAGTGCCTCAAACCTCCGATTACAAATAGGCAAACCTTTTAAACAACCCCTATTATTCATTCTCATGTCCCTTTAAACACGACGATCTACACTCGCTCTCTACTTATTCATACTCTGGGCTTCCTCCATGGGACGCTGTTGCCTTGTCGTAAACTTCCACTTCTTGTCGGCGGGCACTCCTTCGACATCTGCCCGCTTCTGGTCCCCTCGGATTCCAATCAAGCGGATGCCTCTCTATATTGATTCTGATTCGTCCTAATATCGTGTTCTAACTTACTTTATATCTTTATCTTCTAGTTGTCTTGATTGCAGTGTATATTCCACACATATTCTTGGTCACTGTATTTCACTCGATCCTGACCAACATTGTCTGATCAGTATGTTTTGTCTGACCAGACGCTAGTCTCCTCTCCTTGAAGATGATTAATTATAATAATAATAATAATGTTGTTTATGCCCGCAATGAGCAAATTGTACCCTTGTGCTCGCGCTGAAAAGGACGTGAAGTGTCGGGTTGTAGTAGCTTTCCTCACATCCTGAGTATGCTGATGAAGGTTAATCGCGGTCCTTCAGCCGGTTGTGCTATGCTTGGCTTCATCTGCATGCCGCCCACTACTACGGGGATCACATCTATCCACATTTTGTCAGCCAGACTTTCTTGCAAACAACCTGTTTCTAGGGGACGCTAGCTGGAAGATACATTGTGGTCTTGGTCAGTGCATTGTGCCTGAACATGACTCGACGTCGTGGTCAGTATGGAATGTCTGACTGTACTAGTGTCACAGTTCCCTAATAATAATAATAATAATAATACTGATACAAAAAAAACATAACACTAACATACGATCTATTTTCTCAGTGCTGCACTATGGCAGCGGGGATGAACTGGTCCACAGTGGCGTGAAATACCGAGAGAGTTTGTCTCTCGCAAGCAAGGCGTTCAGCTTTCCTACATTGTCTGGATACCGTTCGGCATTCCAGCTGTAAATTGGTATCATACTTGAAATTGGTTGTGATAGTATATTAATAGTAATAATAGTTGTCCATCGCAAGCAAAGATGGCGGCAGCGTCAGACATGCTTACTTACATATGACTGCATGTACAGTCGAATCTGAGCGTGAGAAAACTTTACGGCACGCAGGACACACGTGGGCAACTGGTTAGTAATTGAACCGTCATGCATTCTGTCCCTTTTTCTCTTCAGTAATGATTCTCTGCTCAGCTATGCGAGCACCAGGTGTAACGACAGTGAGCTAGACTGAGCGGTTCGGAGCAAGCAGCTCACAGGGAGTGACATCAATGGAGAAACTATTCAAGGAAACTTTTACAGTGTGACAATGGCGGACGTAGGGAATCTGGTCACCACACACAACGAAACGCTCATATCAGCGGCGTCATTAACTCATCATCATCAGCTGCTGCTGCTATGAACACTCACTATCTTTATCTTTCGATGTATGTATTATGTCCTAAGTTCTTTCGAAGTGAACATATTTAATAATTGAGTAATTATGGCTTCCCAATGACTACTAAGTGAGACTCATAAAGAAGCCATTTGACAGTTTCACGTTTGGTCGGGAATCAGCCATTTCCATGACTTTATTTCAACGCCCCTCAAGAGCTCAGACCTAGCCGTCTACTCGTGTTTGATGGCAGAAGCGCGTTGACGTAAATACAATAATTATGTTGTTTTTTTAAAAATATTTCTTCTCGTATTCATATTCTTGTTGTTCGTATTTTTCAACTTATTTTTCGTCTTGTCAATTCTGTTTTTGTTTTACATTTTTTTGTTCTTGTTCTTCTTTTTGTTGTTTTTTTCTTTTTTCTATTTCTCTTGTTCTTTTTCTTTTTGTTCTTGTTCGTATTCTTTTTCTTCTTGTTTGTATTTTTCGTCTTGTTCTGCTTGTCCAATTTTTTGTTGTTGTTGCCCATTTTCTTGAAGCTTCTTTTCTTCTTTCAGCTTGTTTTTCTTGTTCTTGCTGCATTTTGCTTGGCTTGCCTTCGTTCGTTCTCAATCGTCCGCTACCAAACCCTGACACGGGCCTATGTAGCAGAATGTAGTCCAGAGAACGGAATGCGTTGTGTCATGGTTTACAGCTATATTTGCACCTTTCGGACCGACATATCAAATCTCAGCAAGCATTTTTTTAGTACCGGATTAGGATTCCATCTTCGATCCCTTCTCCTTAGCCAATCTGCTCTGTTGCAGCCTGTTATCCAGGATCACCGCGTGGAGGTGTAGAAGGGTCTTGGCAGCTCTGGTTCTCTGGCCCTGACACTAGCTGTCAGCTATGAGTCGCTGACCACTGCAGCTCATGCGCTGATCAGCATCTTGATCCCGTGTCCAGAATGATCATTGGTCATAGCTGAATGTTCTGGATCTTTTCCTAGTGTGCTCATCACATTGTAGTTGGTACGGACATTGCCTTGCCAACAATCATCATGTTCATCTTAAGCAGTAAAGGTAAGATTGTAAATCACTCAACAAAACAGAAAAGGTGTTACAAATAATAAACTCAGTCGGTGTGTAGAAAATAACAGAGATAGATTTGCAAAAATAACAAGTATAGAAAGTGGGCAACAATTACAAAGTAAGGAGGTGTGTAAAAATAACAAAGAAATGTGGTCAAACATTTAAAAGAAAGAAAGTGAGGGGGAAAATGCAACATAAAAAGTGTGCAAAAAACAAAATTCGAGAAGATCTGCACAAGTAATACACTGGATAGGTGAAAAATCAGATACAGGAGGGGCGGAAAAATAGTGCACTCATTATGTGTTCAAAAAATAATCAACATACGAGGTGTGCAAAAATATATACTCAGTACTGCTGAAGATAGATGTGTCGGACCGAAATGTGCAAATATCGCAGTCAAACTGTAAACTAGCGACACAACGCATTCCTTTTATATAACAGAGGATTTGTGCAAAAATAGAAGCTTAGTATGTGTGCAAATATAACAGGGTTTGTGCAAAAATAGAAGCTCACTTGGTGTGCAAAAATAACAAACATAGGAGGAGTGCAAAAATAAAAAAAACAAAAGAGGGGTGCAAAAATAACAAACAGAGGTAGAGTGCAAAAATAACAAACAGAGGTGAAGTGCACAAATAGAAGCTCAGTATGTGTGCACAAATAACAAACAATGCATTTCTCAAACATTCATCAGGAGATAATTGAAGAAGCGCATGTTTTACCTACATGGTTTCACCTACATGGTTTGGTTTCACCTACATGGTTTCACCTACACAATGGCTAAGATTGAGGAACAAATCAAGATGCTGGAGCCAGGGTTAACAACGTGTGATTTGCACTCAGCTCTGTTCGGTCAATAACGAATTCGGCAGCATTCTCTAAGGGAAACAAAAACAAAAGAGTATGTTCAATATCATTGTCAAATTAGGCGTCCCGTATGGCATGACACTGTTGTTACTAACACTCACACTGTATGGTGTTGTTCGTCTTCACGGCTTATGAAGACCACTCTTTCTCGCTTTCTCTCTCTCACACACACACTCTCTCTCTCTCTATCTCTCTCTCTGATCATCCATTTGGAATTAGGTTGGTGATTGGTTGATTATTCATCCAGCGTCCTGTGGGATCCTGCCCTTTGGTCCAATGCGCCATATAGTGGTATCTGCAAGTGTTTGTGACCTGTTGTTTAGTTTCGTACAAAGTGTTTTGTTTGTCTGGCTTCGGAGGAAGAGGCTCTTTCCTAACACCAGCAAGTATAGAGCATTCAAGAAGATGGTACTCAACAGTTTCAAAGGGATGTGTGCACAGCCGGCACTCTGGAGTATGCTCTGGTTGGAATCTGTTCAAGTGATTGTTAGGTTGTATGTGTTAAGTGCGAAGCTGGAAAATGTTTCTCTGATCTCTCCCTTTTAGGAGATTGGTGTTGTCTTTGGGATTTGGGATGGCCATATGTTTGTAGATTTATCTCCAAGTATTTCCCATTGCCCATCTATTCAGCCAGCCCAGTTTGTTCACAGTCTTCAGTAGTTGTTTGACTGTCTGTATGGTTGGTGGTGTGTATTCTTGTTCTCCAATTGATCCCTTCATGGCTAGTCTGTCTGCCTTGTCATTGCCATGTGTGTTTGAGTGATCAGGGATCTATTCTGACTTAACGTGATGTGATAAGTTCGTTGACATCTAGGGATACTTGGGTAAGTACAGGCATACATTAACCACAACTTCCACCCGCGCTCGAATGGGGGGCTTACAATGAGTCAGCAAAGGTTACGATGTTTCAGGATTTTCATTGGAAGAAATCAAATACCGTTCTGAAGTGGTACAGAACTACATCAAGTGCTGTTTTTTTCTGCCTCATAGTTTGATTCGCTTGGCCAATCCATGGGTACGATTGTGGTTGAGTAGCCTGATATGAGTCAGGGAAAGACTTTTGGTAAGGAATGTGCCCCTCAAGGGAAGCGGGTTCATATTTTTGTTGTTGACGTTCGCCCTGAAAAGAACGCTGTG
This sequence comes from Ariolimax columbianus, assembly GCA_036924085.1. Taxonomy (NCBI): domain Eukaryota; kingdom Metazoa; phylum Mollusca; class Gastropoda; order Stylommatophora; family Arionidae; genus Ariolimax; species Ariolimax columbianus. The sequence goes on from JAVGWX010000010.1 coordinate 64,504,668, forward strand.
ATATATTTTACAGCGGAACTGCGATATCTGCGCCTTTCAGCCTGACGCACATCCGGTTTCAGAATCCTTTATAGGTACCGGGTTTGACTTCGTACTGCGATCCATAATCTCTTAACTAGACTATACTAGTGCAGACTGTTTTCAGGGCCGCCACTTGGAGACAGAATAGGGTCTTGATTAGTTCTAGTTCGTTGATCTTCATGCAAGCAGCCAGATATGGGTCGTTGTCTGCTGTCAGCTCCTTCACCGTACTTCATCTTTTGACTCTTGGAGGATTGATTTCACTGGCTTTTCTAGCCCGTTTCTGTTGTTCAGCTGCTACTTGTCTGGATCCCCTGCACTATCTTGTAGTTTCACAAAGATAGGTCGGCCAAGCAGATGATGGATCATGAAATCAATCTTTGCACACACGCGCTCTAACGGAACTCTAACACGCACCCTCAGGGCGAGGCCTTTACATTGCACTGGTTGGGGTTGGCTCGGCTTCCATTGTTCTCAATCTCCCGCTGCCAAGCGCTGAAAGAGATTTAAGTAGCAGAACGTAGTTCAACGAACGGAATGCGTTGTGTCGTAGTTTACAGCTTGACTGCGATATTTCACCTTTCGGTCGGACACATTAGACTTCAGCAGGATTTTTTTTTTTTAGTACTTGGTAAGCCTTTCCTCTTCGGTCATTTCTCCCTAGCCAGTCTGCTCGGTTGCAGCCTGTTATCCAGGATCACCGCGTGGAGGTGTAGAATGTTCTTGGCATTCTAGTTCGCTGGCCTTGACGCTAGCAGACAGAAATGGGTCGCTGACCGCAGCAGCTCATGCGGAGCTCAAAGTCTTGGTCCTAAGGCTGGTCGAGATTGACCATTGAGATCTCCTTAACTATCATAAGTACACACTAACGCACCCACGCATCCAAGCACTGGTGAATACGCCATTCTATCGCATAAAAAGTACTGTGCGGAGAGTAAGACTTCTTCTTCTTTGTACGCTGTCAGACGTCAACTTGAATTTGTTCGAAGAAAGCAGCTGTCATCCTGAAGCTGTCGACACTGCCGTAGAGCTTGTCTAGCGTTGACACTGGTGATGGCCACATGTGCTTTCTCAGGTAGTCTGGCATACAGGATCGGGCAGTCCTAGTCCACTAGTCACTCGTCCAAGCCAGGATCGTCAAAGTGTAGTAATGGCTTGAGCTCTTGTATTTTATTGGGGGGGGGGGGGGGGGGGAATACAATATGTCTCCGACAGTAGAATACAGAGTCAAGCCATTACCTAACTTTGAGATCCTGGCTTGGGGTGCTAGTGGACTAGGATGGATCCTGTATGCAGACTCTGAGAAACATCGTGGTAGAAACTCATCAGTTCCAATTATTTTGATGATGTGATCAGAGGTATATGCGATCGATCGATCGATTGATTCGGTCAATTTCAGCTGCCCTTCATGCGAAGTAGACTTCTAACCACACTTCATTACAGTCTTACATAGGGAGGCTATATAGAATTTAAAATTGTTTGACGGGTAGAGAGGAATATGCCTTTAAGTGGGCAGATGGATCGATGGATAGACAGTTGGATATTGAGATAGATACAACATTCTGGATAAATGGATATTTAGATAGATGCATAGATACATATATAGGTAGATAAGCAGATAGATAGACAGACAAACAGACATGTATATATATATATATATATATATATATATATATATATGTGTGTATGTGTGTGTGTGTGTATGTGTGCGTGCGTGTGTGTGTGTGTGTATGTGTGTGTGTGTTCAGGTGTACTATATGACAGATAAAGATCGATGGACAGATGTAGAGGGATAGACAAACTGACACATTGCTATTAATAGACAATTGAATGATAGAGTAGATGTTCATAGGAGTTGTTGAACAGCTGACTTCATCAGGTATGATCAATATATGGATGGAAGGGTCATTTGTGACATAAATAGATATGACATATAGGCAGGCGCGTGATACAACACGCTAGTAGACAGCCATTTCGTTCTCTTTCCTTTTCATCTCCTTTGCTCGTTCGCTTTGTCATTCCACGTAAAGCATGTGCCTTCTACTACAGTTGCCCTACCCCACACACACACACACACACAGGAAGCCTGTGTACAATACAGTTACATAAATAGTTTCAGTAGCAAGGTTTTCTCACGATGAGGTCTTTAGAAACACGTACAATCTTATTGTCAAGGGTTAAAGGTGCCCTTTTTAGTCAAATGTGCTCTTATTTAGTCAAATGTTAAAAGTGCCCTTTTAGTCAAATGTTCAAAGTTAAAATTGCCCTTATTTAGTCAAAGGTTAAATGTGCCTTTATTTAGTCAGAGGTGTCCTTATTTAGTCAAATGTTAAAGGTGCATTTATTTAGTCAACGGTTAAAGGTGCCCTTATTTAGTCAAAGGTTAAAGGTGCCCTTATTTAGTCAAATGTTAAATGTGTTATGATTTAGCCAAAGGTTAAATGTGCCCTTATTTAGTCAAATGTTAAAGGTGCCCTTATTTAGTCAAAGGTAAAATTATCCCTTATTTAGTCAAAGGTTAAAGGTGCTCTTATTTAGTCAAATGTTAAATGTGTCATTATTTAGTGAAAGGTTAAAGGTGCCCTTATTTAGTCAAATGTTAAAGGTGCCCTCATTTAGTCAACGGTTAAATGTGCCCTTATTTAGTCAAAGGTTAAATATGCCCTTATTTAGTGAACTGTTAAATGTGCCCTTATTAGAGTCAAATGTTAAAGGTGCCCTTATTTAGTAAAAGTTTGAAGGTGCTCTCATTTAGTAGACTTTCTCGAAATGCTTAAAAGGTTACAATGATTATATCCTTTTAACCCGTCTGCTGCCTTCATTGGAATCTTTATCTTTTCTTCTGTCGTTCGCCTGAAAATATTTTCCATATCTGTAATGTTGTCTCTTGTATAAACTTCACCTGTCTTTTGTAGTTTACGTACAGGTCCATAGAATTTATCTTCCGTTGTTGTTTCTATGGGCCAGTGGGATTTTATCTGAATATCATATTCGGGGCAGCTCTGTAGTATGTGCTCTGCAGTCGGTGGTGCCTGTCCGTATGTACACACACTGAGTTGCCAATCTTCAATTTTGTGTACATGTGGCTGAGGAGTTGACTGTATCCTGTTCTAAGGCGCAACACAACAGTTTGTTCTGGTCTGTTCATCTTATGGTAATTGTCTGGTGTTGCTGTTTGTGGCTTTCTGATTGATTTGATTATCCGTATCTTCTGTTGGTGGCTTTCTGATTGATTTGATTATCCGTATCTTCTGTTGGTGGCTTTCTGATTGATTTGATTATCCGTATCTTCTGTTGGCGGCTTTCTGATTGATTTGATCATCCGTATCTTTTGTTGGTGGCTTTCTGATTGATTTGATCATCCGTATCTTCTGTTGGTGGCTTTCTGATTGATTTGATCATCCTTATCTTCTGTTGGTGGCTTTCTGATTGATTTGATCATCCGTATCTTCTGTTGGCGGCTTTCTGATTGATTTGATTATCCTTATCTTCTGCTGGTGGCTTTCTGGTTGATTTTATCAGCCTTATCTTCTGTTGGTATGTAACTGGTACATCTGGCTGCTCGTCTGCAGCATCCTTCTATGCCAGTCGGTGTGCTCTCTCGTTCCCTGGCACTCCACAATGAGAAGGTATCATCTGCATAGCAATCTTGCGCATGGCTGTTCAGTTCAGACAGTAGTGTCTGTAGACCTGACAGTTTCCTGGATTTCAGTGCTCGCAGTGCTGCTTGTGGATCTGTCAGAAATACCCCGCGATGTGGAACGCGATTAGTGATCAACAGTTTCTCAGTTGCCACCTTGACTGCCTGGATTTCTGCATAATATGTATGACACAATTTCCCGGTTTGTCCTCTCTGACTGTATTTCTAATGTTGTTTGGGTATTCTATGTACACTCCCGCTCCTCAATTCTTTATTTCATTTTTTGCTGACCTATCTTTGTATACCTTCACCCAGAGGTCTGTTGGTATTCTTCATCCAAGAAACCGATTGTCACTACCCTACGTTGTATACTGTTCTGCACATCCTTGTCTAATATTCATTAATCGTTTTCTAAATTTTTCACGTCGTCTTTCTTGATTTTATATATTCTAATTCCACATTCATTGCTCTGTTGTTGAACTGCATGACCAGGGATATAATTACCCCGAACGGACTTGTCGCACAATACGTCACGAAAATGATTCATTGCCAGTTCTCTGGATCACTTTTTATCTTGTTAATTCATGTAATTCTCTCAAATTAATTTGTTCATGTGCATTTTGATGTAATGTTATGTAATTTAAAAGAATAAGAAAGATATATCGATATCACATCAGCTACAGTTTTCTGGTTTCTTTTATCATGCTAAATCTTCAGCCTTATAGCTAGGATGGTCCACAGTCATTTCCAGGTCTGAGCGGTGACCCCATAGTTTTTGTCTCAGTTCTACTCCCTCTCACCAGGTCTAGCATCTTTGGTCTTCGTAGGAAGGGCTTTCTTGAAGTATGTGCCTGGACTCCTGTCCCACATGGGCATTATTGAAGTACGTGTTTGGACTTCTGTCCCACATGGACATTCTTGAAGTACGTGTCTAGACTTCTGTCCACATGGACATTCTTGAAGTACGTGTCTGGATTTCTGTCCCATTTGGATATTCTTGAAGTACGTGTCTGGACTTCTGTCCCACATGGACATTCTTGAAGTATGTGTCTGAACTCCTGTCCCACATGGACATTCTTGAAGTACGTGTCTGGACTTCTGTCCTACATGGACATTCTTGAAGTACGTGCCTGGACTCCTGTCCCACATGGACATTCTTGAAGTAAGTATCTGGACTCCTGTCCCACATAGACAATCTTGAAGTACGTGTCTGGACTTCTGTCCTACATGGACATTCTTGAAGTACGTGTCTGGACTTCTGTGCCACATGGACATTCTTGATGTACGTGTCTGGACTCCTGTCCCACATGAACATTCATTTGTTTGGGAGATCTTAAGCCGATATAGGTGGCCCGTTCTCAGGCGGAAGATTCAGTTTGCTGATGTCTTTGTAGCTGATGGATTGGTTCTGATCTGTTACTCTCCTATATCTTTCTTCCATTGCATTTGATACTGGCTGCGAGTTATAGTTTGAGCCTCCTTATTTGGCACTCTATGTGTGTATTGTTCCATTGTTCAACCTGCTTTGGATAGCGCATTGGCTCCCTCGTGTCCCGTAATTTCACAATGTAAGAGGAGCCACTGTAGTGTGTAGATCTTTTGCATGGCATTTAACTCTGTTCTAGTTTTATGTGTTATGGCCTCATCTGTTGTGTTCTGTACCGATTCGAGCAGTTGAGCGTGTATATTAACAACCGTTCACCACTCTGCTAACCAGTGAGGCAGACAAATCATTCATACTTTCATGCTGGAGTCGGATGCACTGGGCCGACAGGCGCAAAATAAAAACCACAGTGCTACGCACATCGCCTTGGGGAATAGAGAAATAAGGCGAACGCAAAAAAACAAAAAAAACAAACAAAATTCACACTTTGTTGAGTTTTATGAGTGCATATGCAAGCTTGTGTTGTTGTAGGAAAGAAAGATGGACAAATCTAGGGATCGTCATCTTGACTTGACTTCATTCGTTCTCAATCTCCCGTTACCAATCCCTGAAAATAGCTTAAGTAGCAGAATGTAGTCCAGAGAAAGGAATGCGTTTTGTCGTAGTTGACAACCTGACTGCGATATTTGTACCTTTTCGGTCAACACATCCGACCTCAGCAGGCATTCTTTGAGTATCTTTGGTTAGCCTTGCCTTTTCGATTTCCTCTCCTTATCCAGTCTACTCTGTTGCAGCCTTTTATCCAGGATCACCACGTGGAGGTTTAGAAGGGTCTTGGCAGCTCTTGTTTGCTGGCCCTGACGCTAGCAGTCAGTTATGAGCTGCTGCAGCTGAAGCGCTTGATCCCATTCTTCAGCTTGTTTCACTCCTTACAAACACTCTTCGCTAATGTGGTAACAAATCCGGTTTATGAAGGAAACAACAGTACCTTTGCAATCTGCAAGTCTTATCGTAAGGGACGACTAAGGGAGGAAGGACATGAAACTGACTACCCCATCCTGCAGAAAGGATGTCCTTGCTGTTATCTTGACATTGGGCCCATTGCCCTGAAACGGAAACTGCACGTGTTGGTTAGTCGTTATTTGGTTGGTACTTGTCGGTGTATTCACATGTTAAAATGTTTCCCTAACAGTACCCCTGCCGCACCGCAGTAAAAACAGAAATAGGTCATTATTAATAATATTGCAATATATGCAATATTGAAACACAACAGAAACCATTAAATGAAAGTCGAGACAAAAATTGTTCAGAGTTTGGAACATAAATTACCAATTCAAATATTACACATACCATATATTACATAATTTCACAACAGTTTTGGAGCCACGCACATATTCACTATACAAATGTTACCACATCGGCCGCCAAAAAGACGTGTCAAATCGGGTTAAAGAAACAATTTTACTGCGGTGCGGACGGCAGGGGTACTGTTAGGGACACATTTTAATTCAGGTGAATAAACCGACAAGAACCATTTAGTACTACTCACAATGTTCCATTTATTTGACCTCTCAGGAAGAAACGTGTTCCTACCATTGCTGAGTTCGGTGCAGTCAAAGAGCTGATTATCGACTCTTTCATGGAGAGATGTGTGTGGTCCACAAGAACAATTATTTGAAGACATCAACGAACTTCTAGAAAACGAACGTTTACATCAGAACAGGAACGGTCGCAAGTTTAGCATGTCATCCTTAGACGAATCTGAATATCCAATTTGCGGAGTGGCTGCGTAGCGGAGTTGTTAGTGTTGTGACTTACATCCCAGACGTACATATGTTTGAATTTAACCAGATGGTGGCCGTATGATAAGTATGTCCATTTTTGAAATTTTTGTTAAAGTCGTATCTACTGGGCTCTAAAGCGCAAAAACACAGTACGTTTGTTTTCCGTCTTATGAGGGAATAAACTCACTTAGACAAATTGTATTTTTGTAGTTTGCAAGCAATGGCTGCTCTTGACTTACACAAACAGTCTTGTGATGATTTGTAAGTAATGACTTCATCTGACAGACAAAATGTCTAGTGCTCTTTTCAAAGTAATGACTTCATCTGACTTACACAAACGGTCTAGTGATAGTTTCCAAGTAATGACTTAACTTGACTTAGACAAACGGTCTAGTAATAGTTTCAAAGTAATGACTTCATCTGACATACACAAACGGTCTAGTGATAGTTTCAAAGTAATGACTTAACTTGACTTAGACAACCGGTCTAGTGCTCTTTTCAAAGTAAGGACTTCATCTGACTTACACAAACGGTCTAGTGATAGTTTGAAAGTAATGACTTCACTTGACTTAGACAAACTGTTTTACATCTTCTCATTTTGATTCGACATGTTTTGTCTTCCCATATTGATCCCATATTCTCCCAATCTTGATTACACATGTTCTCAATCTTCCCATATTGATCCCACATGTTCGAACTTCCCATGTTGAAACTCAAATCAGCCTATCGTTATTACATATATTCCCAGTCTCCCCATCTTGATTACACATATTCCCAATCTTCCCATCTTGATTACACATATTCTATGTCTCCCCATCTTGATAACACATATTCCCAGTCTTCCCATCTTGATTACACATATTCTCAGTCTTCCCATCTTGATTACACATATTCCCAATCTTCCCATCTTGATTACACATATTCTAGGTCTCCCCATCTTGATTACACATATTCCCAATCTTCCCATCTTGATTACACATATTCTAGGTCTCCCCATCTTGATTACACATATTCTCAGTCTTCCCATCTTGATTACACATATTCCCAATCTTACCATCTTGATTACACATATTCCCAATCTTCCCATCTTGATTACACATATTCTAGGTTTCCCCATCTTGATTACACAAATTCTCAGTCTTCCCATCTTGATTACACATATTCCCAATCTTCCCATCTTGATTACACATATTCTAGGTCTCCCCATCTTGATCATATTCCAAGTTTCCAACTTTGAACTCACACTGTCGCAGTATTCCCATCTTGATTACACATATTCCAAGTTTCCAACTTTGAACTCACACTGTCGCAGTGATCCCATCTTGATTACACATATTCCAAGTTTCCAACTTTGAACTCACACTGTCGCAGTATTCCCATCTTGATCATATTCCAAGTTTCCAACTTTGAACTCACACTGTCGCAGTATTCCCATCTTGATTACACATATTCCAAGTTTCCAACTTTGAACTCACACTGTCGCAGTATTCCCATCTTGATCATATTCCAAGTTTCCAACTTTGAACTCACACTGTCGCAGTATTCCCATCTTGATTACACATATTCCAAGTTTCCAACTTTGAACTCACACTGTCGCAGTATTCCCATCTTGATTACACATATTCCAAGTTTCCAACTTTGAACTCACACTGTCGCAGTATTCCCATCTTGATCATATTCCAAGTTTCCAACTTTGAACTCACACTGTCGCAGTATTCCCATCTTGATCATATTCCAAGTTTCCAACTTTGAACTCACACTGTCGCAGTATTCCCATCTTGATCGCACATGTTCCAAGTCCTCCTATATTGACCCCACATCTTCTCAAGTCTTCCCATTTTATACCAAATTCTCCCAGACTTTCCATTTATATTCCACGTGTTCTCGCTCTCCTCATTTTGATCCCATAGTCTGCATCTTCCCATTTTGATCTCACGTGTTCTGAGTCTTGCAATCTGTATCCCACATATTCCCAGTCTTTCCCATCTATCTGTCACTGCTTATCTTCACAGCATCTACTTGATAAGCCATACTTTGCCACTTTCACGTAAATATACCACCAGTATTTAGAAACAGTGCTTTTTGAGCAAATGTCAAAGATGCATTCTTAAAAAACGGACCTTTTATATCGGACTTCGATCATTCACTGAACATTTTTTGTTTAATAGGATGAAATGTTGCTCATACGAAACGAAGAAACCCCTGACATTTCCAGAGGCCGTGTTTGGCACAATGTTGAACTGTTATCGTTTGAAGGTCCTAATGTGGAACCCAGGCTTGCAGTGTTGACATGCATTCTGTCAGCTAAACTTTCAGGCCAGAATCGTAAACACGGGTTTTAAAAAATGTTTTTATTGTATGTGCTAGAAATACGTCCATTACTTCTTGACATAACGTCGATGTTTTGAATGTTGCCGTGGCAGGGCGATGATGTGTAAGATAATGAGTGAGTAATACTGAAACATGAGTACGCGCAGTGGGATTTTGTTCATTCTTTCCGTTCCATTGTTCTTTGTGTTTGTGCTTTTTTTCGACTTCAGCGTGTGAGGGTAAATTGGTATGTGATGAAGATGTGTAGAAGCGAGGAGGGAATGGTTGAATTAGTATAGGAAGACGGATGTGTCGGACCGTAAGGTGTAAAAATCGCAGTTAAGCTGTAAACTAGCGACACAATACATTCCGTTCTCCGGACGACATCCTGCTACTTGCAAAGGTTCGGAGCTTGATAGCGGAAGATTGAGAACGAACGAAGAAGATGAAAACGAAGAAATGGCAGAAGATGAAGACACGAAAGAAGAAGATGAAGATGAAGAAGAAGCGTATAGGAAGTCCTACTGACGACGGATGTGTCGGACCTAAAGGTGCAAATATCGCAGTCAAGCTGTAAACTGGCAACACAGCGCATTCCGTTTTCTGAACGACATTGTGATACATGTAGACGGAGATCCCACCTATCCAGGACCAGGTGAAACATATTGACTACGATTCCATTGTCTCCAGGACCATGTTAAACATACTGACCCAGATGCCATTGTCTCCAGGACCATGTTAAACATACTGACCCATATCTCACTGTCCCCAGAGTCAGGTGCAACATGCAGACGGAGATCCACCTATCATCAGGACCAGGTGAAACATATTGACTACGATCCAACTATCTCCAGGACCATGTTAAACATTCTGACCAAGATGCCACTATCCCCACTTAATGACATCATTCCAATAATCGCGACAACACATACTTTTTCAAGTGATTTACACAATTTAATTGTCGTATTCTGATTTCGGACATGAATTATCTCTTCATTCCAAGGCCTCCTTATTTGTTTTGCTTTTTATTCTTTCCACGAAATCACCCCATCATTCTATCTATTAACATTTCAGAGGCATGAATTATTAGTAAATAATATAGAATGTCCAATCTTAAGCAATATTTTTAAGCTGCTGTATAATAATTTTTTCTGTGAGACTTTCCAGAACATAGGGCTATTCGATTTGTGTGCCAGGGAGCACAAATATTTGGTATCCGCGGGCGGAAAGGGCGTGACGTAATGGGACCCAAGCGCAGCGATGACTATCACGTGACCATTAGGGACCAATCGGTCACACCACATGAAACTAAATAGTGCTCACGGTACTATCCCGTAAGACAGGGCGATATTGTTTGTGAATGAAATATTCATGGTCTGACAGGGAAACAGACGGGCTTCTTACTGCCATACAATACAGTTTTCTAGTGGTTTGTCATGTAGTGGTTTGTGAACGTGAAGTGGGTAGCGGGGATGTGCTGTTCTGTTCGCTGATAATTAACCAGTGTTAGTGAACTATATGGTGCAGCGATGTCTGAATTTTGTATGTGTCTGTCAGTGGTCTCTCGCCTTTCGGTTCAATGTCACGTTATAGTATAGTGGTTTACAATGAGACAGAAGCAGTCATCAGGGCAACGTAGTGCAAAATGGAGGGAAAAAATACCACCCTGGCCACATAGATAACGATGCCTACCATCAACTCTCCAGGCGAGACCAGATGATCATTCTCCTGCTAGGCACAGGTCACAACAGATTGAGATGTCATGTGATCTTCTTCTTCTTCTTCATCGTACGCAGTCAGACAGTAACCATTATTTTTTCGAAAAAGGCAGCGGTCATCCTGAGGCTGTCGACACTGCCATAGAGCTTGTCTAGTGTTGCCACTGGTGATGGCCACATCTGCTCTCTCTGGTCCTCGTATGTCGGGCAGTTTTGCAGCAAGTGCTCAGCGGTCATTTTCCCGGTACCACACGGGCATTCGTCGGTGCCACCTATCTTCAATTTGTTGAATAGGTGGTACCTCAGTCTATTGTGGCCAGTGCGAAGTCTGAAGACAACGACCTGCTCTATTCTGTTCAACTGGTAATAGGCATCGTTTTTGGTGTAGCTAGTATATTCTGTTTCCCATTTGGTCATGTATCTAGCTCTAATAAGCCGTTTTGACTCTTCGTATGTCATACTAGTATCTGGTTGTGGCAGTTTTGCACCTTATTTTGCCAGTCTGTCTGCCTCCTCGTTGCCTTGGATGTTGCAGTGAGATGGAACCCACTGCACCACTACCCTTTTTAGTGCGGACTGCTGGCATAGTTGAGATGTCATGTGATCAATAAGTTCAAGATTGACACTATGGACATGTCTGCCCGCGGCACAGCTCCCATGAAGGCAGAACATATTATGCAGTAATGCCCACTGTATACCGACAAAGGAAGTAGCATTTGGCAACAGCCATTGTCCTTCCACGAGAAGCTGTACGGAAGTGGACGGGGCTATGAGTGGACGGGGCTATGAGTGGACTGCTGCCTTTGTTCGAGTCATTGATGTCGAGGTCTGAAGACGACGGAGGAAGAAGATGAAGAAGTGTAGTGGTTGATGTTGTTGAATGCCCACATTGAGTAAGATTAAGTTTAAGTTCGTCTGCAGTAGATTTTCTCACATTCGGGCGTGCTGATGAAGTGTCCTCGAAACGGTTGTGCTATTCGTGCCTTCATCAGCTTGTCGCGAACTACAACGGAGATCACGTTAGTCAAGTTGCAGTGAAAACTAGCCCGGTTTCTGGAGGAACTACCTGGAAGAAAGATGTAGGTATTGGTCAGTATATTTTATCTGAACGTGATTAATATTTTCCATTCAGTATGTTTTATCTAACTTGTTCTAATTTCCCCTTCTGGTTAATTGTATATGTACGTGTTAGTATGTTAGTTTAGTTGCCCATAGCAACCGATGATGGTGACATCATCAGACGGTTTTGTTTTAATGATGTAACTTCCGCTGTATTCGGATTATAGTGAGAGGTTTCACCAACATCGCTCCCTCTCTTCCCAAGCTACCTTGGACCAGTGGCAAGACTTAAGTCAAAACAGCTGGAGGTAACTCAAAATGCATGCATTCTGGTCCCACCTCCATTGCGACCAGAGATCATTTGGACCTGCGGGATTCGATCGCCTACCGTTACCGTTCATCGTTGGGAGACAAGTGCATTACCTCCCCACCACAGTTAGGATGGCCGCTTCAAGCGATCCGTGTTCTCGGGGTATGCCACTGGCGTTTCCACGCAGCGCGAGAGTCAACTACGACGTTTAGCATTTTACTATTGTACTGCACTTTCTTCTTCTTCTTCTTCTTCTTCTTTTTCTTCTTCTTCTTCTTCTTTGCGTTCGGTTTCGTATGCTCGTTTTATGCCACCAGATGGGCTGCCTCCATGAAGTGACACGTCAGTCGCAGGTCCTCAATGTTTCCCCACAGTTTGTCTTGAATGTTTCTCTCCTCAAGCCAGGTCTTCTCACGGGAGTCTTTGTGCAGTGGACATGTTTGCAGGATGTGTTCTGGAGTCTGGGGTCCTCTCTGACGTGTGCATTGTGCAGTCTGTGCTGCTTTCATTTTATGCATGTGTGCATTTAGTTTGCAATGGCCTATTCTAAGGCGAAAATTGTGGTATACTGTTTCCTATTCAGTCTATTGATTGGGTCCTGTGGGTATTTACTGTTTGTTCTCTCTATCCACTGTTGTTTATATTTTTTTGTATGTTTGCCTTTAACTTCTGGCAGTGACACTGGGTCGGTGAATTGTTCTCTTTGTCTTCCCTCCCTGGCTAGCCTGTCCGCCCATTCATTCTCAGCTGGAATCCACTGAAGGGTGATTTTATTGTGGTCTGAGAGTTTTTTTATCTGGCATATCAGTTCCCTATCCATACTATTTCGTTGTTCTCTTTGTGTGGCCTGCACAATTTTCATGCAGTCGCACAAAAACACTATTCTGTTATCCTCTAACCCCTTTTCATCTAATAGTTCGATTGCTTTAATTATTGCCTGCTGCTCTGTTCTTAGATTTGTCGAGGGCTCCCCGGCAGCACTTGCTTTTTCTATAACGGTTCCATCCTGTAGAAATATGACGAGTCCCGCCCCTCCTTTGCTCAATGCTTCCTCTGATGATCCATCTGTGTAGACGTCCGTCCACTAATAAGCTGCTCGAGCCTAGCCCGATAAGCAGGAAATCCTCCTTTTAGCTACATGTAGCTCACATCAGAGATGGGGCCTGCACAGAGACGTATGCCCCTGTAGAAGTACAGGTCGAATAAGACTAAGAAGAACACTGCAATATATTCGTCCATCGGTCCGGCGCACCGGTTTCGGCTAGTGCTTTATTTAGATATGAACTCTTCCTAGCCTGTGTCCAGTCTACACACTAGGCATCATGGGGTTTGAATCGAAGTCTTTTTTCTTCTAGTTAAGCTGCCTTCTAAGCTAGCGTGTCTCGTTCTACGCTGATCGTCCGCTTATCATGTACACATCCATATGAAACCGCTGATCATGTACACTCACAACTTATCAAACTGCTGATCATGTACACACCCATATGAAACGGCTGATCATATCAACATCATCTCTTTGAGTGTTCAGCACCCAACGATTTTTAGGAAAATGATCTTCCTCCGACGCAGATAAACGGAACACGTTGTATGGTACTAGATAATAACTGATAACACATGCAGACACCATTACATGGTATTGGGCCAAAGTACAAGAGCCCGTAAATGGCTAGATCAACAACATCAACACCAATAACAACCGTAGGATGTATCGCCTGCTGTTCAAGATTACATTTTAACTCAAAAACAATCACGGGATCAAGATGCGGAGCAGCGCATGAACTACAGTGGTCAGCGACTCATAGCTGACTGCTAGGGTCAGGGCCAGTGAACCAAAGCTGCCAAGACCCTTCTACACCTCCACGCGGTGATCCTGGATAACAGGCTGCAGCAGGGCAGACTGGCTAAGGAGAAGGGAACGAAGAGGGAATGCTAACTCGGTACACAAAAAATGCTTCCCGAAGTCGGATGAGTTGGACCAAACGGTGCAAATATCGCAGTCAAGCTGTAAACTACGACACAACGCATTCCGTTCTCTGGACTACATTCTGCTACTTAAGCCCTTTGAGGGCTTTGTAGCGGGAGATTGAGAACGAACAAAGCCAAGCCAAGCCAAAAACAACCACAACAATGATGGCTTATCTTCCTCCTCCTTGACTAAATATCTAACACAATAACATCTGAAACGGTTCTACTTGGTTCATGAACGGCTGGATTTCAAATCCCCATCGTACGATCAGGTTGCAGACATTGCGACTTCTTTGTTACGATATCCTACCAAGGATTAAAATGCCGATCCTTCTTATTGTCCTGTAATGATAATTTGCCCTCGAGCTGGTGTGGCGGTCGTACACGTTGTCTTTGGGTTTGTATACGAGCCATCAGAAACATCTGCCCTTCTGATCTCATTGTCACGCCCCTGGGAGTAACATCGGACTCGCGTTACGCACAGGCGACATGCAGGGAGGAGGAGTTTCCATTCATGGAAGTGGCAACTAAGGATATTCCTTTAAGTGCACACGCGCGCACATACCAAGAGGGAGAGTGAGAGAGACAGAGGGAGAGAGAGAGACGTTTGACGTAGGATCACATCACCATCTCTATTCTATATCTATGAGAGTTATGGAAAACACTGCGCTGTCTCATTACACAAAGGCCCAGGTCTATCAGACCTGGGTTCTTGGCACTCTCGTGTATAGAAGCGAGACTTGAAGCACTTAAACTAAACAGGAACGGCGGCAGAACACCTTTCACATGAGGAGTCTACAGCGTATGTTGTGAATTGGGTGGCAAGAGAAAGTACCACATAATACGATCTTACAGAGAGTAAACACTCATGTACTCGATTTTGAGCCAACAACGTCTACGGTGGCTCGGACATGTTTATCACATAGAAGACGAGAGGCTGCCAATGGATATCCTTTAGCTAGCCATTGGAGTTAGAAGTATCGACCGTCCCTTATTGCGATTCAAGGACGTATGCAAGAAGGACCTGAAGTCATGCGACATCCCATCCGAGGGCTGGGAAGAAATTGCTCAGGATCGAGTCCTGTCAGTTGGACATTGTGGCATAGATGATGCCAAGGGTTAAAGATCATTAAAGAGGGCCTCATAAGTGGCCGTTGGACGCAAGCGGCCTCAGTTGCTTAAGCGAACGTTATATATATATATATATATATCATGTAGCATGTCCTTTATAGATCATCGTTCCCATCACAGCCTGTCTGAAAGAAACTTTTTCTCCTGCCAAAACTCAGCCTCCGACACATTCATAACCATGCATTCCTGGATATCTTCGTACCATCGTCTTTTTTATCTACCCCTGCCGCTTCTGGTGGTACGCTTACCTTCGATCACTGTTCTCCCATGTGTTTCTTGATGTGACCAAGGTATTTATATTTTTTGGCCAAAATGGAATTGATAAACCAGTTGTGTCTCATAATTCAGCAAAGAAATTTTAATATATATTTTTAGCACCGAATATATATTTTTAGCACCGAATTTTTGAGTAGTGACGTCACCGAATGGTGCACTTTTTAACGTTGAGGGTATCATACATTGCACCTGTAACGGCATTGCCAATAAACCAAGATTTAGTCATTAAACTGTGAAGGTCAAAACAGAAAAGGCACACACAGGTATATGCTTGATTCCTACATGTGCGAGTTCAAGTGGTTTCGATACATCAAAGTAAGTGGTTCGACGTTTTCAGCACCATTCTTGCCGACATTGTTCTATTCTGGCCACCTCACACAGATTCTCCTGATCTCTGGTTAGTGAGTGATTAGTGAGATCGGACTCCCCTGCGCATCTTCAACCTGTACGAACCACCAAACAAAAACATGTCGCTCTCGAGTATGGCAGTCAAAGACTATGCAGTTGGAGACTTCAACAGCCACTCTGAGAGATGGGTATACTCGGACACAGACAGCAGAGATGACGAAGTTAAAGATTGGGAGATAGATACAAATCTCTGCCTTATCAATAGGACGGAGGATAGCCCTAGCTTCTATTCTAGAACATGGTATACCACCTCTCCTCCAGACTTGGCCTTTTCTACGGTGGATATTCACCACAAAATAGACCGTCAGGTGCTAAACCAATTGGCAGGTAGCGACCACAGGCCACTTAGGCTAAAAGTTTATATGGAAGTAGGCCCACACGAAATAAAACCGCTCGCACGTTGTAATTACAAACGAGCCGACTGGGACAGATTCGCAATCCTGACAGATGGGCTGTGTGAAACCATCAACACACGGAATACCAATATGAAGCCCATGGTGGAAAGCCTAAGCAAAGCAATAATGTAAGCTGCCACTGAAACCATCCCAAGAGGGGCAAGGAAAAACTACAAGCCTTATTGGAATGATGAGTTGCAGAAAGCGGAAAACGAAGTCTCAAATGCTAGGAACATGGCAGAAAGAGAACAATCTTTGTAGGCAAATATCGCCATCAAAGCCACCACGGCGAAATACAAATACACTCTAAACCAAATAACAAGATAAAGCCTCAATTTAGATGCAGATGGGAACAAACTATGGAAGTTAGTCAGAGCCATGAATGACAAAACTGCATCAAACAAACAAATTACCATCAAGCAGGGTGACAACATGCTCACTGGAAAAAAGCAGCAAACGCCTTTGTTGAACATTATGCCAGAGCAAACCACAGATAGGCATACAGACATTAGTGAAGAACAAAATGGGCACGACAACATCAATATGGCACCAGAGGAGCACATGATGGCAAAACTAACAATGAATGAAATGGAAGAGGCCATGAGCACTTTAAAGAAAAAGAAATCACCCGGAAAAGATGGGGTAACAAACGAGATACTGATGGGGTTGGGCCAAACAGCAAAGAGGAAGTTATTATCAGTCCTGAACCAAAGCTGGAAAAGGGTAATTGTACCTCAGGCATGGAAAGATGCAGTACTTGTACCAGTACCAAAGAAAGGAAAAGATAAAACATATCCATATGGATACAGGCCTATCAGTCTACTGAGTTGTGTAGGAAAACTGATGGAGCGTATGATAAACACCAGACTGATGTGGCATCTGAAAGAAAAACAGATACTAATTCCACAGCAAGCAGGCTTTAGACAGCACAGATCCACTGAGGATCAGATCACCCTCATAGCCCAGGAAATAGAGGATGCCTACCAGGAGCAAAAACGCACAGTAGCGGTCAGGGTGGATCTAAAAAAGGCATTTGACCAAGTCTGGAAAGAGGGACTTAGTCAAGCTACGAAGACGTGAAGTTTGTGGGAAAATATACAAATGGATCAGCCACTACCTCAAAAACAGAACGGCCAGAGTTCAAGTACAAGGGTAGATGAGCAAAAAGGTGACACTTGAGCAGGGAGTACCCCAAGGGGGAGTACTGTCACCCACACTCTCCCTGGTGTATATAAATAACATAATAGAGAATATACCAAGAAGAGTCCACAGCTCAATGTTTGCAGACGATCTGGCTATGTGGATCTCTGAAAAGAATCTCACCATAGCAAGTAATCGGATGCAGCAGGCCCTAACATCGCCGGAAGAGTGGGCGAACTCATGGCTGGTCAAAATAAATGAGGAAAAACCAAATTTACGATATTCTCGCTTTCAAACAAACCCAAAAAACACCAAAATAAGTCTTAACGGCAAATAATAGCTGTCCATCGTTGTCGATGAGGACCGCCGACATCATCCTTGTCACAGATTTCCCTGTTGGGTGTGGGTGCGCATGTGGCTGAACAGGCCAATGCGGGCACGAAAATATCTGCTACATATCGGGCACACGAGGTTTGTAGAAGGGGATGGTGTTCCCGCTGTTCGGGATTTCCGCGTCTCTCGTCTGTTCTGGGCTTTCACAACACGGTCATCTTCACCGGCAGCTACACCCGATTTGACTGCGCTTCTCCAGTCAGATCTGTTTTGCGCAAGACATTCCCAGGTGTCGATGTCTATCTGGCAACTTTTTAGTGAACGGCAAATACCTGCAGCCAAACAACAACCCAAACTACATGGGAGTCACATTTGACCGGCGCATGACATGGAAAAGTTAGATCGAGAGAAACCGAATGAGTGCCTGAGAAAGAATGGCAATCATGAGGAAACTTGCTTGAACAAGCTGGGGAGCAGACGAAAGTATACTAAAGAAACTGTACACTGGAAGATTGAGACCAGTTCTCGAGTATGGCATTGCGGCATGGACAACTTCGATAAAATTAGCAAACTCCAAAATCAAGCCATGAGAGTTATAACAGGAGGCATGAAGTCAACGCCAATTGTAGAACTTGAAAAGATTACAAAACTGCAATCCATAACCGACAGAAGAGACTGCAGAGCCCAGCAGCAAGCAGAGAATCTCAGAAGACTGACTGACCATCCAATGCATCAGAGACTAAAAAAATTTGGAAATGGGAAACTAAAGCGGAGAAACTTTGGAGAAATAGCCAAAGCAAAGATGGACGAAGACTCTATGAATGTACTAACAACACCAAAGCCCATCCCTACTGTACGAAAACCTACCTGGAGGCAGCAGATATTTCCAGAGGGGGAAGAAAATATACCAGATATTGGAAACAAAAACAGCTAGCCTGAAAAAGATAGAAGAGATACAACCCTGAAGTACATAACGGAAAACTACCCAAGCATGGACTGGCCCCATGCATACACCGACGGTTCTGTAACAAACACAACACAGAACGGAGGGGCAGGGGTATTCCTGAGCCTACCAAATGGCAGAAAAATAACACTGTCAGTGGCAACTGGAAAATACACAAGCAATTTCAGAGCGGAGGCACTGAGGGCTGCAGTAGAAAAAATGGTGACAGTTAAATTGAATGAAAGCCATAAAGTCCTGCTCACAGATGCCCTGGCTGTAGTCACAGTACTAAAAAGCCAGAAAAATACTGAACTTAATGATTTAAGAACTCCCATGACATGCGCCAAGAGATCTCACGAAAGATAGCAGCGGGGTGGTTCAGCTTCGACCGCATCAAGACCGAACTTCAACAGATGAAAAACAACAAAGCGAGAGCCAACACCTTCAACAGCCTGGCCATTCCAGTCATGGTAAATGGCTGCGAGGTGTGGAACCTACGAGAAAGGGACATGGCACGGCAGCAAGCTACTAAACGAGCCATGGAGTGTAGAACACTGTCACTTTCACTACGAGACCACATCCACAACTCGTCCCTCAGTAGTCACACCTGCTTCAATAACGTGGTAGAAACAGCGATGCTAAGAAAGTACAGGTGGGCAGGCCACTTGTTACGAATGCATGACGTCATCGTGGGCCACACACCTTTAACTGTCGCGCCGGATGTCCACCAAAGAGATGGGGAGAGGGCCTGCGACAAACCTTGGTTCCGCATGTTACATCAACTCAAAAGACAGTGATAAGTTTAGACGACATTCGCCTTCCGCCCCTTCTCCTGTTTGTCAAAACAGTTCTACCGCGCAAAGGCCAGGAGATGGACTTTGTTGTCAGAGACTATAGGAGACGCCCTCCATCGGAGCATTTCAATGGTGTTGAGAATTCATCCTAAAATCCGGCTATAACAACAATTAGACGCCCATATGTATATAGAAGAGAGAGTGAGTGAGAGACAGAGACACACGCACACACATACGAAAACAAACCTGCATTTTAGAAGTAGGCTTTTGGATTTTGACAAAGAACTCAATAAAATATATTACATCAATAAAAGAGATACTAATTCGTTTTCCAGGCAAGCCTGTGAAAATAACCAAGAGAAACTCATGTAGCAACAATACTGAAATCGATAGTTTGGTTTTTGTTTTGTCGCTGACAAGTCTGTAGGACGTGCTTTTCGACACAATAAGTACGGGCTACCAGAGTTGGCCTTTCAAAGACTCCAGCTTGGAGTTCAAGCATCAACCAGCTTTGGACCTTGGAACGGCCTCATTGAAAGCCTTGTTATTGTACTTCTGGCGCCCAAGCTGAGATTTGTATTCATAATTCCAGGGATCGGAGACAGCCTTCTACGCACAAATTACAGGTCTGACCGGCGCACCCGGCAGGCCCCACCGGCAGGGGCGTGGATACAGCCCGAAATCAGAGTCGCATAATTGCTTATTTGTCGTCTCACCGGGAGAAGAAAAAAGCTCTAATGACGTTTGGTAGTCTAGTTTATTCTTTTGGAGCGAGGGATTGTTGGAAGTTCCTCTGATCTGTTTGCGGTTTTGCTTTTCCTTGAATGTTTTTGGCGAGTCTAGTTTCAGCCACCTTTGCTTGTGTTGGCTTGGTTCTCTTGGGCCAGGGTCAGAGTTCACGCCTATCTCGCACTGTGTGAACTCTAGTTTCATGGGTTTGTATGACTGCGAGGGAATAAATTAAGTTGATTGGTCTAATTGGAAAGAGTGTGAAGCACGTGGCCGAAGGGTTTCAAGGCCTGCCTGCCGACAAGCAGGGCAGTGGTTCGGATCCCCGGTGTGGCATATGTTGTTTTTCTGTTGGGGGTGAAATAGACAAACATAGCCAGCACACGACGAGGATACAGCAGTGGCAAAGCAGTTCTCAGACTTCATAACCCCTCGACTACCACAGCAATAGCAAAAATGTCGTATGCCAGTTTTTATTTTAATTTTTAAATTAAAAAAAAATATATTTATTGAAAAGAGTGGTCCACAAAGTCCTGGGAAAGTGCTTATGTAAAGATTTCTGGTTGGATTGTTCAATTCAATTAAAGTGGAGATTTGACAATGAAGGTTGGGGAACTGAAACGCTAGTCCTGTCAGATACGACACACTGACCATTACGTTGCGTCAGGACCAGGCACAACCTACCCACCAAGACCACTATCTCTCTTCCATATAGCGTTCAATGAAAACAGGCTGTTTTCAAGGCAGTATGGCGGTTGAGATGTGGATCTCTTCCGATGAAGCCAGCATAGCACAGCCGTGTGGAGGACGTGGTCCACTATCATCAGCACTTTCGGGGTGTGAGAAAAGCTAGAACAACCCGCCACTTAAATCCTTTCTCAGGACGCATGAAAGAGGATCATCAACAGAGAAGGTTGACTACAACGGATCTCCAATATTTTCTATAACAACAGAGAAGGTTGACTAGAATAGATCTCCAATATTTTCTATAACAACAGAGAAGGTTGACTACACTCGATCTCCAATATTTTCAATAACAACAGAGAAGGTTGACTACAATGGATCTCCAATATTTTCTATAACAACAGAGAAGGTTGCCTGTAATGGATCTCCAATATTTTCTATAACAACAGAGAAGGTTGGCTACAATGGATCTCCAATATTTTCTATAACAACAGAGAAGGTTGACTACAATGGATCTCCAATATTTTCTATCTCTAGCCGCTATGACACACATGAACAGACAGGCTGCTGCTGGTCCATCATTTGATGTTATCTTACCACGGGCAGTGCCGCCTACCATCGTATCTACCTTGCAGTATAACGTTGAAAAATAAATGAGTTGCCCATCGCAAGCAATGATGTGGACATCATCAGACGGTGTTTGTCTTGATGATGTAACTTGCATTGCATTTGGATTATAGTGAGTAAGAAGCTGCGCTGGCCATCAACCTCACTATCTGGTCCTGAGCTACCTTGAGCCAGTAGCAAGACATAATTCGAAACTTTTAGAATTAATTCAGAATGTAGGCACTCTGATCTCACCTCCTTTAAGACCAGGGGTAGCTTGAAACCTGCTTGACTCTAACCCACTCCCGTTCATCGCTTTGAGAGTCGAGCCCCTAACTTCTCGACCCCAGCGACCATGCAGTGTAGTTTTCGATAGACTGTCATGTTATTTAATGTGGCCAAAATACATTCTTTTTCGGTGTATTTCAATAGTTCTCTTTAACCCCTAGTTTCCAGAACCTCTACGTGTGTTAACTTTTGTTTAAACGAAATGCATTCCATTCCCCTGTATATTCACTTCTCCAGGTACTCTATTCTATCTCCTAACTGCTTGTTCATTGTTCCAACATTTGCATTATATACAAGTGTTGAGTATATATATAAAGCACTTGGCTATTATTATATTTAAGTTACAACATAGCTCTCTAGATGTGAACGTATCGATTCTGTTGAATAAATGTTATAGTGAGGAATGAAGATACTGCCCGCTTTGTCCAATTCACTCTCTTGTCCTGAGTTGCCTTTGGCCAGTGGCAAGACATTATCCAGACGACTGGAGATAACATAAGATGCAGATTCTTCATCAGGGTTTACTCCTGAAACCTTTCTCGTCAACAGATATCTCGCAAGACAGCGGAGGAGGGAAGGACATATATCGTTGTGTGTCCGCCTGCTAATATACTTTTCGTTATGCAAAAAGAGCCACTGTAACCCGCTACGGTTGGTAGTCATCAACAACGATGAGCAGTTATCATTATCAACCCTCTACGAAAACCTCGTCAAGACGTAACTCAACAGGAAACAACTTCAAACAACAGCAGCAGCAACAACAATGACATGATGATGTTGCTAGCGCAACCTATTAACTCCCTTTCGCACTCAATCACTGACATACACGCACTAGCTCACATGAAGCTCCGGCGTCCAGTGGACAGATTAAGGCTCATTAAGTCCAGGTGGTGGCGGAAGTTCAAGTACTAACTGTAACGTGACCCGGGCCAACTCCCTCGTCGCTCCGGAAGCAGCAATCACGGCCATTACCGGCTCATCGACACCTTCTCGTGTTTCGGTCGGACCTGCCAGTGACCAGGGCTGGACAAATGACCACGGAGCTGCCGACCGTCTGCACAGCTGCGACATTAATCGATCCTTAATTGATTCATCTCCGCAGGTTTTTAACGACGGTCCATTCGTCCAAAACAGTAGCGTAATGTGAAGTAGATTATTGTGGTAGAAGATCGACCATTGTTTACGCTTAGTTAGTACCCGGTTACTGTATAATCGTATTACAAACGTGTACATTGAATGAAGAATAATTTTATTTATTGAAGCAGTTTTTTATGGGGGGGGGGGGGGGGGGGGGGGGTCGCGAGTTAAAATCCCGGTGGAGACACGGGGATATTTTGAGGTGTATCATCCGGTAAATATTGCCCCTGACCTCTGAGTAGTGTGCAGTGTCGCGCACGTTAAAAATACGTTAGCAGTTGGAATCGAATCGAGTATGCATAACGGCCGTTGCTCGGGCAAAATTATTCTAGTGATTCTCGTACGACAGAGAATATGTCGCACACAGAGGACTGGGTGACTATAACAGCAGGTCGTGGTTATGCCGTTAGTTGAGCGGCTTAGATGGCGCCTGACAGGCTGCGGGTCTACCTTGCTCTAATTTACGTTACCACCTCCACCAGTCTCAAAAATGGACGATCGTATATTCCAGGGTAACAGATGCTGGCATTGACCTGGCATGTCACCAGTGGATTTTCACCTGCCAAATAAATATGAAACAAAGGAGGTCGCACCTCCCCACGACGTCTAACAACATAAGTGGACTGGAGATATATAGATAGATCGATCAGTTATTTTCTGATAAAACAAAGAATCATACATAAGGCTACTGTAAGGAATACATAAATGAAAGTCACACATTACGAGGGGATCAATATTCTGAGCAGTCCATGAGCTGTAGGTGTCAGCCACCCATGGTTGACTGTTAGCGTCAGGGCCAGCGACCCAGAGCTGCCAAGACCATTCTACACCTCCACCACACGGTGATTCTGAATAACATGCTGCAACAGTGTAGACTGGTTAAGGAAAAAGGGTCGAAGAGGGAAGGCTAACCCATTACCCACCAATGATATGCTGAAGTCGGGTGTATCGAACCGAAAGGTGCATATATCGCCATCAAGCTGTAAACTACGACACAACGCATTCAGTTCTCCGGACTACACCCTGCTACTTGCATACCTTCTTTTAATGGTGTGGTAGTCGGAGTTTGAGATCATACAAGCAGAAGAAAAAGAAGAAGACGAAATAGAAGAAGAAGTTACGAGTATATAATATCAACTGCGAAAAAGAAATCATGAAAGGATTGGTCAAAACAAAAAAAAGAAAATCAATTGTCCCATCGAAGATGGAGTGTTAGATACTTCATTTTACTAAGCCACATCTGTGAGGTTGGAGTTGTCAGTTCCCTTCCTCGGTGAAGAAATTTCATTAACCGTAGGTCATAAACTCATTTCCGAATGAACTCTCTATACAGCTGTGTTGACTAAAGCGTGCCAGTAGCGGGAGTTGAACTCAGGAGCTTTGCCTTGAAAAACAAGTACTCCACCAGTAAGCTAATTTAACACTTAGGCCATGGGGAAAACAAAAGTTAAATACAATTATACATTGATGACAGAACACAAAGAAAACATTGATGACAGAACACAAAGAAAACATTGATGACAGAACACAAAGAAAACATCGATGACAGAACACAAAGAAAACATTGATGACAGAACACATAGAAAACATTGATGACAGAACACACAGAAAACATTGATGACAGAACACAAAGAAAACATTGATGATAGAACACAAAGAAAACCTTTGTATCAGAACACAAAGAAAACATTGATGACAGAACACAAAGAAAACATTGATGACAGAACACAAAGAAATCATTGATGACAGAACACAAAGAAAACATTGATGACAGAACACAAAGAAAACATTGATGACAGAACACAAAGAAAACATTGATGACAGAACACAAAGAAAACATTAATGACAGAACATAGAGAAAACATTGATGATAGAACCTGAAGAAAACATTGATGACAGAACACAAAGAAAACATTTATGACAAAACACAAAGAAAACATTTATGACAAAACACAAAGAAAACATTTATGACAGAATACAAAGAAACCATTTGTGACAGAACATGAAGAAAACAATTGTGACAGAACACAAAGAAAACATTTTTGACAGAACACAAAGAAAACAACAACAGAAACACAATTCCGAGCATATGTATCTCCCCTGTTCCATCGTACAGTTGCGACACATGGATCATCACGCGAACACTAAAGAAAAACATTCAATCTGTCGGATTGCAATTCTACATGAACGTTTTTTTTTTGTTGAACTCCCAAGGCAATGGAGTGTAAAATCTGTTTATGATCCAGGCGCATGACACAGAAAATGTAGGAGCCAGGCTTAGTTCTGGATGTAAAGTTCCTCGTAAGGCTGTGCAATATACCGGAAGGCATTAGTACAATTTTCTTGAAAATGTAAATTCTAGGTGTGGATATTTCAGTGTATTGTCAAAGTAATATTTTCGTATTTATGTTATATGTTCCTCATTTGTGTTACGCCTTCGCTGCAGTCTGACCTTGAGTTGGCGCGAGAAGAGAGAAATTACGCGGACAGTTTTATTTTTGGTATAATTCATAATTGATAAGGATGGAAATCGGGGGGGGGGGGGGGGGGGGAGATATATGCGCAGTGGAAATTATGCGAGTAAGTGCGACACTTGTTCTGCCATGTTAGGCACCATGACCGCATTTCCATGAGCCATGTAGACCTGGCGCATGGGGATTGTCGTACCCTACCATAGCATGCGCTAAAAGAGCTTGATATAGATCTAAATGGCCTGGCAGGCATTTTAACGTCTAGGTAATTAAAAACTAGAAACATCACCATACTAAGAGAGAGAGAGAGAGAGAGTGAGAGAGAGATATCTGAAAATAGCGTAAGAGCTATGTGTATGTGTGCGTGCGTGCGTGAATGTATGTATGCGTGTCAGGGGGATCGCTGTAGTCAAGAGGTTAAGGCACTCGCCTCTCACAGTGACGAACGGAAACGGTGGGCGATCGAAGTTTCAAGTGACCCCCTGGTCTCACGGGAGGTAAGAGTGCCTGCACCCCGAGTTACGTCCAGTCGTCTCAACAAATAGTCTTGCCACTGATCCAAGGTAACTCGGGATAAGAGTGTGATTGATGACCAGCGCATAACCTTTCACACTATAATCCAAATACAGCGCCATCACCGCATCGCGATTGGCAATATCTTTTTATTTAAAAAAAAATGTTTGCGTGTGTGAGTGTCATATATATATATATATATATATATATACACACATACATACACACACACATAAACATATATACCCCTCTTTTTATCTCGCTCTCCAGATCTCTGATATTTTTCCTCACTATCTTTATACCTATCTGTTTGTCTCTCCTCTCCTTTTCTTTATATGTCTCACTATTCTCTCAGTGTCTATTTGCCTCTTTCTGTATTTTCCTATATGTCTCTCTCTCACTCCATCTCCCCCTCCCTCCCTCTCTCTCTCTCTCTCTCTCACTCTCTCAGAAATAAATTAACGTTCAGCGCTCCATCAACCCGTTATTACTCAACCAATTTTGCTCTTTATATCTTTAAAAAAAAACTAATATTACACACAAATAACAACAAACCATCAACAATAAACATTTAATGCGCATTCACTACATTTCTCTAACCCGTTGATAATTACCATATGCAGAACATCGTTTGACCAATGATTACCATCATATTCATCAGGTGATCGCCCGATACATTACACCCTGCAGCTTCTCTACGTTCGAGCATCTGAGGAACAGCTTTCAATTTCTGATCACATTTATGTTCATGTTAACCCGGCTATTCCTTGTCAGGACCTATCTATTGTTTATGGGCCTGTTCGAACGTGAGTGAGTAATAATTTAGATGCGTTTTGGTGAGAATGTCTCTCGTGATGTCATTTTTGTGATGCGTCGTCGAGGTCTAGAGCTGTGAGTGTCCAGTTGGGTCGTATTGTTTCAGCATACGAATTCTCTTTCTCTCTTCACTATCTGTCACTCCCTCTGTGTTAGGGACAAGTCATGCCAGCTATGTTCAAACGGATCTTTTTTTTTTTTAACGTTGGTTTGCAAAAGCACACGTTGTGCTTTGGCGGATGCTGGCTTCCGCGATGTTTGAACTGTTGTGTTGGCCGTACGATTTGTGATGCGCGAAATACGCGACAATATTGTTGGTGTGCACAAGATCAGCTGAAAGAGCAGCGCATACGAGATGCGTACATACATGCAAACATAC
Source organism: Ariolimax columbianus (assembly GCA_036924085.1). Taxonomy (NCBI): domain Eukaryota; kingdom Metazoa; phylum Mollusca; class Gastropoda; order Stylommatophora; family Arionidae; genus Ariolimax; species Ariolimax columbianus. The sequence goes on from JAVGWX010000010.1 coordinate 64,531,902, forward strand.
ACATATGGGCACACTTCACACACACATTTATACACACATAGTGTACATACATGTACACGAGATGCTGACGAAAGAACGCTTGATACGTTAGAGACAACATTCACAGACACGCCCTCATATGTCCGCACTCGCAAACGCATACACTACACAACAACAACATCTAACTAAGGAAAGGACAGTCTTGAATCAAACTGCGGAACATTTCTAACATGTTTATTACCAAAACGAAAACTGTCGTCGAATTGTCATATATGCTATCGTTATATTCACATGCATACGCAATAACATTTTTAAAAGCACTATGCGGAATCAAGATGCTGAGCAGCGAATGAGCTGCAGTGGTCAGCGACCCATACCTGACTGTTAGCGTCAGGGCCAGCGAACCAGAGCTGCACCTCTACACCTCTACGCGGCGATCCTATTTAACAGGGTGCAGCAAGGCAGACTGGCAAAAGAGAAGGGATCGAAGAGGGAATGCTAACCCGGTACTCAAAAAATGCTTGCTGAAGTCGAATGTGTTGGACCGAAAGGTGCAAATATCGTAGTCAAGTTGCAAACTACGACACAACGCATTCCGTTCTCTGGACTACATTCTGCTACAAAAACCCTTTCAGTGTTTGGTAGCAGGAGATTGAGAACGAACGAAGCAAAGCCAAGCCAAAAGCACTATGCAAAATCCAAGCAAATGTAACAGTATAAATACACATTTTTAATATTATATTAATCTTATTTAGGATGCACATTTTGAGGTAGATAGAGAATGGACGTACTGAGTAACTGTAGAAAATGAAGAAATAGAAAGTCGTAAATTACGAAGGCATCAATATGCTGAGCAGTACACGAGCTGTAGTGGACAACGGCCCATAGCTGACTGCTACCATCAGGGCCAGTGAACCAGAGCTTGTCAAGACCCTTCTACACCTCCACGCCTGGATTCTGGATAGCAGGCCACAACAGAGCAGACTGGCTAAGGAGAAGGGATCGAAGAGGGAAGGTGTAGTGGGTACTTAACATGCCTACTGAAGTCGGATATGTCGGACTGGAAGGTGGAACTGTAGCAGTCAGGCTGTAAACTACGACACGCATTCTGCACTCCGGACTACATTCCTGTTACATGCAACGCTCTTTTCAGGGTTTGGTAGCGCGAGTTTGAGAACGTACGAACGACGATAAAGAAGTTGATGGGTCAGATAATCTTGGAATTTGAGGAACGACATACTAACATATAGTGGGAAGTGTGCACGGTACAAACATTGAAGACTCGGCCAGTGGCGTAAGTATCGTATTAGAGAATGCTGGGAAATGAATACTGTCGTATGAGAAGTTATTCGCAAAGCGATCTATCGCAAATCGGGGTACGTCTTATGTTCCATTTTGCAATTTACTTGCATGTCCTTTGTTGAGGTGATGCTTGTGGTACCATATCTTATGCAATCAGGTTGGCAATCCCCGTAGTTTGTGAATATTACATTTGTCTCTCTTCCCTTCTACTCTCTTTTCTTTTAACTTTTCTTTCCATTATTCTTCACACACACAAACACACACCCCTCCCCCGCATCGCCCCGAACACAAAAACAAAGCACGCTTAAATAGAAAATAAAAATAATGACATATAATTATTAAATGAAATTAAAGGAAATAAAAATGTTTTCAATTTCATCCCATAATCCGGGAAGCTCATTCTGTGCCAGAGAGGCCATGTCGTTATCGTTGTGACGAGTGCAGTCTGATTGTCACCCAAGCAATATTCTTCGTTTTTCCCTCTGACCCTGCGTATTGTTTCGGGCCTGCTGTGTTAGCTTCATCACTTTTGGTTCTCGCTCCTGGTGGTGACTGGGTGTCACCGAGGCTCGTGCTCTGCACGCTGCATGTCCAGGGGGTGTCAAAAGGGCGCGCAATGAGGACGAAATAGCGCCACGAGTTGTGCAGGCGAGCACGCCCGAGGATAGGGGCATAGTTAAAAACTGTGATGACAGCTTGTTAGGCTCATGAAATGGGCTGTCGTGCCCAGCCCAATAGAGTTAGCTGGGGGTGGGGAGGTGTTCGGGCGAGGGGAACTGTTTCTCGAAATGGTTATAGAATTGATGGATAGAGAGCGAGGGAGTGTAAGGTAGTGGGATAGGGACGAGATGCAGAATGGAGTGTGTTTTGGTGTCAAGATGGAGAAACTGGTGAGGTACAGAGGGAGAGTGTTTGGTGTCAAGATGGAGAAACTGGTGAGGTACAGAAGAGGTGCTGATGTAAAGAGGAGGAGAGTGCTAAGGTATGGGCGTGGAAATTCGTGAGGTATAGAAAGGGAAGAGTGCTGAGATGTAGATGGTGAAGAGTGGTGAGATATAGGGGGGGGAGTGGTGAGATATAGGTGGTGAAGAGTGGTGAGATAGATGGTGAAGAGTGGTGCGATATAGGTGGGGAAGAGTGGTGAGATATAGGGGGGGGAGTGGTGAGATATAGATGGTGAAGAGTGGTGAGATATAGATGGTGAAGAGTGGTGAGATATAGGTGGGGAAGAGTGGTGAGATATAGGGCGGGGGTGGTAAGATATAGGTGGTGAAGAGTGGTGAGATATAGGGGGGGAGGGAAGAGTGGTGAGATATAGGGATGAATAGTGTTGAGATATAGATGGGGAAGAGTGGTGATATATAGGGAGGGAAGAGGGGTGAGATATAGATGGGGAAGAGTGGTGAGATATAGGTGGGGAAGAGGGGTGAGATATAGGGGGGGGAGGAGGAGTGGTGATATATAGGGGGGGAAGAGAGGTGAGATATAGGTGGGGAAGAGGGGTGAGATATAGGGGGGAGGGAAGAGTGGTGATATATAGGGGGGGGAAGAGGGGTGAGATATAGGTGGGGAAGAGGGGTGAGATATAGGTGGGGAAGAGGGGTGAGATATAGGTGGGGGGGAGGGAAGAGTGGTGATATATAGGGGGGGAAGAGGGGTGAGATATAGGTGGGGAAGAGGGGTGAGATATAGGGGGGGAAGAGGGGTGAGATATAGGTGGGGAAGATGGGTGAGATATAGGTGGGGAAGAGGGGTGAGATATAGGTGGGGAAGAGGGGTGAGATATAGGTGGGGAAGAGGGGTGAGATATAGGGGGGGAAGAGTAATGAGGTATAGGGGGGGGAAGAGTGGTCAGATATAGGGGGGGGGAAGAGTGGTGATATATAGGTGGGGAAGAGGGGTGAGATATAGGTGGGGAAGAGTGGTGATATATAGGTGGGGAAGAGTGGTGAGATATAGATAGGGAAGAGTGGTGAGATATAGGTGTGGAAGAGTGGTGAAATATAGAAGTGAAGAACGAAATAAGTGGTGAGATATATAAGGTAAGGTTTGTGAGGTTTAGAAGCTGAAAAACGGTACGGTGATGAGATATAGAAATGGACAATGGTGAGGTATAGGTGGAAGTAATGAGGTATATTAGGCATAGTCGTGAGGTGTAAAAATGAAAAGTGATGAGGTGTATAAATGGAGATTAGCGAGGTATATAAGTGGAAATTGACGAGATATGTTAATGGGGATTGTCGAGGCATAGATAAGTGGAAAGTGACGAGGTATATTAATGGGGATATATATATATAGGCTCTGTGATCTCGGTACCTCATCTTTCCACACACTCGTATTTCATTTGACTCTGTCTAACAATCACACTCTTGTTTCATTTGACTCTGTCCAACAATCACACTCTTGCACACTTGCCTTCAGGGTGAGGCCCTTCCATTGCACTTTGGATGGGCTGGATTCTGAGAGCGCACGAACCTAGCATAGGTACATACAGACGCATACACGCATCCAAGCACTGGTTTATGGGTCTTATTATCGGCCAGTTGACTACGGGCTGTGGTGGAATAGGCGCGCCTCCGCCAGTAGAAACTAATGAGGCAAACACGTGAAATAAAAAATAGAATATTAAAAATATATTAATGGAAAGTGGTGATGTATGTAAATGGAAAATGGGGAGGTATATAAATGGATAATGGTGAGGTATAGACTTGCAATGAGTTGTCTTTGTGTATGTGCTTTCTCAAGTACTGCATCGTTCGTCTTCTTTGCACTCCATGGACTTTTTAACATTCTTCTGAAACACCACATCTCCGTCGGATCTAGTGATCTGTGTATGGTTGTTTTCTCAATGTCCACGATTACGTGCTGTATATCAGTACTGGTTCCACATAGCACACACACACTCTCTTTCTCATGTTCCAGCGTTTTATTCTTCTTCTTCTTCTTCTACGTTTGGGTTTTCTGATCATGCTAAATCTACAGTCCATCCGCCAGGATGAAGTCCACAGTCCTTTCTAGGTCTGAGCGGTGATCCCCATAGTTTTTGTCTCGGTTCTACTCCATCTCGCCAAGTCTGAGCGGTGATCTCATAGCTTTTGTCTCGGTTCTGCTCCATCTGGCCAGGTCTGAGCGGTGATCCCATAGCTTTTGTCTTGGTTCTGCTCCATCTGGTCAGGTCTGAGCTGTGATCCCATAGTTTTTGTCTCAGTTCTTCTCCATCTGACCAGGTCTAAGCGGTGATCCCATAGAATTTGTATAGGTTCTGCTCCATCTGGCCAGGTCTGAGCGGTAATCCCATAGTTTTTGTCTCGGTTCTGCTCCATCTGGCCAGTCTAAGCGGTGATCCCATAGCTGTTGTCTCGGTTCTGCTCCATCTGGCCAGGTCTGAGCGGTGATCCCATAGCTTTTGTCTTGGTTCTGCTCCATCTGGCCAGGTCTGAGCTGTGATCCCATAGTTTTTGTCTCAGTTCTTCTCCATCTGGCCATGTCTAAGCGGTGATCCCATAGAATTTGTCTAGGTTCTGCTCCATCTGGCCAGGTCTAAGCGGTGACCCCATAGTTTTTGTCTCGGTTCTGCTCCATCTGGCCAGGTCTGAGCGGCGATCCCATAGTTTTTGTCTCGGTTCTGCTCCATCTGGCTAGGTCTGAGCGGTGATCCCATAGCGTTTGTCTCATTTCTGCTCCATCTGGCCAGGTCTGAGCGGTGATCCCATAGCTTTTGTCCCATTTCTGCTCCATCTGGCCAGGTTTGGCATCTTAGTTTTTCAAGGGTATGACATACTTGAAGTACGTGTTCATGGATCTGGACTCCTGTCCTACAAGTACATTCATTTCATTGGGATATATTGAGCTGATATAGGAAGCCCAGTAGTCTGCAGTGGCACGTTCTCAGACGGAAGATTGCAGTTTGCTGATGATTTTGAAACTGTTGGATTGGGTCTTGATAGTTACTCTCTCCCATGTCTTTCTCCCATTTTATTGTATACTCTCAGCTCCACCGATATAGTTCTGGGGCACATCATTCCCTTCATGCTCTAGAAGACACATTTTTTGCCTGAGCTGTTCTGTTCCTTATTGCATCTCCCATCCGATGTTATGCGTGCGCAACACAGGATGCTTGAAAGCTCTTCTAAGACAAAAAGCAACTGAATAACAATAATCTTATCATATCACTTATTTCCCTTGGCCTGGACCAGGATAAACATAACACCTCAACGAAATCAGCAAAGACATCGATAAACGGTTGAAGAGCATTCAGAAAGACATTAATGTAAACCACAAGGACGGCGGAAACCGGGGTGACCCTGACATAGCAGGTATTATCGATAATGTTACATAACACATACATCTCTTTCTCTCCCTCTCTCCTCTCATCTCTCTCTCTCTCTCTTCCCCCCCCCTCCCCCTCCTGTATTGAACGAGTTGAAACATCTAACTAACCCCGACTGTCCATCGCTATTCATTTCCCTCCATATATCACTGGCATTTATTCGGAATATCACTAGCATTTGTTTCCATGACAACACCGTCATAAAACAACATCGTCTGCACACGACTTCTCCGCTGTCTTTATTCATTCCCATTTAGCTGCCCGTAATGGACATTGTTTGAAACTTGATGATCTTGTCTGTTCTTCTTGTGCGCAAAATTAATATCTTTTTTCCACTTCTATGCCCTTCTTTCTCGAGACCTTTACCTTTTTGTTGGCACTTAACATAAAAATGCCGGAATGGAAATATGCTGGCTTTCACGTATTTTCTTTCACTTCATAATCCTTGTAAATTTTTGTGTACGATAGAAGAGTGAATGTCGGGAGAAATGAAACAAGGAGAATAAGACCTTTTTTGTAGTAGTGGCCTCTTTTTCTGTGCAGCATTTACCTTCTTTCTCTCGATCTGATTTTTGCTATACCTCCCTTCAATTTAGGCGCATCCATCTTGCTGTCTTCCCACCATGTTCAGATCGATTGTGAGCCCAGGCAAATGCACTTCAATCCCTGGCCGCAATGTGCCCTCACCATCGCCTGTCCGTCGCCTGGACTCTCCCAGGACCTCGGCTAATCTCTCTGTCTTTGCTCTCATCAGAACATGGCTTAATCCGACTGAGCGACACGGATACTACAACATCAGCGGCACACACAACATAATATCGCATGATGATACTGGTTTATCCGTGAGGGTAGCGTTGATATGTCTAATATAATATTAGCAGCCACTTGCCGTGCTGACTGTGTGTTGGTCTTCTGATCACAGAAACGTGTGTTCAAAGTATCAGTAAGATATAGGTTTACAATTGCAACTACATTAATAATATCAGTAAGGTCATGAACAATATTAGTAAGATAAAGATTTACACTTGCAACCACATACACAATATTAGTAAGATATAGGTTTACAATTGCAACTACATGAACAATATTAGTAAGATAAAGATTTACACTTGCAACCAGATACACAATATTAGTAAGATATAGGTTTACAATTGCAACTACATGAACAATATTAGTAAGATAAGGATTTACACTTGCAACCAGATACACAATATTAGTAAGATATAGGTTTACAATTGCAACTACATGAACAATATTAGTAAGATATAGGTTTACAACTACAACCAGATGACGATATTGGTAATTTATAGGTTCACAATTACAACCAGATGACGATATTGGTAAATTATAGGTTCACAATTACAACCAGTTGCAACATACTGGTAAGTTATAAGTTCACAATTACAACTAAATGCAAAATTCTGGTGAGTTATAAGATCACAATTACAACTAAATGCAAAATACTGGTAAGTTATAAGTTCACAATTATAACTAAATGCAAAATACTGGTGAGTTATACATTCACAATTACAATAAAATGCAAAATATTAGTAAGTTATATATTCAGCAGAATTAACCATTTTTTTTTTTTACAAGCTTCTATTCAACTGGATTTGTCTCTTGTCCCTTTGTTGGGACTTCTATTTCTCCCATTTTATCCAACTTGTCCATAACCTACAGAACTGTGTACACAACCTCTGCTAGTGCGACCTACCACAATTACACACATCTAGTCCCACAAAACAAACAAACAGAACATGTCTTGTACCGAAATACTTAGTTTAATATATATACATACTGGGCTTGAGGACTTTTAGGGTGGATTACCAGTCAGTAAAATATTTGACCAGTCAGCATAGTCGGACTACAGTTTATGTTGACCAAATTTATGTTAACAAATTTATATTAACCACATTTATGTTAACAAATTTGTTAACCAAATTTATGTTAACAAATTTAAACTAGGCACTCATTCACTTTTATTTCTACACAACAATGCGTACCAAACTAACATCTATTTTATTACTTACAGAGTATTAGTCTATTTCTTATTTAGAAAAAAAAATGCACTGTTGCAGAGGCGGGGCGTGTGTGCCCTTGAACGTTCTTGGTAGTTTTAGTACTGTAGTACCATTTATCCATGATTTTAGTAAGTTTAAATTGTGGCAGTAGAGTTCCATTCAGAATCACCATCATCAAATAATCTCTATTCGAAAAGTAATGTCATTAGTAATCGTGCGAGAGTCTTCATGTTGCGACGATTACAAACGTCATTAACGATTAAAAACGTCATTAACGATTAAAAACGTAATTAACGATTAAAAACGTCATTAACGATTAAAAACGTAATTAACGATTAAAAACGTCATTCACGATTAAAAACGTATATTTATTTTACTCGCCAAGTAAAACTGTGTACTCGTCACAGACGAGCAGACGAGCGCTTTTGTCAAGCCGTGTGTATATATATATATATATATATATATATATATATATATATATATATATATATATATCATCATCATTGGCACTTTTCCTTTTGTTAGATGATAGTAATTGTGCTTTTAGCACAAAGCCCAGGCAGAAATATAGAGACCATGTGTTGTCCATGCATTATGGTTCATCTCTCGGTCTCCCTTGTTTGCTGTAAGGGAAATGTGGTACCAATACATTTAGAACAAGGCAAGCTGCAGAGGCTGCCGGATCAGCAGAGCAATGCTCTATCTGTTCGCCTGTCGAGGCTTCACTCCTAGACCAGCCGCCAAACAAGGCTAAGGATCTGATCTGCCCTGTCACATCACTCAGCTGAGGTTGACTTTGATCGCTCTAGGATAAGGCATTGTATCCTGTTGCGTGTGCTCCTTAGCACATCGTCGGTTGTCAGGTTTGGCAGACGCTGGTCAATTTTCAGAGTGATCAGAAAACAGGTTGCACAGACATATCTTTAAGAACCTGCAAGATACGTCAGTATCATATCTGCAAGCCTTCAAATTGTTTTAAATCAGAGTTTTCCTTCTCCTAGACGAGCTGCCTTCTTAGGCTTTCTAGTCCCATCTGCCCGAAACGACTGGTCTTAAGGCGCCAGTGACTCGCTTTCCGTCCCTTCTCTTGTGAGTCAAAATAGTTCTGCCGCGCGAAGGCCATGAAATGGGCTTTGTTGTCAGAGGCTATAAGAGACGCGCCCAAAGGGGTCATTTAATTGTGTTGAGAGTTCATCCTCAACACACACACACACACACACACACACACACACACACACACACACACTCCAACACATACACATATACATACATTTGATTTCTGACAAACATTTATTAACCGTCTGAGTCTAATTTCGTGGACTCTTATATTGCTCATTACTTTAATTGTAATCCGGATTTTTGTATGCTCAATACTTTGTGATTCCGGTAATATAAACTCGCAGATGCAGAAACGATCCGTGGACCAGGCAAATTAAAGTATATAATTATTGTATCATAGACAGATGGACACGATTGGAACACGGATTATCAGCCTTGCACACACCAGGACACACTTGATTGAAGAGGATTCATCCATGGCCAACTGGTTTTCTATTGTGATACTTTCATTTCCTGTCACCCTATTAGGTGGGGCATGTCTACAACACTGCATTTGGATTTCTCTAACCAGCTTAAAGGAACGCATGTTTCCAGTTACTTGTTGAAGCGGATGTCAAATACCTATTAGAGCGCATGAGCTGCAGTGGTCAGCGACCAATAGCTGACTGCTAGCGGCAGGGCCAGCGAACCAGAGCTGCCAAGACCCTTCTACACCTCCATGCGGTTATCCTGGATAATAGGGTGCAGCAGGGCAGACTAGCTAAGGAGAAGGGATCGAAGAGGGAATGCTAACCCGGTACTAAAAAATGTCTGCTGAAGTCGGATGTGTTGGACCGAAAGGTGCAAATATCGCAGTCAAGCTGTAAACTATGACACAACGCATTCCGTTCTCTGGACTACATTCTGCTACTTAAGCCCTTTCAGAGTTTGGTAGTGGGAGATTGAGAACGAACGAAGCCAATCCAAGCCAATACCTATTAGGCCTAACCTAACCAGATTTTGGGAAAGCCTGTTTCTAGTCACGTGTTGTAGCTAATGCCAAATACTGCATTAGGCCTAATCTAGCAAGCTTTTATGAAATTCTTTTCCCAGTCATGTGTTGACGTACAGACCCAACACTGCATTAGACTTACGCTGTCCGTCTTCTTTGTGGTCGTCGTTCGTCGTTAAACTCGGGCTACTAAGACCTGAAAAGACTTTTGCGCACTTTAGAAATGTCGTAGCAGACTTATGAAATGTCGTAGCAGACTTCAGAAATGTCGTAGCAGACTTATGAAATGTCGTAGCAGACTTATGAAATGTCGTAGCAGACTTATGAAATGTCGTAGCAGACTTATGAAATGTCGTAGCAGACTTATGAAATGTCGTAGCAGACTTATGAAATGTCGTAGCAGACTTATGAAATGTCGTAGCAGACTTATGAAATGTCGTAGCAGACTTATGAAATGTCGTAGCAGACTTATGAAATGTCGTAGCAGACTTCAGAAATGTCGTAGCAGACTTCAGAAATGTCGTAGCAGACTTCAGAAATGTCGTAGCAGACTTCAGAAATGTCGTAGCAGACTTCAGAAATGTCGTAGCAGACTTCAGAAATGTCGTAGCAGACTTCAGAAATGTCGTAGCAGACTTCAGAAATGTCGTAGCAGACTTCAGAAATGTCGTAGCAGACTTCAGAAATGTCGTAGCAGACTTCAGAAATGTCGTAGCAGACTTCAGAAATGTCGTAGCAGACTTCAGAAATGTCGTAGCAGACTTCAGAAATGTCGTAGCAGACTTCAGAAATGTCGTAGCAGACTTCAGAAATGTCGTAGCAGACTTCAGAAATGTCGTAGCAGACTTCAGAAATGTCGTAGCAGACTTCAGAAATGTCGTAGCAGACTTCAGAAATGTCGTAGCAGACTTATGAAATGTCGTAGCAGACTTATGAAATGTCGTAGCAGACTTATGAAATGTCGTAGCAGACTTATGAAATGTCGTAGCAGACTTATGAAATGTCGTAGCAGACTTATGAAATGTCGTAGCAGGCTTCAGAAATGTCGTAGCAGACTTATGAAATGTCGTAGCAGACTTATGAAATGTCGCAGCAGACTTATGAAATGTCGCAGCAGACTTATGAAATGTCGTAGCAGGCTTACTTAAATAAAAATGTAGCGGCACACCTGTTCAGACTAACAGGATTATTTTTTTTTCTTCTTCTTGTTCGTGTTCTTCTTTTTCTTCTTCTTCATCATCTTTTTTTCTTCTTCATCCTCGCTGTCGTCCGTTTAAAAAAAAAAATTATATCCATCTCTTCGATAATCCTTACCGTCTTCTCAGATTTCTCACGTTGCCATACAGTTATCTCGCAATTGGGTTGGAACAGCCGTGCAGGCACTCTGTTCCTCTTGTGGAGCCGGCAGACCTGTATAACATGTTTTACTGTTTGTTTGTTCTCCCCTCATGGACACGTGTCTGTGTGTTACATTTGTATTTTGTTTAACATAGGATTTTGCTACCTGCAGCGCCCTGCTGGCAACCATCAGGGACCTGTTGGCAACCTGCAGTGACCTGCTGGCAACCTGCAGTGACCTGTTGACAACCTGCAGTGACCTGTTGGCAACCTGCAGTGACCTTCTGGCAACCTGCAGTGATCTGCTGGCAACCTGCAGTGACCTGCTCGCAACCTGCAGTGACCTGCTGGCAACCTGCAGTGACCTGCTCACAACCTGCAGTGACCTGCTCACAACCTGAACATCGTCAGTTGACTCTTCTTGGCAAGGAGTAGCATGCTTCCTATTTGTCAGAGTCTGTGTGTTTGTCTGTGCCATTTGTCTTCGAAGCAACTTTTCATAATTGTCTGTATTTCTTCATACGCAGCTCTGCCATCACTTTAGGGTTGCCTCCTTTCTCTTTGGCCCAGTCTATCTGCCTCCGCATTTCCGTGCATCTCACAGTGTGCAGGAAACAGGATTCGATCAATGATGCGCTTGTCCTTACAATAGTCCGATCATCCGATGACGTAAACAATGCTACCGGAAACGAACACGGACATCGGATGTGACGTCAGCGGCCTTCAGCATCTGAAGATTTGTTCTGACAAATCCACTCCATCCATTGGTCCAACCCTTGTGATATTATACAGCTCTATTAAATTATATCCAATGGCATCTCCTACGCCTGCAGTTAACAGATTACACAATTTAATCACACGTTAATCCGCTAATCTCGTCCTTAGTATTCACAGACATACAATCGGGTTTCTCCGGGCCGGCTAGAGATTTGCTTGTATGGCGTCCCACTAAAAGCATTTTAAAAATTCACTCTAGCGTTTCACACTATCAACTGATGGTTGGGAGGGAAGAGCAGAGGGGGGGGGGGGGGGGGCTTGCGGAATGAGAAGCTTGGCTCTAATATTTGACACTCGAACCGAATTCAAATTCCATATAGAAAGTGGAAGCCATTTTAATCAGCGTTTTAATCCTATTTTTTGCCCTGGTTAGTTCAGATAAGACACTTGAGAGTTTTAATGCTATCAGCGTAGGAAATAATAATATCGACGTGATTATTGTGTTGCCATTAAGAGATTAGTGATTTAGACATATTCACCCACTGTCCGGGTGAGACTGGTGGCCTAGCGTGTGAGGGGTGGGGGGCGGCGGAGGGAAGATGGCTCACGAGTAGAAGAGGTGTGTGCCCACACTATTACGTCAGCTCAGACAGAGGACAAATCTGACAATCGCTTGGGCATTAACCATTGACACAAATGGCTTGGGCGGTGTTCTTTTGAAGAAATATTAACCTCCACCTCTGTTTGAAAATGATTGATTGTTGCTGCCTTATATGGTAATTTTCGCTGATATTGGTCTTGTGTCGATTTCTAGTTACGGTTATGTATGGCTTGGCTTCGTTCATTCTCAATCTCCCACCATCAAACACCGAAAGGGCTTAAGTAGCAGAATGTAGTCCAGAGAACGGAATGCGTTGTGTCGTAGTTTACAGCTTGACTGCGATATTTGCACCTTTCGGTCCAAAACATGAGCTGCTCAGCATCTTGATCCCAGCTATGTATGGCTATGCGGTGTAGATGTGTATTTGTGTGCCTGTGTGTGGTGTGTAAGTGTGTGTGTATGTGTGCATTTATATATATATATATATATATACATACCATTCTCCCCATCATCACCACCAGCAACATCATCATCATCATTTCCATAGTCATCACCATCATCATCTGTATCTGATAATCATTACGAGGGATCATGGTGCTGAGCCGTGCATGATCTGCAGCGGCCAGCGACGTAATACTGACTGCTAACGTCAGTGTCAACGACGCAGAGCTGCCAAGACCCTTCTACACCTCCACGCGGTAATCATGGATAATATGCTGCTACATGGCAGCCTGGCTAAGAAGAATGGATCGAAGAGGGAAGGGTTACCCAGTACCCACAATTATCTGCTGAAGTCGGATGTGTCGGATCGAGAGGTGCAAATATCACAGTTGAACTGTAAACTACGACAGACTGGCCAGGGAGGGAAGACAAAGAGAACAATTCACCCACCCAGTTTACTGCAAGAAGTCAAGGCACATATCCAAAATAAATACAAACAGTGGAAAGAGACAACAAACAGCAAATACCCACATGACCCAATCAATGGACTGAATAGGAAATAGCATACAACAATTTTTCGCCCCAGAACAGGTCATTGCAGACTAAATGCACACATGCGTAAAAGGAAAGCAGCACAAACTGCAAAATGCGCATGTAAGAGGACCACGGACTCCAGAACACATCCTACAAACATGTCCACTGCACAAAGACTCCCGTGAGAAGAACTGGCCCGAGGAGAGAAACATACAAGGCAAACTATGGGGAACCATTGAGGACCTGCGAGTGATGTGTCACTTCATGGAGGCACCCCCTCTGGTGACATGAAACGAGTATACGAAACCGCGAGGAACCATTAAGGACCTGCGACTGCCGTGTCACTTCATGGAGGCAGCCCATCTGGTGGCATCAAACGTGCATACGAAAACATACGAGTTATACAGCCATCACATACGATGAGACTAAAACATTCATCAGGGCAACGTGCAGTGCAAAATGGAAAAAAGACCACCCTGGCCACATAGAAAACGATGCCTACCACCAAGTCTTCAGGAGAGACCAGGTGATCATTCTCCGGCGACGCACAGGTCACAACAGACTTAGATGCCATCTGTACAATAAGTTCAAGATTGGCACTACAGACCTTTGTGCCTGCGGCACAGCCCCCTTGACGACATAACATATTTTGCAGTCCTGCCCACTATATACCGACAAAAGAAGTAACTTTTGGCCACATCCAGTGTCCCACCACGAGAAGCTGCACGGAAGTGCCCGGAGCCTTGAGTCAACTACTGCTTTCGTTAGACTTCAATAAGTCGATGTCTGAAGACGAACGAGGAAGAAGAAGTATTCTTGAGTTTTATCCCCGGATTCTTCTTCTTCTTCCTCGTTGTGTTTTCCTTTCCTTTTCTTCTTCTGCTTGTTCTGCTTCTTTTTCTTCATCTGCTTCTCCTTCTTCGACTTCGTCTTCTTCTTATTTATTATTTTTCTTCTTCTGCCTCTTCTTCTTCTTATCGTCTTCTTGTTTTTCTTCTTCTTCTTATGTTTCTTTTTTTTCTTTTTCTGCTTGTTCTACTTCTTTTTCTTCTGCTTCTCCTTCTTTGTCTTCTTCTTATTATTTTTTTTCTTCTGCTTCTTCTTGTTATCGTCTTGTTTTTCTTATTATTATTATTCTTCCTTTTCTCCTTCTCTATTCTTCTTCGTCTTCCTTTTCTTCCTCTTCTCCCAATGTTTGTCATCACACAACCCTATCAAAATTGACAGACGGCTCAAAACCGCAAACATTCCCGTACATACTAGACTAGTGTCATGATTTATCCAAATGCCTGAATATCGTTTCATGAAAGTACATTTCTAACACCTAAAAATCGATTTCTAACATAATATTTTCAATATCTAGACACAATATCATGGGAATCTAATTTCAAATGTAAAAGGGAAACAATACTGTGCCACGAAACAAACAAAACGATGCCAAAAAGAAAAACAAATTGCCTTGACAGTTTGTTTGTACGTGGGTGAGAAATTGAGAGGATGCACGTTGATTGGGAGTTAAGAGGCGCGAGTGAACTGTTAAGTCAAACAATTAGCGAGCAACATTGCCTGGATGGTTTCCGTGGAAGGAGCATTGACCACGAGTTGGATGTTACGCGTTGCGAGTCGTGTTCATGACTAACAGCGATGTCATCAACGAAGCGTCATCGACCACACAAGCTTCTTTTCGATGTGGCTTTTTTATATTGTATGTGTTTTGCCTCACTAGTTTTTACTGGCATAGGCGCGCCTATTCCACCCCAGACATTAGTCAACTGGGCGATATTAAGACGCATAAACCAGTGCTTAGATTTATGTGTGTGTCTGTATGTACCTTATGCTAGGTTTGTGCGCTCTCAGAAGCCAGCCCAACCAAAGTGCAATGGAAGGGTCTCGCCAAGGGGGCGCGTGTGAAAATTGTGCAAGAGTGTGATTGTTGGACAGAGTCAAATGAAGCAGAGTGATGTAAGAAGAGAGAGGAAGCATTTTATCCGAGTTCCCTTTATACGTTCGGTGTTCAAGAGAAAGGTAAAGGTTGTCCCAAAGCAGACACTGCTGTCGGGGATAATGTGGTATCGTCTTCATTGTGTTATATATATATATATGTATGTGTATGTTAGTGTACGAAGTCTCAATATGTCTGTTGGATTGTCTTCCTCGTAACTAAATTGCGTGCCAAAGTGCAGCTGAGCAAATGGGATTCGAACTCAGTTCTACTGCTGTGAAGACCGGTGCTCTAATCAGCTCCTTCACTCAAACGCTCTCTCTCTCTCTCTCTCTCTCTCTCTCGTAAAACGTCCTTGTAAACCATTTATGCTTCCCCTCACACCAACAGTTACCACTTTCAGAAAAGAACTTCGCTACACCCCGCCTTGTTATTTATTTCCATAGTAAACAGCAGTCTTAGTCTGAAACTATTGCCGGATCCAGATACTGTGGTAGGGATGCCACCATGTCTGGCAGAGACGACCTCTTAAAGTACCAGGATTACGAGGGAACGAATTGTTACTCTCTGACCGGTTTATGACGCCTGAGACCAGCCTCTCGCAACTGATTGTTTATTAAAGCTCAGGGAATTTGACGAGGGTACAAACGCTGGGAGAATGAATTGAGTGTTGACTGAGCATTGGTTGGAAGGCGGGCATTGTATGTGTAAAGTGTTTTGGGAGGGCATTGGTGTGATTGAACGTGGCCATTGAGCACTTATTTGATTAAAATTTGACGTAGAAAATTCGTTTGATTATAGGTGTACATTGAGCACTGCTATGATTGTAAGTGGATTTTGTGCAAGGGCTTGTTTTAAAGTGGAAATGGACACTGGTTTGATTGTAAGTGGAAATTGGACACTGGTTGGATTTTAAGTGGACATTGGACACTGGTTGGATTTTAAGTGGAAATTGGACACTGGTTGGATTTTAAGTGGGAATTGACACTGGTTGGATTTTAAGGGGGAATTGGACACTGGTGGGATTTTAAGTGGAAATTGGACACTGGTTGGATTTTAAGTGGCAATTGGACACTGGTTTTTGATTGTATGTGGTCATTGAGCATCGACGTGATTCAAAGTGATCTTCGCGGGTCAGCTTCATTGTAATTGGACATTTGACACTGGTTTGATTGAAAGTGGATATTTGACACCGATTTTATTGAAAGTGGATATTAAACATCGGTTTTTATTTTAAGAGTGGATATTGGACACTGGTTTGATTGAGAGTGGATATTAAACACCGGTTTTATTGAAAGTGAAAATTGAACATTTGTTTTTATTGAGAGTGGACATTGAACACCGTTTGATTGAAAGTGGATATTGAACACTGGTTTTTATTGAGAGTGGATATTGAACATCAGTTTGATTGAGATATGTCATTAGAGACTGGTTTTATTGAGAGTGGCTATTGGACTGATTTGACTGATAGTGTATATTTGACACTGATTTGCCATTATATTGTAACACATAGATCAAGCTATAACAGATTATGCTGTATAAACCTATCTGGCCACTTACCTACTTCCCTAGCTACATGCATACTTATCTACATACCTGCCTTCCTATATCAATATATATATATATATACATGCTTTCTAACCTGACTACCAGCTTACCTAATTATCTACTTACATTGTCCATGCATACATCTGCTCCTCCGTAATGGTCCTTTGCTCAGCGGTGCAATTACCACTTGTGACAGCAGTGCGCCAGGCTGAGCCGTTCGGAGCAAGGAGCTCACAGTCAGCAACATCAATGGAGTTACTGTTCAAAGAAACTTTTAGAGTGTCTTTGTATCGTTTCTTGTATGTCTCTCTCTCTCTCCCCCCCCCCTCCCCTGCGTTCGCTCTCCTGTCATGAGCTCACCGTACAACAGTTGTTTAGGGAGGCGATCTTCTGACATGCGAACAACATGCCCTGTCCACCTGATCTGGGTTCTCTGTAGCAGCGTATGGATGCCAGACAGTCTAGGCCCTGCTGAGGACTTCAGAGTTGGACACTCAATCTTGCCAACCGAACCTGAGCAGTCTACGGAGACAGTTTACGTGGACATGATTAAGTTTCATGATATGCCTACAATAGACTGTCCATGTTTCGCACGCGTGCAGGACGATACACACTAATCTTGGTGGCAACACGGATTCCCTGCCGCTCCCAAACATTTTCTCGTAGGCTTCCGACAGCAGCACTCGCCTTGGAAATCCTGTTGTGGACCTCCGAGTCAAAACATCCTTCTCTGGTGAGGTTACTGCCGAGGTAGGTAAAGCTACCAACTGCATTAGGCGTTGTCCCTGTACAGTGACGTTTAGTTTGTGTTAGGGCGTACCGGGCGCAGATATAAACATTACCTCAGTTTCCTGGTATTTACAGATAACTCATTCATGATTTCCCGGAAGTCCTGTTATGAGCACGTGTTAATTGCGCAATCGTCGGCAAAGAGGAGATCAAAGATAATTGCTTCTTTTACATTTGTGAGGGACTTTAGGCGCCTAAGAGTGAACAGCTGTCCATCCGTCAAGTATCTGATCTGTATGCCAGTGTCACAGTCGCGTGTTGCATCAGAAAGCATGGCTGCAAATACCATGCTAAAAAAGTGTTAGGGCCAGGACACAGCCATGTTTGACTCCATTTATGACTGGAAATGTTGCAGAAACTTCACCATCATCGCAGGCTGACATGCCATCATGAAACTGGCGGACGACTGTGATGAATGTTTCCGGACAACCGAATTTCGCCATGATTTTCCAGAGTCCGTCCCTGTTGATGACGTCAAAGGCCTGTGTCAGGTCAACAAAAATTGTGCACAGATCACGATGCTGTTCCTGACATTTCTCTTGGATTTGACGAGCTGCAAAAATCATGTCAAACGTCTCACAACCAGCTCTGAGTATTTGGGTCATGCAGCTCAAAAAACCAGGACTGGTTCGATGACAATGATGAGGTTATTAAGACTTTGCTGGATGAAAAACATCGTTTATTAAGACTTTGCTGGATGAAAAACATCGTTTATTAAGACTTTGCTGGATGAAAAACATCGTTTATTAAGACTTTGCTGGATGAAAAACATCGTTTATTAAGACTTTGCTGGATGAAAAACATCGTTTATTAAGACTTTGCTGAATGAAAAACATCGTGTATTAAGACTTTCCTGGATGAAAAACATCGTTTATTAAGACTTTGCTGAATGAAAAACATCGTGTATTAAGACTTTGCTGGATGAAAAACATCGTTTATTAAGACTTTGCTGGATGAAAAACATCATTTATTAAGACTTCGCTGGATGAAAAACATCGTTTATTAAGACTTTGCTGGATGAAAAACATCATTTATTAAGACTTTGCTGGATGAAAAACATCGTTTATTAAGACTTTGCTGGATGAAAAACATCGTTTATTAAGACTTCACCAAGACGACCCGTCCTCATCTTCCAACAAGTTGGCACTCACCGATATTCGCAGAATTGTCCAGAACCAGCTCAGGACTATGCAGGGTGCGTGGCTTAACAGCAAAGCTGACGAAATCTTGCGGTACATACATACATCCTACACGAACGCTCACTCGTCTAGTCATATACACACACAAACACATACATACATATTTATTTATATTTATTTTTTTGCGTTCGCCCTATTTCTCTTATCCCCAAGGCGGTGTGCGTTGCACTGTGGTTTTTATTTTGCGCCTATCGGCCCAGTGCATCCGACTTCAGCATGCATTTTATGTAAGGGTCTGCTTCCTCCTGCATTTTCTAAGGGTTTGCTTCCCCGGGGTAACGGCCGGTGCTATGATGGGGTCGAACCCAGCACCTTCTGGTTGTGAGCCGTGCCACTTAACCACTAGGCCACGCAGTCCCCATACATATAAATATATATATATATATATATATATATATATATATATATATATATATATATACATACACACATACATATGTATATGTGTGTGCGTGTGTGTTCGTGGGAGGGGTTCAATAAATAGAGACAGACAAGGTGCAGATCTTCTCTCTCCCCCACTTTCTGCCTCTCTTGCTGCCACCCACATTATTACTACATGATTTAAATTTGAAGAAATAAATAAAAAAAAGGCAGCCACCGAGATAGGGACCAGCTGGGATGGAAAGGAACGCCAATAAATGAATGTTTACTTTATTCTCACCAAGTCGTGTTCTCTTCACTCGAGACCCTGTTGAAATGAAAAGAGTCCTCCGCTTACAGGGTAGATGAATACCCGAGGGTCCGACACGATGCGGTATCCGACGTTCTCAGCCGGGCGCAGGCTGTCTGCCACTCAATTGCAGTGACTCTCAAGCAGTGCAGGTGTGTAACATTGTCGCCGGTGGGTAACTTAACTTAACTTATCGTCTTTATACTGGTTTAGAAGACCCTGCAGAGTCTGTATACAACCAGTTACATTTACATCACCTTGCTCTAAAAGCTATGCGCATCCAGTTTATTCTTAAATGCATTAACTGTCCCTGCCTCCACTACCTCCCCTGGCAATGCATTCCAAGCAGACACCACTCTCTGACTAAAAAAATATTTCCTAATATCTAATCTGGACCTCTCTTTAGTCAGCTTGTAACTATGCCCTCGTGTTATTGTAGGTGGCTGTATTTAAAAAAAACTTGTTTTAGTCTAATTTATCCATTCATCTGATCATCTTATAAACCTGTATTAAGTCACCACGAATTCTTCTCTCTTCGAGACACTGTAGGCCGGTTTTTCTGAGTCGTTCCTCATAACTGTAATTCTGGAATCCCACTATCATCTTTGTCACTCTTTTTTGTATTCTTTCCAGCATGTTTATATCCCCTCTATGATAAGGACTCCACACCTGTACACAGTACTCCAATCTAGGTCTAACTAAAGCTTTATACAGTTTGACTATCACTTCCTTGCTCCTATGTTTAATATTTCTTTTTATCATACCTAACATTGCATTTGCCTTTTTCACTGCAACCTTAACTTGCTCACTCACCTTTCCTGTATGATCTATTTTAACCCCTAGGTCCCTTTCCTTATCTGTCTTTCTAATATTGTTTTCTCCCATTCTGTAATTATGTTCCATATTGGATCTGCCCATGTGGATGACTACATTTATCTACATTAAACTCCATTTGCCAGATTACAGGGTAGTTTGCTGTGCCGCCAGTGTGGCCGCAAAATTCGTCATTTTGTAATGTTATTTCAGTAATTTTTCGTGTTATTTTTGTTCGTGTACTTTAACATTAATCCTAATGTGTTTTTGCACTTAAATCCTAAGTGCAACCGAATTCATCATACATTAATAAAATATGTTTACTTTTCATATGGCGGCGACTTTGCTGTCTTAAAAATCAGAACCTGGCTAGTTAGTGTTGGTGAGCTGTGTCTCTAATCACTTGGCCACATTGTCTCCCACATTGCAGTTGAAAAGTGAATATGAGAGTATGCTACTTTACTCTTTCTGTAGATGCAGCCAGATACCGTTCCCCTGCGTCACTCCGAGAGCATCATCAATTCCTCTGTTTGCTCATTCGGTAATGTTGGCTCAGTTTGGCGAACCATACCACAGCCAGAGTTGTTTTGGATATATCAGGGCATGTTTAGCTTATGGATATTGAGGCTTGCCAGCCAAGGGTTGGTCACACTAAGGAATTAATTATTTTGTCTTATAGTGTATTCACTTCTTTTACATTTGTTTATTCTACTATACTTGTCCATTCTACTACATTTGTGAATTCTTCTACAATTGTCGATTCTTTTTAAGGCGTTGTCCATTTTTCAATATTTTTCCATTCTTCTAGTTTTGTACATTGTTCTACAGATACCAATTTCTCTACAATTGTCCATTCTTCTACAATTGTGAATCCTTCAATCATTGTTCATTCTTCTATATCTCTCTATTCTTCTACTTTTGTCCATTGTTCTACAGTTACCCGTTACTCTACAACTGTCCATTCTTCTAGAATTGTCAATCCTTCCACCGGTGTCCATTCTTCTCTATCTGTCCATTCTTCTACATTTGTTCTTAGTGCTACAATTGTCAATCCTTCAATCATTGTTCATTCTTCTGTATCTCTCTATTCTTCTAGTTTTGTCCTTTGTTCTACAGTTACCCGTTACTCTACAACTGTCCATTCTTCTACAATTGCCAATTCTTCTACAGATTTCCACGAAATGTAATTCAAAGAATGGATCGCAGTCGCCGTAGATGGAACATGTTAACCCTGTGCTATTAATTAGCATATTTGTCCAAGTCTCACTGCCATATAGAAGTGGGCTCATGACATATGCATTGTACATTTTGGCCTTGGTTTTACTTGCCATACTTAGATTGACAATACGATATACAATACTTTTTACAATATCATTTACAGTGACATTTACAATACCATTTACAGTGCCATTTACAATACCATTTACAATACCATTTACAATACCATTTACAATACCATTTACAACAACTTTTATAATACCATTTACAAAACAATTTATAATAACTTGTATAATACCATTTACAATACAATTCACAGTGCGATTTACAATATCATTTACATACCAATTCCTGCCGAAGACGGATGTGTCGGACCGTAAGGTGCAAATATCGCAAATATCTCCGGACTACATCCTGCTACATGTAAAGCCCTGTTTAGGACTTGGTAATAGGAGATTGAGAACGAACGCAG
The DNA here is from genome assembly GCA_036924085.1 of Ariolimax columbianus. Classification (NCBI taxonomy): domain Eukaryota; kingdom Metazoa; phylum Mollusca; class Gastropoda; order Stylommatophora; family Arionidae; genus Ariolimax; species Ariolimax columbianus. The sequence continues at coordinate 64,553,866 of JAVGWX010000010.1, forward strand.
AAGAAGAAGAAAAAGAAACAATACAAATTACAATACCATTCACAGTGCCATTTACAATATCATTTATAATACAATTTACAATATCATTTACAATATCATTTACAATACCATTCACGGTGCCATTCACAGTGTCATTCACAGTGCCATTCACAGTGCCATTCACAGTGCCATTGACAATATCATTTATAATACAATTTACAATATCATTTAAATACCATTCACAGTGCCATTCACAGTGCCATTTACAGTACATTTTACAATACCATAGAGCTGATATATTGGTTTGAATCGGTGACATTGTTCTTAGCAATAGTCAGCCTCCCTGAGCGATTTCCTCTAGCTGGATTCTAGATTAACAATGATGGGGGCCATATGGTTTCCCTTCTCACTCTCTCTCTCTCTCTCTCTCTCTCTCTCTCTCCCCGCTCCCCCACCCCTTTCCGTGAAAGGTCAGACAAGTGTCTGTTGCCTTCTCAACCACAAAGGGCAGCATACTTAACAACTGTCTTAAAACAGATCCAGATTTCACTCGTTTGTGGCTCTCCTTCACTCCTTTGAGAGTATGGTGTTAGGTCTATATTTGTCTTGACCAACGGCTCGGTAGGGCCGATGTGGTCATCATCACGTGAGCCGCCTTTACTTTCTCAGATTATTCTGGTACCCAATCTTTGAGACTCGGTCGACACTGCGGGCCGTTTTGCAATCGGGAAAAATCCTGCATCATCTGGGGACCGAACCCCAATCGCTCAGATGATGTCAGTGCACTAACCACTGCTCTACTTCAGCCGTTGTGGTCACTCGCCTCTCAACCCGGTCAATGGAAACGGCGTCGTTTCAAGCGACCCTTGGACGCAAAGGAGGGTCCAGAGTGCTTGCACACTGAATTACCTCTAGACGGTTTGAATTATGTTTTGCCACTGATCTAAGGTAGTTCGGGACCAGAGGGTGATGTTGATGACCAGCGCAGCTTCTTTCTCACTATAATCCAAATTCATTTATCCATTCATTCAGTATTCAGTCATATGCGTCGCAATCTCTATAGACCATGTGCGTGGCATCCTGTAAGCTTTGTCCAGCTTTCCTGTATTTCGACACTGTCTTCTATGGCTGTAAAGGCCGATCCGCAAGTGACAGTCCCTGCTATAGATCGTACAACCATACTGAGGCGGCTGCCTTGCCTGGCTGTTCTTTGATCACTTCAGTCTTTCTCTTTTCTCTGTAGCCAGAAGACCTCTACGAGCTTCAGCAGCCACTATGCCCCCTCCAACTGACTGTCTCTAGATAGCTCGATCCTGAGCAATTTCTTCCCAGCCCTCGGATGGGATGTCACATGACTTCATGTTCCATTGAAGACAAAACCGTCTGATGATGTCGCTATCATCGCTTGCGGTGGGTAACTAACTAACTAACTAACTAACTAACTAACTAACTAACTAACTAACTAACTAACTACCTAACTAACTAACTAACTAACTAACTGACTAACTGACTGACTGACTCACTCACTCACTCACTCACTCACTCACTCACTCACTCGCTCACTCACTCTTACACACACAAACGTTCGTTTTTTAGTACTAAATCTTCATACCTTTATAAATCTACATGTACATTTTAGAGGCAATTTTACATTGCAAGAAAAAATGTCTCTCCATGTCAAACATATTTCGGCGTGAATTAATTTTTTTTAAAAAGTTTGTTATTTCAGGGGTGGCGCTTGGTAATAAACAGCCTGAATATGCTAAGAATTGCAACATATTTGTATCACAGCATCTTTGTTACCACCACTGTTGTCCACCCTGAAGATCGATAGGGCCAATATAGATGCGACATGCTTTATTGTGCGAAATGGGGTATGCCGTTAAAATGTAAATGTAGTTATATAGCAGACAGTGCTGTCGGGGATGAAGTGTTATGTGCTTCTTCTTCTTGTTATTCTTGTTCTTGTTCCTTTTTTTTCTGCGATTGCCTTATTTCTTTAATCCCCTAAGGCGGCGTGCGTTGCACTGTGGGTTTTATTTTTGCGCCTGTCGGCCCAGTGCATCCGACTTCAGCATGCATTTTATGAAAGGGTCTGCTTCCTCCTGCATTTTCTAACGGTTTGCTTCCCCGAGGTAACGGTCGGTGCTGCGATATGGATCGAATCCAGCACCTTCGGTGTTGTGAGCCGTGCCACTTATAGACTAGGCCACACCGTTGTTGTTGTTGTTCATATTCTTCTTCTTCTTTCGTTCTCAATATTCCGCTAGAAAGCCATGACAATGCCTTTGCAAGTAGCCGCATGTTGTCCAGAGAACTGAATGCGTTGCGTCGTAGTTTACAACTTGACTGCGATGTTTGCACCTTTCGACCCAACACGTCCGACTTTAGCAGACATTATTTAATACCGTGATAGCCGAAAAACCGTTCGATCCCTTCTCCTTCCCCTGTGTTGCAGCCTGTTATTCAGGATCACCGCGTGGAGGTGAAGAGCAGTCTTTGGAACTCTGGTATGCTGGCCCTGACGCTGGTAGTTCAGCTATGGGTCGTTGACCGCTGCTCAGCGTTTTTAACCCGTAAAAGGCTTAATTTTACGATTTTATATTTTTACGAAGTGGGTTACATTGTGTTGTCTATCAGTATGCAAAGTATCATTTTACAGCTGGTGTTGCTGGAGCGTGTCGGTTAGCGGTTAGCTTTGCTCGTGAAAATTAGTGCTTTTACCCTACGTTGATTATTCGCTCAAATTTTTGGCTTGGCTTGACGTTTTTCGTTCTCAATCTCCCGCTACCAAACCCTGAAAAAGGCTTAAGTAGCAGATTGTAGTCCAGAGAACGGAATGCGTTGTGTCGTCGTTTACAGGTTGTCTGTGATATTTCCACATTTCGTTCCAACACATCCGACTCCAGCAAACATTTTTTTAGTACTGGGTTAGCATTCCCTCTTCGATCCCTTCTCCTTAGCCAGTCTGCCCTGTTGCAGCCTGTTATCCAGGATCACCGTAGAAGGTCCAGAAGGGTCTTGACAGCTCTGGTTCGCTGACCCTGAAGCTAGCAGTCAGCTATGAGTCGCTGACCACTGCAGCTCATGCGCTGCTAAAGCATCTTGATCCCGCTCAAGTTTTGAAGATGTATCTTGTAAATAACTAATACATCCAGGGTAGGAAAGGAGCCGCTTAGGAGAAAAACCAAACACCTTGAAATGATTATTGCAGGTCGAGACATTGTGTTGATACAAATAAGTGTATCAAATTGCGAGACACCGTAATTCCAAATTTGAGGATTGTCCATAAATTGTGAATAAATCATGCGTACCAAAGAAAGAAAAGGATAGAACAGATCCAAAGGGATACAGGCCCACCAGTCTGCTGAGCTGTGTATGAAAACTGATGGAGCGTATGATAAACACCAGACTGATGTGGCATCTGGAAGAAAATCACATACTAATTCCACAGTAAGCAGTCTTTAGACAGCACAGATCCACTGAGGATCAGATCACCCTCATAGCCCCAAGAAATAGAGGATGCTTACCAGGAGAAAAAACACGCAGTAGCGGTTTGGATGGATCTAGAAAAGGCATTTGACAAGATCTGGAAAGAAGGACTTAAAGTCAAGTTACGAAGAAGTGAAGTTTGTGGGAAAATGTACAGATGGATCAGCCACTACCTCAAAAACAGAACAGCCAGAGTTCAAGTACAAGGGCAGATGAACAAAAAGGTGACACTTGAGCAGGGAGTACCCCAAGGCGGAGTACTGTCACCCACACTCTTCCTGGTGTATATAAATAACATCGCAGAGAATATACCAAGAAGAGTCCACAGCTCCATGTTTGCAGACGATCTGGCTTTGTGGACCTCTGAAAAAAATCTCATCATAGCAAGTAATCGGATGCAACAGACCCTAACATCGCTGGAGGAGTGGGCGAACTCATGGCTGGTCATAATAAATGAGGAAAAAACAATATGTACGATATTCTCGCTTTCAAACAAACCCCAAAAACACCAAAATGTTTTAACGCCAAATACCTGCGGCCAAACGACAACACTACTTGGGAGTCACATTTGACCGGCGCATGACATGGAAAAGTCAGATCGAGAGAAATCGAATGAGAGCCAGAGAAAGAATGGCAATCATGAGGAAACTTGCTGGCACAAGCTAGGGAGCAGACGAAAGTATACTAAAGAAACTGTACACTGGAAGAGTGACATCAGTTCTCGATTATGGCATTGCGGCATGGACAACAGCAGCAAAGGCGAACTTTGACAACATTAACAAAATTCAAAACCAAGCCATGAGAGTTATAACAGGAGGCATGAAGTCAACGCCAATTGTAGAACTTGAAAAGATTACAAATCTGCAATCCATGACCGAAAGAAGAGACTGCAGAGCCCAGCAGCAAGCAGAAAAACTCAAGAGACTGACAGACCATCCAATGCACCAGCGACTAAATAATTTTGGAAATGGGAAACTAAAGCTAAGAAAATTTGCAAAAATAGCCAAAGGTAAGATGAGCGAAGACCCTATGAAGGCATTAACAACACCAAAGCCCATCCCTACTGTACGCAAACCTACCTGGAGGTAGCATATATTTCCAGAGGTGGTAGAAAATATACCAGGTATTGGAAACAAGAACAGCCAGACTGACAGCGACAGAAGAGACATAACCCTGGGGTACATAACGAAAAACTACCCAAGCATGGACTGGATCCATGCATTCACCGACGGTTCTGTAACAAACACAACACAGAACGGAGGGGCTGGGGTATTCCTGAACCTACCAAATGGTAGAAAAATAACACTGTCAGTGGCAACTGGAAAATACATAAGCAATTTCCGAGCGGAGGCAGAGGCACTGAGGGTTGCAGTAGAAGAAATGGTGACAGGCAAAAGAAATGAAAGCCAGATAGTCCTGCTTACAGATGCCCTGGCCGTAGTCACAGCACTAGAAATCCAGAGAAATACTGAACTTAATGATTTAAGAGCAGTACTCTGTCAACTATGCCAGCAGTCCGCACCAAAAAGAGTAGTAGTACAGTGGGTTCCATCCCACTGTAACATCCAAGGCAACGAGGAGGCAGACAGACTGGCAAAAGAAGGTGCAAGACTACCACAACCAGACCCCAGTGTGACCTACGAAGAGTCAAAAAGGCTTATTAGAGCTAGATACATGACCAAATGGGAAATAGAACATACTGGCTACACAAAAAACGATGCCTATTACCAGTTGAACAGAAGAGAGCAGGTCGTGGTCTTCAGACTTCGCACTGGCCACAACAGACTGAGGTACCACCTATTCTTCTTCTTCTTCTTCATCGTACGCAGTCAGACAGTAACCATTATTTTTTCGAAAAAAGCGGCGGTCATCCTGAGGCTGTCGCCACTGCCATAGAGCTTGTCTTGTGGTTCCACTGGTGATGGCCACATCTGCTCTCTCTGATCCTCGTATGTCGGGCAGTTCTGCAGCAGATGTTCAGCGGTCATTTTACCAGTACCGCACGGGCATTCGTCGGTACACCCTATCTTCAATTTGTTGAATAGGTGGTACCTCAGTCTATTGTGGCCAGTACGAAGTCTGAAGACAACGACCTGCTCCTTTCGGTTCAACTGGTAATAGGCATCGTTTTTGGTGTAACCAGTATGTTCGGTTTCCCATTTGGTCATGTATCTGGCTTTGATAAGCCGTTTTGACTCTTCGTACGTCATACTGGTATCTGTTTGTGGTAGTCTTGCACCTTCTTTTGCCAGTCTGTCTGCCTCCTCGTTGCCTTGGATGTTGCAGTGTGATGGGACCCACTGTACCACTACCCTTTTTGGTGCGGACTGCTGGCACAGTTTTCAGAGTGCTGCTCTTAAGTCATTAAGCTCAGTGTTTTTCTGGCTTTTTAGCGCTGTGACTACGGCGAGAGCATCTGTCAGCAGGACTATATGGCTCTCATTTTCACTGTGTGTCACCATTTCTTCCACTGCCGCCCTCAGTGCCTCTGCCTCCGCTCTGAAATTGCTTGTGTACTTACCAGTAGCGAATGACAGTGTTATTTTTCTGCCATTTGGTAGGTTCAGGAATGCTCCTGCCCCTCCGTACTGTGTTGTGTTTGTTACAGAGCCGTCGGTGTATGCATGGGTCCAGTCCATGCTTGGGTAGCTTTTTGTTATGAAGCTTAGGATAGTATCTCTCCTTTCTTTTTCAGTCTGGCAGTTTTTGTTTGCAATACCTGGTATATTTTCTACCACCTCTGGAAATATATCCTGCCTCCAGGTAGGTTTTCGTACAGTAGTGATGGGCGTTGGTGTTGTTATTGCGTTTATGGGATCTTCGTGCATCTTTGCTTTGGCTATTTCTGCAAAGTTTCTCCACTTTAGTTTCCCATTTCCCAAATTGTTTAGTCTCTGGTGCATTGGATGGTCGGTCAGTCTTCAGAGTTTCTCTGACTGCAGCTGGGCTCTGCAGTCTCTTATATCGGTCATGGATTGCAGTTTTGTAATCTTTTCAAGTTCCACAATTGGCGTTGACTTCATGCCACCTGTTATAATTCTCATGGCTTGGTTTTGAAGTTTGTTAACTTTATCGAAGTTCGCCTTCGCTGCTGTTGTCCATGCCGCAATGCCATACTCGAGAACTGGTCTCACTCTTCCAGTGTACAGTTTCTTTAGTATGCCTTCGTCTGCTCCCCAGCTAGTGCCAGCAAGTTTCCTCATGATTGCCATTCTTTCTCTGGCTTTCATTCGGTTTCTCTCAATCTGACTTTTCCATGTCATGCGCCGATCAAATGGGACTCCCAGAGAGGTTGGGTTGTCGTTTGGCTGCAGGAATTTTCCATTTAAACTTAATTTGGTACTTTGGGGTTTTAATGAAAGCGAGAATATTGTGCATGTGGTTTTCTCCTCGTTTATTTTGACCAGCCATGAGTTCGCCCACTCTTCCAGCGATGTTATGGCCGTCTGCATCCGATTTCTTGCTATGGTGAGATTCTTTTCAGAGGTCCACATAGCCAGATCGTCTGCAAACATTGAGCTATGGACTCTTCTTGGTATATTCTCTGTAATATCGTTTATATATACCAGGAAGAGTGTGGGTGACAGTACTCCCCCTTGGGGTACTCCCTGCTCGAGTGTCACCTTTTTGGTCATCTGCCCTTGTACTTGGACTCTGGCCGTTCTTTGTTTGAGGTAGTGGTTGATCCACTTGTACATCTTCCCACAAACATCACTTCTTCTTAGCTTGACTCTAAGTCCATCTTTCCAGACTTTGTCAAATGCCTTTTCCAGATCCACCCAAACAGCTACTGTGTGTTTCTGTGCCTGGTAGGCATCTTCTATCTCCTGGGCTATGAGGATGACCTGGTCCTCAGTGGATCTGTGCTGTCTAAAGCCGGCTTGCTGTGGAATTAGTATTCGTTTTTCTTCCAGATGCCACATCAGTCTGGTGTTTATCATCCGTTCCATCAGCTTGCCGACACAGCTCAGTAGGCTTATGGGCCTGTATCCATTTTGATCTGTTTTGTCCTTTCCTGTTTTTGGTACTTATACCAGTATTGCGTCTTTCCATGCCTGTGGTACAATTCCCCTTTTCCAGCTTTGGTTCAGGACCGATAGCAGTTTCCTCTTCGCTGTTTGGCCCAGCCCCATCAGCATTTCGTTTGTTATCCTGTCTTTTCCGGGAGATTTCCTTTTCTTTAGTGTTCTCATAGCCTCTTCCATTTCGCGCATTGTTAGTTTGGCCATCATGTGCTCTTCAGGTGCCGTATTCATGTTTTCGTGTCCCTTTAGCTCTTCGCTAATGTCTGTGTGCTTATCTGCAGGGACCTCGATGTGGTTTGCTCTGGCATAGTGATCGACAAAGGCGTTTGCGGCTTTCTTACCTGTGATATAGTTCTCGCCCTGCTTGATAGTTATTTGTTTATTTGACGGGGTTTCGTCGTTCGTACCACCTATTCAATAAATTGAAGATATGTGGCAATGACGAATGCTCGTGTGGTACCGGGAAAATGACCGCTAAACATTTGCTGCAAAACTGCCCGACACACGAGGATCAGAGAAAGCAGATGTGGCCATCACCAGTTGCAACACTAGACAAGCTATATGGCAGTTTCGACAGCCTCAGGATGACCGCTGCTTTTTTCGTAAAATACAGATTGACGTCTGACAGCGTACGAAGAAGAAGAATAAATCATGCTTTTATGTAGTCTTTTAAGAATTTAGATCATTTTTGTTCGATGCATCTTTTGTTTAACGTTATTGGTTCTGTTATAAGTTACGGATAATACACTGTTCGACTTTGATCTTGCTGGATCTGCAAGTCTTTCTTATCGATAAACGAATGGGCGTGATGAGCGCAACGGGTTACCTACGTAAGTGCGGCCCAGACGAGCCGAGTTTGAGGACCGCTTGTCTATCTGTAGGAACTGTCCACATGTCGGGAAATCGGAAAGCTGACCTTGACACTCCCTGGGATGTGATAAGTGGAGTTTTCTTCAGGCTGGTGGGGGTTGGGGTAGGAGGTGTGAAGATTGTTGGGTGGGGGGGGGGGGTGCTGAGCAGGGAATTAACACTGATGGATCCTGCAAATTATGCGAGTGTTTACAGAAATATAGGTGGGGGTGTGTGGGTGGGATTTTGGTGGTTGGGTGTGTTTTGGGTGAATGTGTGGGTGTGCTTTGTGTGGGTTTTAGGGGGGTGCGTGTTTGTTGTTTTGAGCGGATACATGGGTGTATGTGGGTTTTTGTTTGGTAGGTTTGTGTGAGTTTCTGGTGATTACACGGGTGCATGTAGGTTTTCGGTGGATGTATGTCAGTTTGTGTGTTTGCATGTCTGTGTGGTTATGTGTGTAGGGGAGATAGGGACATTTAACTCATTCGCTCCCGAAACGTGTGAACTTCTGGCCACTTATATTTGTTAGACGTCAACTCCTGGTACCAAGTGCAGGTATATTTATAAATGTGTGCAAAGTTGTTATTAAGAAAGATTTCAATATAATTATAGAAATAGCTCACGTCAATATATCGGCTCTGTAACATTACATAAAAGATTACACGCCAATACATCGGCTCTGTGTCATTACATGAAAGATTACACGCCAATACATCGGCGCTGTGTCATTACATGAACGATTACACGCCAATACATCGGCTCTGTGTCATTACATTAACGATTACACGCCAATACATCGGCTATGTGTCATTACATGACAGATTACACGCCAATACATCGGCTCTGTGTCGTTACATGAACGATTACACGCCAATACATCGGCTCTGTAGCATTACATGAAAGATTACACGCCAATACATCGGCTCTGTGTCATTACATGAACGATTATACGCCAATACATCGGCTCTGTGTCATTACATGAACGATTACACGCCAATACATCGGCTCTGTGGCATTCCATGAAAGATTACACGCCAATACATCGGCTCTGTGGCATTCCATGAAAGATTACACGCCAATACATCGGCTCTGTGGCATTCCTCCAAAGATTGCATGTTAATATATCGGTTCGGCTATATAGCATTGCAAGACAGGTTACATGTGAATATTTAGGCTCTATAGAATTATAGGAAATATTACACGACAATATATCAGCTGTGTTTAGTGAAAGCCATATTGGGGGCAGAGAATGAGGCTAGACCAGATATTGTATGTTTCTTCTTTTTCACAATTGTTTTAGTCGTTTTCTGAGTGTTTCTTTTTTCTTATTCTGGTCCTTCAAAGTCTGTCTCGTTTTTCTACTAAGTTATGTTTATCCGCGCATTACTGATTTCCTTTTTTTTGTCTGTTCCTGTTTTTATCGTCGTTTGCTATTTAACATTTTCATTTCTTTTCGTATTTGTCTCGCCGTTATTCTTTTGCACCATCTTTCAAACCGATCTACCTCTATCTACTTCATCAGCAACTTCGTCCTCTGCATTTATCCCATCTCTTTTTTTCTTCATCTAGCTCTTATGATTCATACGTTTCTTTTTCTTCATCGTCTTGTTTTTTTCCTCTTCGTTTTCTTTTAAATCTTCTTATTATTATTATTACTTTTATTATTGTTGTCATCCACCTCCTTAATTTCGTTTGTAAATATGTTATGAATACAAATTAAGTAGCTTTCATGAAACATATTCTTGTTGACGTCAGAAAACCTACAAAAACGATGAATGAGAAATAAAATACACCGTTTTTAGTGCCATTTTTATGAAATACAGAATCGAGCTACGTGGAGTGAATTATTATCTCCCTTATATCTGACTCACAGAGCCATCCACCGGCACAAATTAATATGTTGAGTAATTAATTGATCCACAATCTATTATGTTGGCTCTTGTTCTTTCACTGTTTGTGTTGCTCTGAAGGAAGCTTGACTGCCTAATATCTTTAGCTTCAGTTGTATTTTGGGGAAATAGAGAAGAGAAATCAAAGTGTATATTTATGTTGCGTATTATCGAGTAACTTCTTCGTTTTGTGAAAAATTCGGGTGCATAAATCTGAGCTTTAGTACGCTACATATATTTCACGAAAATTTTCGTATTTTATTCTTTCGCTATGGTAGTTGACTTTCAAAGCTTTTAACGGTTCTGTTTGTTGGTAAATACATGTGATTTTCTTGTATGTAGAGACACAATTGAACAACGAACTTGTGGGTGTTACTGTTTTTGTTGTGTGTTTGTTAGTTTCTGAGATACAAGAAGATGGAGGTGAAAATATGTTGAAAACAAAATATTTCGACTAGGCTAGGCTTAGTCGCTCCGATAGAAATCCATGGAAACTGCAACATCGTATCGATACTGTGACATTGTAATATCGACACAACTGTTAGTTTCCAATTCAAACGTAGTTATTGCATCTAAACATTCAAAGTAAACAGATCTACTAGATAAAGATTATTCCCAACAGCCTACTTCGTCTTTCTAAAATATCGGTCTGGCTCTAGTCTGCCGTTATAAGAAGATAAATAGTATACAATCCATTTGTACTCTAACATACAATAATCTTACCGGCAAAAAAACATGCGTAGATGGACGTGACGTATTCAGCATTTAAAAATGGCTATGGGTAGAGTCTCAGTGCACATTTTTTTTGTCTTCCAATTTCTAATTTGCAGGCGAGTGTGTCAAATTAGTTTGACGGTATCGCGCTAAAGGTTGCACGACATGCCTCATGGTAGTCGAAAATATCAAATGGGTGGTATAGATGCATATGCCAAATTAAGAATGCAGAAAGCGAGAATAGCTTCCATTGCAGAAGGGAATTTGTTAACGTGTGCTGAAATGAATTCTGCCACTAAATACAAATCTTCAACTCCAATGCAAAGAATACCCCTTTGTATGGGGGACAGCATCCTGCTACATGCAAAGCCCTTATTAGGGATTGATAGCGGGAGATTAAGAGCGTTCAGAGCTTGGTAGTGGAAGATTGAGAACGTTCAGAGCTTGGTAGTGGAAGATTGAGAACGTTCAGGACTTGGCAGTGGAAGATTGAGAACATTCAGGACTTGGTAGTGGAAGATTGAGAACATTCAGGACTTGGTAGTGGAAGATTGAGAACGTTCAGGACTTGGTAGGGGAAGATTGAGAACGTTCAGGACTTGGTAGTGGAAGATTGAGAACGTTCAGGACTTGGTAGTGGAAGATTGAGAACGTTCAGGACTTGGTAGTGGAAGATTGAGAACGTTCAGGACTTGGTAGTGGAAGATTGAGAACGTTCAGGACTTGGTAGTGGAAGATTGAGAACGTTCAGAGCTTGGTAGCGGGAGATTGAGAACGTTCAGAGCTTGGTAGTGGAAGATTGAGAACGTTCAGGACTTGGTAGTGGAAGATTGAGAACGTTCAGAGCTTGGTAGGGGGAGATTGAGAACGTTCAGAGCTTGGTAGGGGGAGATTGAGAACGTTCAGAGCTTGGTAGGGGGAGATTGAGAACGTTCAGAGCTTGGTAGGGGGAGATTGAGAACGTTCAGGACTTGGTAGCGGGAGATGGAGAACGTTCAGAGCTTGGTAGGGGGAGATTGAGAACGTTCAGAGCTTGGTAGGGGGAGATTGAGAACGTTCAGGACTTGGTAGGGGGAGATTGAGAACGTTCAGAGCTTGGTAGGGGGAGATTGAGAACGTTCAGAGCTTGGTAGTGGAAGATTGAGAACGTTCAGGACTTGGTAGGGGGAGATGGAGAACGTCCAGGGCTTGGTAGGGGGAGATTGAGAACGTTCAGGGCTTTGTACTGGTAGATTGAGAACGAACGATTAAGAAGAAGTAGGAGGGGGAGGGGAGGGGTAAAGATAATTACAATGCGAATGGTTCGGGATCTCATCAGTTGTCGCCTTCGTCGATTAGAGACAGTGTTTCTGAGATTGGTCGGAGGCTTGTTTTGGTAGATACAGCCATGTTGCGAATGGAGTCATACCTTCGCATGTCCAGGATACGCCGCTGGTTGTGCATGTAGAATACCTTTAGAATCCATATTTAATGTTTGAGTAATGTCCATGTTTTTGAGTCGTAAAGCAGGACTAGGACAATCCAAGACTGATAGATGCAGATTTTTGTTGAAAAGGAAACCTTGCTGCTGCTCCATACGCGTGGGAGGTCATGTGTAACAGATGCAGTTAGTCCGACCCGCGTATACATTTCGGGAGGGCTGCGCCCTTCAGTTGAGATCATGCTGCTGAGGTAGACGAATTCGTTGGTGTCCTCCGCCGTGCGACATAGAGTTTCAACACCGTAGGGTACTGTCGGGAATGAGGTTCTAAACTTTGGTTTTGGAGCAGGATATAGACAAGCCTTGAGAGTGTGTTTCGCTTTCTATGATTTCTAGAGAGTTGCCTGTGCTGAACACGCCCGCAGCCGAGTTTCGTTGCTCGGTTATGCCATCTGAAGGAGAAAACCCCGGCCCACAATATACTTCACAGGTCGTTCTTGGCACTAGAAGACTTCACCCGACTGATGGAGGCACAGAAGAGGCCGTCCGGCACAATATGGATCTGGTAGACAGCAGGCTCCCCCTCCGCTATGGATGAGACCTAAAGCCGTGCCGCAACAGTGGTCCATAGATGTATCCGATCAACACAACGGGCCTCAGCTAGGAATTATTATTATCTTTATTATTATTATTATTATTATTGTTAATTTAAACAAATCGAAATGTCATGATACGATCATTAAAATAAATCTGTGTGGGGACAAAAGGCGGACATAGATCAGTGTCATTGGACGTGAATAAAGATATTCGATGTGAAATACATTAAGAAGGCCGGCTGATAACATTACGAAACATTGCCTGTTCTGGAATACATCACACTAGACTCAGAAGTAGACCAAAGCGCATAAGAAACAGAGAGGTTCCGGCAAAGACAAATTAAACAAGGGAAAATATCGGCTGATATAGAAAGGATGGCACTATAATAGAAGTGGTGTGGTGTGTATGTGTTGAACACCTCAGTACAGAATGGATCTGAACGGTTTCGTTTGATATATCTGCGAAAAGCGAACGTTATATATATATATATATATATATATATATAATCATCATGTAGCATGTCCTTTATAGAACGTCGCTCCCATCACAGTCTGTCTGAAAGAAACTCGTTCCCTTGCCAAAACTCCAGCCTCTGCCACAGTCATACCCAGGCATTCCTGGATATCTTGGGGCCATCGTCTTCTTGGTCTACCCTTTCCTCTTTTGCCTGGCATCATACCTTCCATCACTGTTCTCTCCAGACCGTTGTGTCTCTTGATGTGACTAAAGTATTTACATTTTCTAGCCAAAATGGAATTGATAAACCAGTTCTCCTTTATGCTCAACTCTTGCCGAATGTCTACATTTGTCTTATTCTCTGTCCATGGTATTCTGAGAATCTTTCTGTAACATTTTAACACGAAGGATTCGATTCTTTGTCTGGAAGTTTTAGTAATCGTCCACAAGCTGCCACAGAAAAAAAACACAGGCTCCAAAGACTTTTACTTTTATCATTTTGTTGGTGCTCTGCCATAATTTCTTCAGGCTGTTCAGTCTGCATTGCCATGGCTAGTCTTCTGCTTATTTCTTTATATATATGGGTATTTCGCCAGATATACATTATGGTTTCGACTCTAATTTCCTGCAAAGTGGCAGGTCGCTCGACATTCTGTTTCTCATAAATGCTTTGCCACCATTGACTGGCGAGACCGACTGCCTAGGCTGTTATCATATTCCTTGTCACAAACCTGTAGGTGCTGTCACCTCTGGCCGCCCAATATGAAATATTCGTAGAAGACTTGTGTTTTGTCCACTACTTTGTAAAGGCAAATCTTTACTTGATCTTGATCTTGATGACCCGTTCCTCAGCGTACCTACGGGTCCCAACCTCGTCTCCAGCGGACCCGGTCTTGGGCCACGGAAGTCCAGTGCGTACTAAGTGCTCCGCTAGATGCATCTCGGATGTTGCAGAGTACAGCTTCTGCTTCTTCTTTTATATTCTTCTCCTTTTTTCTATTCTTCTTCTTCTTCTTCTCCTTCTTCTTCTTCTTCTTTCTCTTATTCTTTCTGTTCTTCTTCTACTTCTTTTTCTTCTGCTTCTGCATTTTCCCCCTAAAGGATATTGCGAAGTTGTGTCGCAGTTTGCACCGGGGCTGCGATATCTCCGTTGACACATCCGGTTTCATTTTGTCATTTTCGAGCCAAGTTTACCTTTTCTCTTTGGCTCATATTTTCTTACTCTGTCTGCATGGATACAGTCAGTTTCCAACACCGCTACATAAAGGCAGACTATGACCGTGGTAAGCTATTATTCTCAGACCAAAATGCAGGCAGCCGACTTGCCTGCTGTCAGCTCATTCACTGTTCCAGCTTTTGACTCCGTAATTTGATTATGTTTCTGTTTTGTTTCTATGAATCGACGTCACTGCGCTCCGGACATACCTATAAGTGCTCAGTCTCTCTCATCAAATGGCATACGGTATGGATCCTGATGGTACATGTAGCTCGCTGGTTGTACATTCTCCCGCGCCGTCATCTCATGCGTCCCACTCCGCTCGAACCTCGTTCAATGTCAAAGCTTTGCAGTCTGTGGATTACTGCTTCATCTATTGCGCTGTCCTCATCCAGCAGGCGGTCATTGATTGATTTCAAAATGTCACTTCTATCCATCACTAATGAGCTTATGATGGGAGCTTGTGAAGCTATGATGTCAGCTCTTTTATTGCCCTGAACCCCCGCATGAGCAGGACTGTAGATCCAGGTCAGCGCCTGGAGGTTTGAGGCCTCAACAGCAGCTATCCACTCGTACCTAAGCCATCCCTTCTGTACTTTGTACCGTAATTTGAATGAATTCTAATATAGCTCGTCATATATTACGCCAACCCCAGCTTGACTTTACGACCACCCTCATCTGAGCTAGACCTCCAATCCCATATGTGGTCAATAGGCCCCTGTGTAGTCTAACCAAAGACCGTTATAGAGACCTAATCAGTTTAGGCGGCCATTCAGTTTACGAGTCTCTGGCGACCGGAAACTAAGAAATGCCCACCAAAGTTTGACCCCTACGGGTCGATTGTTTCTGATGGTGGAGCCTTGCTTTTTTCATGTACTTTCTTACGTCTTTATAAGTGAGTCCTAGGTCGAAAACATAGTTTTATGTAGAGGACATCACAACACTTGTGATGACACATGTAGCCGAAGTCGTTTGTTGGGCTTGAAAGAAATCTTATTGTATTGTTCTCGGCATTCGTCGTTCTTATGAGATTTTGTCTACTAGCTTTGTAGCGGCTTTTCCTACATTACCGGGCGTACTGAAGAAAGCAGACCTGGTCGCTCCTAGCCGTAGTGTAAATACTCATATATTCTACTATAAACATATATATCGCCTTATTGTTTTTTTTCTAGCTATGCATTTGTAAAGTTATCCCTCACACATCACGGCTGATGAAGACCATTCTTTCTGTTCACCCTTTTGCTCATATTCGAACAGTTGATGGTTGAATTCATCGGTGAAGTATTTGTATTTTTTCTGTCGGTGATCATATAAAAACCTAATTCGTACAGTACGACTTCAGGACAAGCGGCCTTTACACTTTTCCTTAAAAATCCTTCTGACCAACTGAGCAATGATAGTAGCAGATTAGTGTGTTAATGTGTTAAACACGTCGGATTTTTGAACACACGCTTCTTTAGATGCCTGTCAGTGGTTCTATTCACCCTGGACTGGTCGAGGTTTACTTTTTTAAAATCTAAATAAAAAAAATTACTACTTTTTAAAGTCTTTTATCCCATGTCATTGGGTCGGCGGATTTTTTAAATGCCGAATTATGCATATCGTTTGCACAGACAACCGCAATGTGCAGGCCAACAAGTGACCGGATATCAATTTCATATACACGAGGTGTGGTCAGCGAATCCAAAGCTGACTGCTGGCGTCAGAGCCATCGAACGAGAGCTGCCAAGAAGATTCAACACCTACACGCAGCGATCCTGGATAACAGGCTGCAACAGAGCTAGTCGGGTGCCCAACAAATGTCTGTAGAAGTCGCATGTGTCGGACCAAAAGCTTCAAATATCGCAGTCGAGCTGCAAACTACAACACAACGCATTCCATTCCTGGACAACAACCAGCTACTTGCAAAGCCCTGTTTTGGACTTGTTTCGAGAGTTTGAGAACGTACGAATAGGAAGAAGAAAAAGAAGAAGAAGATGAAGAAGAAGACATTATGTGTTTATGAATACCTGCTCTAAGATGGAGAAGCGTGTGCAGGCACGCCTTTATGCTAATGGAAATTTCAGCAATTGACTATGAACTCATTCTGCTTCTCACGCACTAAGATATGCCCAGTTCAAATTTGATTGCATTACGTTCATTGGTTCAGTTTAGTTTAGTTTAGTTTAGTTGAAGAATCAATATTAGTGCTCACAATTTAACCCATAAGTGCTCAGTTCTGCTCCATATTGTTGGAGAATCTCAGCACAATGCACGAACTCCGTAGCACCGGCGAGGATCCCGTAATAGTTAGCGTAGATCTTTAATATCTTTGAATGAATTTTGCTCTAGCAGCGGCCTTTAACCTTTACCACGCTGCAGGCCGCTGTCTGCACCATGCTCGTGACGCTGTCCAAATAAAAAAATTTGAAATTTGTTTCCTCTAAGTACGGAGACCCTACCGATAGCCATTATTTATACTGCTGGATTCGTCACGTCCATCTACACACGCTTTTTGCCGGTAAAAGTATCGTATGTTAGATTACAAATGGCTTTTGAACGATTTATTATTTTTTTCGCCGATTGGAGCAGGCCGACTTTTTGGGGAAAGGTGAAGTAGGTTGTTGGGAAAGATCTTTATCTTGTAAATCTGTTTATTTTATTTGTTTAGATGAAAGAACTACACTTGAATTGGAAACTAACAGTTGTGTCGATATTGTAAACACAGTATCGATTCTTTGTTATGGTTTCCATGTAAGCCTACTCTTTTCGATATATTTTTCACCGTGCATGAGCGTCCGATCTCTACTACCTAGAGATTCGGGGGGAGATGCTAGTTTGTTCACGTGAACAAGTCCTGTGATCTGAACCCGCGGCCTCCAACACATGTGGCCGGCGTCTTACATCGAGGCCACTCAGTCCCATGTTCACTGCTTTAAAAGGCCCTTCCATTGCACTTTGGTTGGGCTGGCTTCTGAGAGCGCACACACCTTGCATAGGTACATACAGAAGCACACATGCACCCAAGCACTGGTTTATGCGTCTTAATATGGTCACAATGCACATGGCTCAACCGAAACCTCGCGTATCCCGGAGAAAGAATACCCAAAGTATTTCCTCGCACCTGTGACGGTTACAAGACATATCACACGACCTCGTCCCGTATCCAAATAAATTCGTACCGCCACAACTGTTATCGGTACTATCCCCTATTCTTTTTTGGTACACTTACCATGCACCCCCCACACATACACACTCTCACCCGTGCAGACGGTACCACTCTCCATAGTGCGCCGCTGCTGACGACTAAACGGGTGTTACACACCACGGCACCGAATCAACTCTTCGAACCACCTCTTGCAGTTATCACTGCCTGTATTATTGCTACTTTTCTTTTAAAGATTTTCTAATTTCTCATTGCTCAATGCTCCTGGGTTATCTTCACCGGCAAATGCGACCGTGTTCCACCCGCATCAGAAACAATCACACGGTTCCACGCAATATTGCGTAAGCATAATAGCCCAAAGCAGAAGATCTGCTTCCCGTTGGCAGGCGGGGACACATTAGGGGCATTAAACAATGGACGTTTCTCATCTCTAGCGATGGATGTTTATACTTGAGCGTTTCTGAGCGGAGCTGTATAGATTGTTTCCCCTAGGGGTCGCTATAGCATGCCGACGTAATGCGTTAACGCAATAGAACGAATTATAAGGGACGGATGGCTGAAACGTCTTATATACTTGGACATATAGCCGATATACTTGGACATATAGCCGATATACTTGGACATATACCCGATATACTTGGACACATGCCCGATATACTTGGACAAATGCTTTGTACTTGGACACATGTCTCATACTTGGACATATACCCGATATACTTGGACAAATGCTTCGTACTTGGACACATGTCTCATACTTGGACACATGTCTCATACTTGGACACATACCCGATATTATTTGACAAATATCCGATATATATGGACAAATACCCGACATACTTGTACAAATGCATCATACTTGGATAACTGACTCATACTTGGACAGATACCATATATACTTGGACAGATGCTTCATGTGTGGACAGATTCCTCATATTTAGACATATACCCTATATACTTGGACAAATGCTTCATTTTTGGACACATATCTCATACTTTGACACATGCCTAATACTTTGACAAATACCCGATATTTGGACAAATGCCTCATTCTTGGACAAATACCAGATCTTTTGACCAATGCCTCATACTTTGACAAATAACCAATATACTTTGACAAATGTCCCGTATCTTTAAAACATGTCTTAAATACTTGGATAAACGTCCCATATATTTGGACAGATCTCTGATATTTTGTAAAAAAGAATGGCTAAAATACTTTGTCAAATAGGCAATATACTTATGCAAATACCACATATAATTGGACAATGCCCCTTTGACTTGGACAAACGTTCATGCACTTAGACAAATGTCCCATATACTTTCATAAATATGGCATTTACTTGGGGATATGTCCCACATACTTATACAAATGCCCCACATACTTGGACACTTGGGCACATCTCGCATATACTTGAAAAAAAAAATAATTTTATTGAGTAGTGTTGAAACATTATTCAAACAACCTGAAAAAATGTTCCATAGAATTGGACACGTGAAATAAACAGTCCATTATACTTTGTCATCCTGCTGTTTTTCCCTCTGAGCGAAATACAGACTTTCGGCCACGTAACAAAGCTGATAGTGGTAATTCAGAATTACAGTTATGAGGAAAGACTCAGGAAAACCAGCCTGCCGTGCCTAGAATAGAAACGAATTCGAGGGGACAATACATGTTTATAAGATGATCAGAATAATGAATTAATTATACAAGTTATTTTTTAATACAGTCACCCACAAGAACAAGAGGGAATCGCTACAATCTAACTAAAGATAGAATTCCAGATTATATATGAAATATTTTTTTAGTCAGAGAGTTGTGAATGCTTGGGATGCATTGCCACAGGAGGTAGTGGAGGCAGGGACAGTTAATGCATTTAAGAATAGATTGGATGCGCATAGCTTTTAGAGCAAGGTGATGCAAATGGAACTGGTTGTATACAGACTCTGCAGAGTCTTCTAAACCAGTACAAAGACGTAAAGTTAAGTTAGATTAAGTAACCACTAGGTTGCGTGGTTGACATTTTTCTATGGGTTATATTTCCTGTTACGACACGATACATTTTCTCTACCAGCTAATTGGTACCCGGCTTACAAGGACACCGATGAGGAGAAGTGGTTTCCACCACCACGCCCCTTTCTGAATCAAATATCAGAGTTCTAGCACTATCAAGACTCATACATTTCATCCCCAACGGCACTATATGCTATGTAAGAGAGGTCATTTCCTTTGTATACATTTGCCTTTATCTGCTCTAAATGTCAGAATAAACATTATCTACAAAGGAAGCAGTTGTGCAGGTAGACAATACATTGTATGAATTGATATACTACTGAGTTGCACCAAGATGGCGTCTAGCCGGCGGCGGTATAGTCTTATCGTGTTTCAGTCCATTATGGATGCGACCAGGCCACGGATTTGGCTGGAATTCACACTAGTTTACGGCCTACACTTGTTTAAACGGAAACGTGTTGTGGTTTTCCATTTGGATTAGTTAGTTCGTTAAATAAAACCGAGCTGTTTGTCGGGGTCTATGTGTATGACAAGGACAAGAATAGCACCACTGTCCACAGAGAGCATGTCGTAAGAGACGACTAACTGTGTGGCATGTCATAACGCCGGCCATGATTATGGGGTTTGTTAAAAGCAGCATAGAGGACGCCTAACAGGCTGCGGGTCTACTTTGCTCTAGTGTTTAGGTCTATTTAGATGGACTCGCACATCAATTAACCACCCTCCATAGTGGAGTAATAAGCTGCTATAGACTAGCCCGATAAGCACGGAATCCTCCTCCTGGCTACATCCAGCTCACACCAGAGATGGGACCTGCTTATGCCCCTGTAGGAGTACAGGTCAACTAAGACTAAGCCCTTTCATTTTGTTGTACTTTTCTTGTCGGTTATTTTAGCATGATCTTACGGCGATTTGAAATAGTATTTCGGTTACTATGTGTCGTATTTCCACAGACCAGTGCACACGGCTGTACTTCACATGATTGGCGTCTTGTGCTCTGTTTGCTGGCCGCCAATTTTGGTGTGGCTGGGAAATGCACACGCGGTCCAGTAATACTGGGCACACGAACCGCCTTGCAGAGATTATTCCCTGCCTGGTTAGCAACTTGTTCTCTTCTTCGTCTTATTCCTCTTCTTCTCATTGGTTCGTATCAAACTTCCTCTACCAAGCAACGAAAATGGCTTTGCAAAGGCATGATGGAGTCCGGAATGATTTGTGTCTTAGTTCACAGCTTGATTGCGATATTTGCACCTTTCTGTCCGACACATCCGACATTAGCATGCATTTTTGAGTACCGAGTTAGCCTTCCCTCTTCGATCTCCTCTCCTTAGCCAGTCTTCTCTTTTGCAGCCTGTTATCCAGGATCACCGCGTGGAGCTGAAGAAGGGTTTTGGCAGTTCTAGGTCGCTGGCCCTGACGCTAGCAGTCAGCTATGGGTCGCTGGCCCTGACGCTAGCAGTTAGCTATGGGTCGCTGGCCCTGACGCTAGCAGTCAACTATGGGTCGCTGGCCCTGATGCTAGCAGTTAACTATGGGTCGCTGGCCGCTGCAGTTCATGTGCTGCTCAGCACCTTGATCCCTGAGAGAAACTGTCGAAACTTCAATCACCTCATCATCTGCTTTTCGAAGGTACCATACCTCGCAGCCATTTCCCCCAACTGGAATATCCATTCTGTTGGAGACTTAAACCTTTGTCTGGTCGTTTCTCATCTCCTGAAGTGTATGTTTGATGTGATTTAAACTGATCCATCCTGTTGTTATCTTCCGTTATTATGTTGGAGTTTATAATTTCTTGGTTCAGGTAAATGTATGAATTTACATTTTTGGCGGGATCATTTTCAATCCGCAGTTTCCCTTCTAGACCAAACCTCTCAGTATGTATTTAAGTTTTCTTTCCACTTTTCTTCTTCTTTTTCTTCTTCTTCTTCTTCTTCTTCTTCTTCTTCTTCTTCTTCTTCTTCTTCTTCTTCTTCGTCTTCTTCTTCTCTTTCTTCTTCTTCTTCCTTTTTCATTGCATTCTTCATTCTCTGCTTCTTCTTCTCATTGTTCTTCTTTTCATTCTCCTCTTTATCCTCCTCATTCTCCTCCTCTTCTTCTCCTTCTACTTCTTATCCTCCTTCTTCTCATCCTTCTCCTCCTCGTCCTGCTTCTCCTCTTCCTTCTTTTCATTCTTCTTCTTCTTCTTTGGCCCGAAAAGAGCGTTGCGACGTTGTGTTGTAGTTTACAGCGAAGCTGCGGTTTTCTACCCAATACATCATGTTTCAGCTGGCTTCTTTAGGTACCCAGCATTAATCGTATTCTCTCAGCCAGACTACACTAGTGCCGCCTGTTTCCAGGGACGTCGCTTGCAGGTGGAACAAGGTCTTCGTCAGCTCTAGTTCGCTGACCCTGTTGCAAGCCGCCATCTATCAACCGCAGGTCCCTGCCAGCTCATCCACTGTACTGCATCTTGGACCCTTCATTCCATTGTAAGGCTAACTAGCACGCTTCTTCATGAGTTCATTCGGACATTGCTCAGCCTCCCTGACCCAGTGACTGAAGATGCGTATGTCAAAAACCAACCTTAAACGAGTGAGTTTTTCACCCTCTAGGATAACATCTTTATCTTCTCAATCTAGTTTTCGAAAAACTTGCCCGAGCTCTGCTGTAAAATATTTTGGGAGATTGTATGGCATTATCGAACGCCGCGTTGTATTTGCATTTTAATTGATCGGTAAATTAGGGTAATATCCGCTGAGCAGTCCGTATCTATCTCTTATATTAGTTGAACATCCTTTGCTTCAGAACTTTGGATTCTTAAAATGTTCAGGACCGCGTGTGTTATTACAATTTTGTAAAGGTTTTTTGTTTTTTTATGTTCCACAAAAAGTACGTGTGCTTCAATTGTTATCTCCATAGTCTGGTTGATTGTATGTGGTTTGTGATCGGGGAGCTTTTTCATGAAACCTGTCTGCTCTCGTGGTTGGTTCTCATCCTTGTGTTACTGTATTAGGTTCATAATAACTCCTGCAAGTAGCTGGTCCATGATTGTATAAACAGATCATCATTCAGTTTTCTCATTACATGAATGAAAATTTGATTGATTTTCATGTTTTCCAGTGATCAGTAATTTGACTCCCATCTAATAATAATAATGGAACACTTAAACAACATCACCAGATTGGCCCACACAACTGGGATACCCTGGCATTGTCACACTTTAAGGATATTCTACAGCATGTCAAGAACTCCTAGAACCTCTGGGCTGGACTTGCTTACAGCAGATCCCTCACATCTCGAGCGTGCTGATCAAGGTGGACAGGGGTCCTCCTGGTGGTTGTGCTATGCTTGGCTTCATCTGCGTGTCGCTGATTACTACGGTAATCACGTCGATCCCTCACCGTGTTAGCCAGGCTGCCACGAAAGCACCCCGTTTTCAGGGTGGGTTGCGGAGGAAGCCGAGGTATGGGTCTTGGCCAGTATATTTTGCATAACCCTGACTAACATGTCTGATCAGTATATTTTGCCTCATCAGACGTTAATCTTCCTCTCCATTAATAATAATAATGATAATAATAATACCATCACCAACATATCATTCGGTTATTTAAGGTGGTGACGTTTGCTATATGATCTTACATGACGCCTACGCTCGCCTAATTATCCATGACAAGTGTTTGGATGCCGTCTACAATAGCACGACTTGCGTTTTTGATCTAATAATGGAAGACCAAATACGGACCATGTCTAATAAAGCAATGCCATCTTTAAATACAACATGAGTAAGCCACGAAAATTCAAACCAGAAAGGTAAACCAATCTCACAGCGATAAATGGAGAAAATTTATTCTTATTAGAAGGCTGAAAATTATGAATTGTCTGAACTCACGACGGACTGGCCATTGTCACATGAATAGCTCATATGTTAATAGCCAAATCCAACAGTCTTTGAATGATACTCAATTTTCTGGTATCATCAATAAACTGCGTTTGACATGTCAGAATTTATATCTCCCAACCCACCATTAGTCTTGTTCTTATTGTCTTTATCACGTAGTATATAGTTCCATATGATGAATACACTGGACCCATGGACAAACTTTCTTAGAAGCCTCCAACGGTATACGTGACAGGTTGAACTGTTCCTATTCTGTACTCCATTATCGGGTTCCGGTAACACATGGACGTTCATGATACATCCTGCTGAATAACCGTCAAACACTGTTTGATATCATGCTGTCTGATAACCGTAAATTCACTCCCTGATATCACCAGAGCCAAAATTCCTACAAGCTACGCTGATAACGTTATGTCAGATAAATCATCCCAGACTCATATAAGAAAACTGATCCCTATGCCTCATTACATACTCATTATTCCAGCCGTTATCCTTTCCTGCCGTGTCCATTTTGTTTTATATTATATTTTTGGAGTAAGAATTTCACTCTTGCTTTCGCTTAGCATCTTTCTGGTCACGTCAGACTGTCCTCGCTCTGCACTCTGGTCTATCTCCTGTGGGAATGAATGGCAAGTATTCATCTCTGTATTGTGATTGTTTGGGAAGTTGGGAGAAACAATATAATTAATCACCACAACAGACATATATATATAAATATATATATATATATACATATATATATATATATATATATATATATATATATATATATATATATATATATATATATATATATATATATATGGGGATTCCGTGGCGAAGTGGTTAAGCCGTCGACCTCGTGATCAGGTGGTGTGGATTCGACTCCGGAAATCCGCCGTCCTTTTCACGGGTGCTTGATGCGGAGTACTCTGGATCTCGTAGTCGCCCCATAAACGTCTTGTCCTTGGCTTGCCACTGTGGTCGGGCAGCTCGAGACGAAACGTCTTGTCCTTGGCTTGCCACTGTGGTCGGGCAGCTCGAGACGAGAGCGTGAGGATAAAAAGAAACGCAGTTAATCCTTACAAAAACAATATCTCTCGCATAATTAATTATGCCATCTTCATCTGCGATGGACGGCGGCCTTTGCCTCTTATATGTCTATATTAATAAATATATATATATATATATATATATATATATATATATATATATATATATATATATATAGAGAGAGAGAGAGAGAGAGAGAGAGAGTTTGACATGAAAATAAACGCATTGAAGACAAAGACTTTGGTATTAGCCAGACACCATATGCAAGTGAATGTAATATTCAATGGAGAAACATTCTAACAAAACGGAAGTTTACATATTTTGAGCAATTCATCACATAAGCTGTCCGCATTGAGGTATACATTAATACAAGAATTGGATTTGCAGAAAGAGCCTACCGTGAAAAACATAAATTGATATCCTCAAAGAAAGTTGTGATAGAAATAAGCACAACGTATGTATGGCCAATTGCATTGTATGAAGACGAACACAGACGGATAAAAAAAAATGCTTGACATCGTTTGAATGATGATGCTTTGTTAGAAATCTCTCTAACACGATTAAGAAGATGCATGAAGCATGGGCATCAAGGGGCTACATTGAGAGTCATCTCAATGTGGTATTGGAGATCGGAACTGGGGTTCCCATGGTTGCCTTATGTGGTTGTGTCTTATCCTGCTGTCATAGACCGATACGGCATAGTCATGATTGATGACCGATGGGGAAGGAACCGACCGTTACCAGTGGAGCAACAGATCAAACGTAGGAAATAACAATCAGGCGTGGCCTGACAGACTCGGACATGGAATCGACAGGGGAAGTGAAAGAGACGTATAGCACCAAAAAAACAACAAAAAAAAAAAAAAAACTCTGGATACTAGACTGCCAGAATGAATGTTAGTAAAAAAAAAGAAAAAGTAAAAAAAAAAAAAAAAAAAAAAACTTTAAGCGGGGGCTCGACTTCATTGCCTTGAGTTTTTTTCCCATTTTAGCTTTGTCTCGGCAGATGGGTACCCCTATTAATTGGGCCTTAACTGGAAACAGCAGAAATGACAGCTCACGGAGGGTTGCAAATAGCCTATTCCCCGAATGGAGCGAAGGGCATTGGTGATGACAAATAGACCGGCTCATGGAAACAGTAACATCGGAAGGCCCACTTGAATTATGAAATAACTATTTCTTCTATGTGGTTCGTTCTCAAACTCCCGAAACCAAACCCTGAAAACGGCTTTGCAAGCAGGATGTTGTGCGGAGAACGGAATTCATTGTGTCGTAGTTTACAGTTTAGCTGCAATATTTGCACATTTCAGTCCGACACATCCGGCTTCAGCATTTCATTTTAATCCCATTCGATCCCATTATCTTAGCCAATCTGCCTTGTTGCAGCCTGGTATCCAGTATCACCACGTGGAGGTAGAGAAGGGTCCTGGTAGCTCTGGGTCGCTGGCCTTGACGATTGCAGTCAGCTTTGGGTCGCTAACCACTGCAGCTCATTCATTGCTGAGCATTTTGACTACCTGTGAAATCCGACCAATCAATTTGGAGTTGTGGAATTTCCCTTTGATATTTGAGCCAAAGGGCAGGAGCCCACAGGCCGCTGGACCAATAACCAACCAACCCTATCACTTGTCTCTTCTGTCTCACGACCAGAAAGAAATTCAATGCGAGTTAAGTCGAACTGACATGCAACCGCAAGCAGTCGGACTAAGAATCCATCGGGGAAAACAACCAACAGATATTGAAGATAAAAGCTACCAAAGATGATAGGATTGTGCTGGCTAGTGATTACTTGCAAAATTTGGAATAAAACATCTCTCTTGAGAGCAATATTGATACGATCTGAGACACGTAAACGAAAAATTGACATAAGAATTCAAAAGACATGACTTGTCTTTATATCTTTTGGGACTTTATGGAGATCACGCGTAATTTGTTCCTGCATAAAATCGAAAATTGACATCTTCAATTTCCTGACAGTACTATTGTATAGACCCGAGTGCAGACGTGCGCTCTACTCTCTTATTGTGTCCTCTCTTACCCATTCCCTCCTCTCCTCCTCTCCCCCCCCCCCCCCCCACCATAAACGGTGCATATTTTTTAAATGACTGTCTGTGTAGAATGCAAGACATCAGAAAAGATGACTGCAGAACTTTTTAGCACAACTGGACAATCACCAGTTGAGCATGACGGCGGACCGCGTGGACTAGTGGTTAAGTAACACGGCTCACAACCAGAAGGTACTGGGTTCGATCCCCTTCACAGCACCGGCCGTTATCCCGGAGAAGCAAAGCCTTAGAAAATGCAGGAAGAAGCAGGCCCTTACATAAACTGCATGCCAACGTCGGATACACTGGGCAGACAGGCGCAAAATAAAAATCACACTGCAACGCACACCGCCTTGCGGATTAGATAAGTTAGGCGAACACAACAACTTACGACAGATGTCGCTTGCGTTGGAGTCCGTTACAGTCCAAATTGTTCATTGCAACCAATTAGCGTAACAACCCTACAGTCTTGTATCTCTGACATCACATGTCGCATATCAACCGTGTCTTCTTATTTAGCTAAACTTGATTACCAACAAATTGTGTGTGAGATATTTTTGTTTGTTTGCTTAGATGTTTGCCTCACTAGTTTCTACTGGCGGAGGCGCGCCATTTTCTACCCCAGACCGTAGTCAATTAAGCGGTATCAGGACGCATAAACCAGTGCTTGGATGCATGTGTGCATCTGTATGTACCTAAGCTAAGTTTGTGCGCCCTCAGAAGCTAGCCAAACCAAAGTGCAATGGAAGGGCTTTACCACGAGGGCACGTGTGAAAGTTGTGCAAGGGTGTGACTGTAGGACAGAGTTAAATAAAACAGAGTGAGGTAAGAGAAGAGAGAAAGGGAAGAGTGGCCCCCAGGGTGAGCAATGATCTTGTGTGTGAGATATAACTTTGATTATGTATCCTTAAATTAAAATATAATGTTAGTTTTAATGACTTTTATTTGCGTGTTTAACAATGAAACATAAAATACCAGTTCTTGTCCTGGATTTAAAGACCAAGCTCTTGTAAATTAGTCTTGGTAAGTCTTCATTCTACATGCTTCACACGATTCACAAACTTACAACCTCGGCAGACTCATCATCTCCGCTTAATTCTGTCCCACTGAACTGGTATTTGACTTCATTGATGTTATCTTCCAGCTCCATTGCAGTATTTCCCAACCAGAGGTTCACATAAATATTCTACTGGTCCGCGAATATAGAAAATGGCTGATGAACACTTTGTCTAGTTACTGCTCGAATACTGGTTATTTTAATTAGCTATATAATTTTCATTTCATAAATATTAGATTTAACTATACACAAAACACCATGGAAATAACTGGATTGTTTTGTGTTTTCTATTTGAGCTTTCAATGAAAATATAAATGTTCCTATTTTCACTGGTCCGTAAAATTTCATTTTCCTGATTCTACCGGTCCGTGAAGAATTTTTATTTCTATTTTCATTGGTCCGCGAACAATTTGTATTTCTATTGTCATCAATCAGCAAGCTTAAGGTGTGAACCACTGATCTATTGTATCTGATACCACTCGGATTAGTTCGCCATCTCTAAGATCTCAGATGGCTATTCTCTCTGTAGTTGCATATATTGGGCATGCATGACAAACATGTGATTAGATTGCTATGTCTTGGCATGGCGGAGAGGATGCCGCTTGTAATCCTCCACGTAGCTCGAACTATTTTTGCCCACAGTTGGTTGTTCGACATGCCAGTTAGCCAACATTTTAGGAGGTCATTTAACGATCCACCGTCCTGCTGACGAGCCAGAAAAGACAGTAGCACACATACATACACACATGCATATACACACACGCACACATACACACACATGTACACACATACACACATGCACACACACATACACACATGCATACACATATACACACACGCATACACACATACCTACACATACACACATGCACACACACGTGCACGCACATGCACATACATACACACACACATGCACACACACATACACGCACACACACACATACATGCACACACACACATGCACATACACACAAACGTGCACGCACATGCACATATCTGCATGCACACACATACACACATGCACACACACACACACATGCACAAACACACATGCACACACGCATACATCCATGCACACACACACACACACACATGCACACACATACACACACACACATGCACACACACATACTTACACACACATGCACACACATACATACATACATACATACATACATGCACATACACACACACACATCTTTGGTCTGGCACGCACCCACATAATCACAAACAGTGGCAGGGACAGCTTTAATCTCCCATTTTACCGGTGTTTTGTCTTCCGAAATGGAACATGTTTATATTTGGGAAATGGTTTAAACTTGGCCCTGCCAACACACACAGCACACACGGGTGTCAACGGATTCACAGGCAAACGCGCACACATTCGTCCCTTGACTATCTCTCTCTCTATCGCTATCTCTCTCTCTCTATATATATATATATATCACCCTCTCTCTTTATATCATCCTCTCTTTTTCACCTTTTTTTTCGCCAACCATAACTCACACACGAGAGTACAACAAATACAAACACGAACTTTCTCTCTTTCTTTCTTTCTCTCTCTCACCCTCTCTCTCTCTCTCTCTCTCTCTCCCTTTCTCGCTCTCTCTAACAAGTTTTCTAATTCTCACTTGCACGCGCTTACGAAACACATAAAAACAAGATTTTTTGGTCGCTATCTCTCCATATCCGATCTCTTTCTACCTCACGCACATAAACACGTATTGCTTTTCTCAGACACAATCATGCACACACACACACACACACGCGCGCGCGCACACACACACACTCTCTTTGCCTCACACACACCTACACGCTTTCTCTCTTCCTCCCGCACCCACACACTTTCTCTCTTTCTCCCGCACCCACACACTTTCTGCCATTCTCCCGCACCCACAAACTTTCTTTCTTCATCTCGCTCCCTCACACTTTCTCTCTTTCTTCCGCACCCACACACTTTCTACCTTTCTCCCGCACCAACACACTTTCTGCCATTCTCCCGCACCCACAAACTTTCTTTCTTCCTCTCGCTCCCACACACTTTTTCTCTTTCTCCCGCACCCACACACTTTCTCTCTTCCTCCCTCACCCACACACACACTCTCTCTCTCCCACACCCACACACTTTCTTTCTCCCGCACCCACACATTTTCTCTCTTTCTCCCGCACCCACACAATTTCTTTCTCTCCACCCACACACTTTCTCTCTTTCTCCAGTACCCACATACTTTCTCTCGCACCCACACACTATCTCTCCTCCCGCACCCACACACTTTATCTTTATCTCTGGCTCACTTTTATGTCACTCGCGAACATGCACAGACACGCACTCAGATACACATCCCCGTGCCGCACCCTCACTCACATTTACACTTTCTTTTTGTCTCGCACTCACTCTGACACACACACACACACTTTATCTTTGTTTCACGCACTTGCAAATACAATTTCACACACACCTTTATGCCAACAATCACGCAAAATCACCCCATGCGCACGGGCTCACACACACACACATACATATATACAGACTCACACACATACAAACACACGCACTAACACACACTGGCTCACACATACACACATACCTACACATACACACACAGAGTCACACATACACACAGACTCATACGCACACACAGACCCACACATACACATACAGAGTCGCACATACACACACAAAGAGACTTACACACACCGACACACACACAAACACACACAGAGACTCACACACTGTGAGACAAAGATGTGCACACTGTGACCAATTCTCTCTCAGACTCTGAGGAGAAGCGCCAAGTCAGGACAGCTGATTGAGAGGATTGCCTCATTATCTAGGAGTGAATGAGAAATGAGAAAGTTGAATGTTTCCTCGCACCCTCAGGCGTCAGCCGTTGTCCTGATAACATCAGCCCTCACATCCGAGCTGGGAGTGAAATCGATGGGGGTGCAGCTTTTCTCGTGTAAGCTTGACGACGGATATATCAACACCGCGTGTGATACTGGCCTTATTGTTGATTCGTGCATGGAGAGAGAAGACAGACATGGACGGGATTGAAGAAGAGCTAGGCGAATTGTTGATGGAGGTTAGGAATTTAATGAAGCGAAGTAGAAGCAGAGAAAGAGGGGCCAATTGTGAATGACAGAACATGCAGACAGAAGGAGCAGAAAGCAGGAGGAGGGTGTAACATTCGTTGGATCTCAAATAGCGATAGAGATCGAAGGTGCAGTAGCGATGCATTGCTGGATGCGGGGTCAGTGACCCATGACTGACACGTCTGTAGTGTCTATAAAAGAGGACTCAAGGCGATGTAATACAGGTTTATACGGTAATCAACTGAAAGGAGAAATATGAATAAAACAAGTTAAGCCGGCTACAGGAACAAGTGGCACAACTACAAATTAATTAAAGGAAGGTCAAGATGAGATATTAAGTAATTTTTAATTATTTTTTTTTTAGTCATAGAATGGCGAATTCATAAAATGCATGGCCACAGGAAATAGAATGAGCAGGGTCAGTTAATTTGTTCAAGAATAAATTGCATATGCTTTTATTTTTAGATCAAACTGAGTGTTATAAACTGGTTGGAAACATACTCTGCAGAGTTTTTAAAAACGCGTACATACACGTTAAATGCTAAGAACCTATCCCGCCTCCAAGTGGCGACCCTGGAAACAGACTGCAACCGCACAGAGATTAGGGATTGAAGAGGGTAGATAACTCCTGTCCCAAAAATTATGTGCTGAAATCGGAGGTGTCAGACCGACTGGCGCAGATACCGCATCCTAGCTAGAAACTATGACAGAAGACGAAGAAGAAGAAGAAGAAAAAGAAGAAATAATAATAAGAAGTATAAGATGGCACGATAACAATAGTACTATCAAATTATGTGTACATTTCCCCAGGTATAGGAAGCCGCAGTAAGTTTAAAATAGTTATATCTGGTAGCCGAAAGCATTCATCAACCTGGCAACATAGATTGAGATGCCTGTTTCTTCTTCTTTTTCTCCTCTTCCTCTCCACCCCACGCCGAACCAATACCCTACCCGTTTACGATGTGTGTGTGTGTGTATATATATATATATATATATATATATATATATATATATATATATATATATATATATATATATATATATATATATATATATATATATATATATATATCGCATGTTTACAGCGGTACTATTATTTGTTCCTCATTCGGGCCCCAGTATCAATTAGGTTGGCTCATTGCAACTTGTGTTTGATTTCTGCCAATCCGAACTATTTTGTTAGCTTCCCATAATTCAGATTCGGTCAATCTCATTCTTGGACAGGACATTTCCAGAATCACTTACATCTCAACAATCATGTTAGATGCTAGCATGTGCGCATGCGTTGTAGTCATGACAACAGCGTAATTGAGTAGATCAAGGGAGGTAAAAGGGAAAGCTGACAGGAGACATGTTTGTTTTTGTTGTTGCAACATGACAGTTGGTAATAATCTGCTTCTTATGGAGAGGGGAAACAACCGTCACTCAAATGGTTAACCACTATACTAGTAGTCTGTCTATCTATCTATTTATATATGTATCTATCTATCTATTTATATATGTATCTATCTATCTATTTATAAATGTATATATCCATCTATCCGTCCATTCGCCTATTCATATAACTACCTTCCCGACTAAAGTACTACCTAATTTCCTTTCTTCCTTCCTGTATGTCTGTCTATGTATCTGTCTGCCTGTCTGTCTGCCTGTCTGTCTGTCTATGTATCTGTCTGCCAATCTGTCTGTCTTTCTATATATCGGTCGTGAACGACATGAAACATAACCCTCGGGCTCCTTGAACCAGTGTAGTGAACCATCTGAATCATAATCATGGGCCACATGAAATATTACAAAGGGCCACACCAAACATTGTGGACCACATTAAACATTATCTCGTGCCACATACAACATTCCTAAGTGATTATTGTTGCCTATATGCGCTCTATATCAGAGTGTTGTTTTAGAATGATTGCGGTACTCATGTATTTGCCTTCCGTTAACATCTATTCTTACCTTCTTGTTCGACTTTCCGCTTCTTACACGTTAGGTCCGTTTCTTTCCTCGTATTATTATGTCACACAGGCACAGGCAAGTGCTAGAGAAACGTGATGCTGTAAAAGAACAATCAGACAAAGTGAGAGAACAAACAGTAAATACCCACGGGACCTAATCAATAGACTGAATAGGAAACAGTATACCACAAATTTCCTCGTCAGAATAGACCATTGCAGACTAAATGCACACAGGCATAAAATGAAAGCAGCACAGACTGCACAATGTATATGTCAAAGGACCCGATACTCCAGAACACACCCTGCAAACTTTCCGCTGCACCAAGGCTCCGGTGAGAAGACCTGGCCCGAGCAAAGAAACATAGAAGACAAACTGTGGGGCACCATTAAGGACCTGCGACTGACGTATCACCTTATGAAGTCGGCCCATCTGGTGGCATAAAATGAGCATAAGAAACCGAAAATTTTTAAAAAAATGAAACAAAGAAGGTCGCAAATCCCCACGACATCTAACGACATAAAGTGGACTGAAGATAGATAGATAGACGAAACCGAACGCGAAGAAGAAAAGAAGAAGAAGACAAATTGGGACTGAACATCAACATGCAGAGAACCAAGCTCATCAAACTCAACACTAGTTACAGAGAAAAAGATGGCGCCGGACATGGTCGCAGTCGATTTCCCTCTTGATAAAACGGTGTTTTGTTTGTGTTTTCTATAACTCTCGAACTATTAACGTGATTCCTGGATATAAATGTGCCGACTTGTGAATTAAGCATACTAATGTGAAAGAAGTGATGCAACGAAGTATATAACAGTGTATTTTTAGTCGTGAAAGGTAGACTAATGTGTACAGTTTCGATAGGACAAATCGTGGCCGAAACTTGACCCGGTCAAAAGCTAGTGTCGCTGCGTGCTGTATCGTGACCCAGATAACGAAGCATGAACACTGAAACGAAGGAGGTCATCCTGACCCCGTCAAACATACGGTACTTCAGAAAAGAGCTCATCGCGCTTCGATCAGCACACTACGTCCCTTCAAACTCAGATCTACATCTTTTGCGTGTGCTGAAAATACACTTAACCGAGGAGGCATCGGAACTCACAAGTATACAATCAAGGCGAAAGACCAGAGGAACGAGAGGTGGAAGAAGAATACACAAACAAATGCACTCAGAAACAGATACCTCGAAGCTCCACCCCAGCGATAAAAGAGAAGGGAAGGGCTACCGAGAAAATGAGGCACACGCTGACACCATACTGTCTGCATCCGAACCCTTCACTAGAAGTCTTGGCAATGTCTTGCCTCTAGAACATGTTGAGCCCGGACGAGAGAGTGAGCAAGATCCTGCGCACATCTCCCTCACTATAAACACATTGCGCAACTCATGACATCACCCTACAGATCACACTCTGACTAGCAGCTCGAAACTGGCAGGGCCCCCAAACTGCAGCGACGGAACAGGCAGAAAACGATCACGAAAACTACCCACCACGCTTGCAACATGGAATGTCCGCACGCTACTGGACAACACCAAAGCAAACAGACCCGAACGACGGACAGCACTGATCGCCAGGGAACTGGCTAGATACAACATCTGTATAGCTGCCCTGACCGAGATACGACTGGCAGAGGAAGGGCAGATCACAAAAGAAGGCGCTGGTTATACTTTCTTCTGGAGCGGCCGCAGCAAAGAAGAACGCCGTGAAGCTGGAGTTGGCTTTGCCATCAAGACCAACATGGTCGACAAGCTCACAAGCATGCCCAGAGGAATTAATGACCGCCTGATTACACTGCGTCTCCCCCTAATAGGAGGGCGCCATGCAACACTTATCAGTGCATACGCACCCACAATGACAAATCCTCCGGAAACAAAAGATAAGTTTTATGAGGACTTAGAGGCGCTCATCGCTGCAGTCCCCAAATCTGACAAACTGGTCATCTTCGGTGATTTTAACGCTAGGGTTGGCACAGACCATACAGAATTAATTTGAACTGGAAGTGACACACTACGGGGGAAAAGACCGATTCAAACATAGCCAGACCGGCTCTGACACTGAATCATCAAAGTAGAGAAAGAGAGCTAGACCACAAAAGTACACATAGAAGAGAATATGAGAAGGAACTAAGATTATTGTTTTACACGTGGAGAAGGCTTGAATGGGCAACGCATAAACCGTGTATGTTGGCGAGATGTTGTTCATGACCCATGGGCCGAGAGGAGTGACGGATTTTGATTGATATGATAAGGTGCTAGCGTGCCAGATGACCTAATTATATATAAGGTTTAGTCCTTGCAGAAGACATCAGTTCGGTGTTCTTTATTATTGTGTTTTCCTTTGTCCCTGACAAAGAACATTTGGTGGTAATAAAGTCCGTTGTTTTTGTACTCATACAAGACAGTCGTACTAGTGTATGTGTGGTTATCAATACTGAAATTGTATACTTGTTTTGTTTTTTAAATTTAAAAAAATTATATTTATTATCTCCTTTGAAATTAAGATTGACCATATACGGATGTCATATTTTCAAATATGTATTATTTCATTGCGTTATTATCTTTTTCTTCCTCTTCTTCTTCCTCCTCTTCTTCTTCTTCTTCTTCTTCTCCTTCTTTATTCATCTTCATCGTCTATGTCTTTATCTTCTTTGGCTGCTTTTTCTTCTTCTCTTTATGTGTGCCTCAAGTTCACATGTCTGTGTTCGGCCCATAGCCCTTTGTTCTCACTAACAATTAAGAATACACATTAATGAAAATCATATTTGAGAATAAAATGTGTGTGCGCGTGCGTGCGTCCGTGCTCGCGCGCGCTTTTTCTCCTTCTTAATCCTCTTCTTTGTCTTCTCTTCTTCTATACTCTTCCTAATAAATCTGCTCAATTTGAAGCTTCTATCATCTTTTCTCGTCTATTTTACTTATTCTTATTCAGCTGTCCTGATTTTACCTTTTCTGTTTCGTGTCTCTTATTAATATTGAAGTTCTTTTACATAAATTTCTTGTGTCGTTTCTTTTTTTTGTATTATTTCTGAACTTCTATTTTTTTCCCTCCTACATTCTTCTCCTCCTCAGCCTCTCCCTCCTCCTAATGTAACACCCTTTCTTGTTTTCCTTCGTCTTAAAAATCTTCACTCTGTCTTCTATTGTTCCACCGTCCTGGTTTCTCTGTCTCTATCTATATATATATATATATATATATATATATATATATATATATATATATATATCTCTCTCTCTCTCTCTCTCTCTCTCTCTCTCTCTCTCTCCATCGTTCAAGTCATTCCTTGCTCTTCATGTGTCTATTTGTTGTTGTTCATGTTTCACCCATTTCTCTTACTCGCTCTTTCATGTTATTCCATATTCTTCATCTGTCCATTCCTTGTTGTTTATGTTCCACCCCTCTCTCTCTTTCTCTCTCTCTCTCTCTCTCTCTCACCTTCTTTTATGTCATTCCATATTCTTCATGTGTCCATTCCTTGTTGTTCATGTTCCACTTCTCTCCCTCTCCCTCTCTCTGTTTCTCTCTCTTGCTCTCTCTCATGTTATTCCATATTCTTCAAGTGTCAATTTCTTGTGCATATTTCACCACGCGACCCCCAACCCATATCTCTCTCCCTCTCCCTTCACTCTCTCTCTCTCCCTTCACACTCTCTCTCTCTCTCTCTCTCTCATCTTGTTCCATATTCTCCACGTTAGATTTATTGTTCTGCACTTTTCACCTATTTTGTTCTACCAGTTACGTCATAACGAATAGAAAGAGTGTCAATCAAGTTGATAAAGAAAAAAAAAAAGAAAAAAACAGCTCTCAGAAGTGGTGCTTTATGGAGAGAAAATAAACATGACTCTCCCTTATACACCTCACAAGCCGTGCATGCTCGCTCGGTTCTGTCAGGAACTGGGAAATTGATGTAAACATTTGTGCCAAAGCTGTTAGGTATATTTTACCTTCCAGCTGTCCCAACTTAACCGATACCTGTGCTTGAGGGAAGTCTGTTGGTTTCAGCTCAGCGTCTTCAATACTTCACTAACCTTCGGAGCTCGCTCGTGTTTCTTGTACTGCACATTTGAAGGCCGTTATGTTGATATAATACCAAGCAGCGGCGTCGTTTATGTAGTTTGACATGTGTCATCCGGCTGTCTCAAATAGGGGCGCAGTTTCTGCGAAAGTGGATAGTGGGGGAGGGATCATCTGGTAGAGGGCGGGGTGGGGTGTGGCTGTGTTATAGTAGTTATATGAACAGCGAGGATAATTATGTAATAGGTAAAGTAAAGGTTTGATCTATAGTAGTTAGACTACTGCCGTGAAATGAAGTTGTTAGAGACGTCCATATATTAAGCCAAGATTAGTCCAACAGTAGTTAGACTACTGTCGGGGAATGAAATTGTTAGAGACGTCCATATATTAAGCCAAGATTAGTCCAACAGTAGTTAGACTACTGTCGGGGAATGAAATTGTTAAGACTTCAGTATACTAAATCAAGGTTTGTCCCATAGTAGTTACACTACTGCCAGGGAATAAAGTTGTGAGATACTTCAGTATACTAAATGAAGGTTTACATCAGGTAGAATGAACAGTTTATTTCCTCGCTGAATTTTACCTCCCTAGTCGTATCACAGGTACCCATTTCTATCTGGGTCGTCTTGAGCGGGCCGATAGCGGGAAGACCCTTACCTTTACCGAAAGGGAGACGAGACTAAAGTCAGTGAAGGCAAAATATACTGATCCCACCTCCTAGTTCCTTCTGGAAACGGATGTTACTCTTTGCAGCCTGGTCAGTGAGGTGGGGGATCGATGTGATTCACGTAGTAGTAATCGACACGCTGATGAAACAAAGATCAGCACAACCGCCTGCAAGACCCTGGTCCACCTTCATCATGGTGCTGGAGATGTGATGAAAGCTACTGCAACATGTCACTTAACACCCTTCTCAAGGTGCACACACGAGTAAACTTAGTCATTGTAGACAGGCATTCACAAGAACAATAACAGCAGCAACAACAACAGCAACAACAACATCAACAATAACAACAACAACAGCAACAACAACAACAATAGCAACAGCAGCAACAACAACAACAGCAACAACAACAACAGCAACACCAACAATAGCAACAACAACAACAACAACAACAGCAGCAACAATAACAACAGCAACACCAACAATAGCAACAACAACAGTAACAACAACAGCAGCAACAACAACAGCAACACCAACAATAGCAACAACAACAGTAACAACAACAGCAGCAACAACAGCAGCAACAACAACAACAGCAACACCAACAATAGCAACAACAACAACAACAACAACAGCAGCAACAATAACAACAGCAACACCAACAATAGCAACAACAACAGTAACAACAACAGCAGCAACAACAACAGCAACAACAACAATAGCAACAACAACAGTAACAACAACAGCAACAACGACAGCAACACCAACAATAGCAACAACAGCAACAATAGCAACAACAGCAACAACAACAATAGCAACAACAACAGTAACGACAACAACAGCAACAACAACAATAGCAACAGCAGCAACAACAACAATAGCAACAACAACAGTAACGACAACAACAGCAACAACAACAACAGCAACAATAACAACTTCTTTCGAAATACCGATTACAACATTAAATACCACGACTTAACTAATACTCAACCACTTTCAATAATAAAATATAAAGCTTATCCCACATTGTAGCTCTCACCGATTCCAGATCAACTTTTCATGCGTAGAGAACATGTTTCTCATCCTACACGACTGCCCAGCATGCAGAGACCTGCTGTATCAGACCTGGCCATAGTTACCAGAACTGATGCAGAAGCTATGGAGCCGCCACCCTGACCGGGAGAGGACTGTGGAGCCGCCACCCTGACCTGGAGAGGACTGTGGAGCCGCCACCCTGACCCGGAGAGGACTGTGGAGCCGCCACCCTGACCTGGAGAGGACTGTGGAGCCGCCACCCTGACCTGGAGAGGACTGTGGAGCCGCCACCCTGACCTGAAGAGGACTGTGGAGCCGCCACCCTGACCTGGAGAGGACTGTGGAGCCGCCACCCTGACCTGGAGAGGACTGTGGAGCCGCCACCCTGACCTGGAGAGGACTGTGGAGCCGCCACCCTGACCTGGAGAGGACTGTGGAGCCGCCACCCTGACCTGGAGAGGACTGTGGAGCCGCCACCCTGACCTGGAGAGGACTGTGGAGCCGCCACCCTGACCTGGAGAGGACTGTGGAGCCGCCACCCTGACCTGGAGAGGACTGTGGAGCCGCCACCCTGACCTGGAGAGGACTGTGGAGCCGCCACCCTGACCTGGAGAGGACTGTGGAGCCGCCACCCAGACCTGGAGAGGACTGTGGACATCGTTCTAACGAAAGAAAAAGAAAAAAGACAAAGAAGAAGAACAAGAAGAGGAAGAAGGCTTTGCCTGGTTTCGTTCATTATCAATCTCCCGCTACCAAAACATAAAAGGGCTTAAGTAGCAGAATGTAGTCCAGAGAACGGAATGCCCTGTGTCGTAGTTTACAGCTTGACTGCGATAGTTGCACCTTTCGGTCCAACACATTTGACTTCCGCAAGCATTTTTTGAATACTGGGTTAGCATTCCCTCTTCGATCCCTTCTCCTTAGCCAGTCTGCCCTGTTGCAGCCTGTTATTCAGGATTATCGCGTGGAGGTGTAGAAGGGTCTTGGCAGCTATGTTTCGCTGGCACAGACACTAGCAGTCAGCCATGGATCACTGACCGCTGCAGCCCATGCGCTGCTCAGCGTCTTGATCCCAGAAGAAGAATTGAAAGCATATATTTAAACTTTCAGAATATAAGTTCTGACGTTAGTCGAGACAATGGAAAGGATATAAACAATATACACCATCAAAGTGGATTCAAGTAGATCCGCACATATCATCATCATGTGGCAAAGTCTTTCCAGAACGAAGTCTCCGTCACGGCAACTCTGTAGGGCGGGAATGGCAGGCGTCATACAAAAACATTACCATACTGTCAATAATGTTCTGATGCCTTGTTGGTCGGGGTCCACCTCTTTCCCTCCTTCCAGGAACCACGCCCTCCATTTTCACTCTCCTCAGACCGTGTTCCCTCTTCACATGACCAAAATATATGTGCTTTTTTATTCCTGCCATGTTATTTAGAAGCCAATTTTCGGTAATACAAAATGCAGCGATTGCAAAATTTATCTATCTATTTTTTTTATGTCAATGATATTTTTCAACATTATTATGTAACACTTAATTTCCAAAGCGGTATTTTTTTGTTTAACAATTCATCTTCCTTTTCGCTTTTTTTCGTCCTGTTTGTTGCTTTCAGCGTCAATGTATGAAGAAATTTCCCAACCGGGTCCTATTATGTGCTTCGTAGATGTGAAGTTTTACAGCTTCTGTTATTTCTGCAATTCATCTTTTTCGTGGTATGTCCTTGGATTTGTATCTGTATAGCATTGCACCTCCATCATATTTGTATAGCATTGCTTTCTGAGGGACCATCGTATTTGTATAGCATTGCTTTCCTAGGGACCATCGTATTTGTATAGCATTGCTTTCTGAGGGACCATCGTATTTGTATAGCATTGCTTTCTGAGGGACCATCGTATTTATATAGCATTGCTTTCTGAGGGACCATCGTATTTGTATAGCATTGCTTTCTGAGGGACCATCGTATTTATAAAGCATTGCTTTCTGAGGGACCATCGTATTTATATAGCATTGCTTTCTGAAAGACCATCGTATTTATATAGCATTGCTTTCTGAGGGACCATCGTATCTGTATAGCATTGCTTTCTGAGGGATACTATCTGTGGTTTGGCGTGATACGTAGCCGACACATTTAGGTCTGCTGTCTCTTGATGAGGTCTAGCACTGGTGTTGTACCTACTTGTCTCCTAATATCTTCGTTTCTGATTCTATCCATTATTGTTACTCTATTCATTCTGCGCAGCTATTTCATCTTTGTTGTTGTGATGTGTCTTTTATCTTTGTTAGTTACTGTCCAATTATGGCAATGATAGCACATTGTGGGTAGTAATATTTTTTTTTTGTATAGCGTTCTCTTTCTATCCATTGCCACGTGGTTGAATATTAATATTGGGGACATATGCCCAATGATTTAACTTCCTTTTTTACATTTATTTTGAATCTCGGTATCGCCTTTGCAGCCTGC
Source organism: Ariolimax columbianus (assembly GCA_036924085.1). NCBI lineage: Eukaryota > Metazoa > Mollusca > Gastropoda > Stylommatophora > Arionidae > Ariolimax > Ariolimax columbianus. Next base: position 64,594,899 of record JAVGWX010000010.1, read on the forward strand.
TGAGATTATGTTACCTAGGTACGTGAAGTTTCTTCTCCTGTTTTACTTGCTGGTTTTACATGGGTATTCTTCTTTCTATTTCATTTCATGGAATCGTCATAACTTTTCTTTTCTATGTTGATTGTCACACTGTAATCCGTACAGACCTCATTAAAATTGTTGATTTGTTCCTGCAGTTGGTTTTCTGAGGTTGCTGTTATTGCTTGGTCATTAACAAAGAGAGGTTCATTTATGTGATCACTGAGGTTGTTTACCTTACTGGTGTTTTGTTTCTTCACATATTGCGTCTATGTGATAAACAGTGAATGAGATTGTACACAACCTTGCCATACACCGGATCTAAAATGCATTTTTTCTATATTTCCTGCGTTTGTTCTTACTGTACATTGACTATTCACATAAATACTTTACATATGTTCGTCAAATATTTATTTAACCTTTAACGTACTAATGTTGTCCACTGTTGGTATCTATTCACTCGAGCGAACACCTTCACTTGGTATCTATTCACTCGATCGAACGCCTTCAGTTGGTATTTATTCACTCGATCAAACGCCTTCACCTGGTCTACGAAAGCAACATATAGTGACTGATTGCCACAAGTCCAATAATTAATCTGTTTAATGTCCATGTCCCACAACCCTATGTCGCCAATGGGAAAATTCATGCCCCGATCAGTTAAACCTGTGTCTGCTTACATATGCATTGTCACGAACTGTTCAGCAGTGTTAGTTTGTGCCATATTAGTTAACGAGAAGACAGACGGACTGGGGGAAATGTGTAATGCAGTGCACTTCAACCCGGGGCTCTGGCGTCCACTTGTGGACGGTTTTAACTTTCAGCTGGGCGGTAGCAGAATATATACAATCTGTATTAAACAAATATTATTATTTTCATGAGGACACTATACCATAATAAATAACATAGGCAAAATAATTGAGAACCTGTGTTTTTCCCATGCTGGCATACGGCTGTGAAACATAGACAGTTAGCCAAATTTCAAAGAAGAGAATACAGAACTTAATTATTTAAGAGCAGGACTCTATCAACTATGCCAGCAGTCCACACCCAAAAGAGTAGTGGTACAGTGGGTTCTATCCCACTGTAACATTCAAACAACGAGGGGGCAGACAGACTGGCAACAGAAGGTGCAAGGTTACCACAACCAGACCCTAGTGTGACCTACGAAGAGTCCAAAAGGTTTATTAGAGCCAGATACATGGCCAAATGGGAAACAGAACATACTGGCTACACAAAAAATGATGCCTATTATCAGTTGAACAGAAGAGAACAGGTCGTGGTCTTCAGACTCCGAACAGGCCACAACAGACTGAGGTACCATCTATTCAATAAACTGAAGATAGGTGGCACTGACGAATGCACCTGTGGTACTGGGAAAATGAACGCTGAACATCTGCTGCAAAATTGCCCGACATACGAGGACCAGAGAAAGCACATGTGGCCATCCCCAGTGGCATCACTAGACAAGCTATATGACAGTGTCGACAGCCTCAGGATGACAGCTGCTTTCTTCAAACAAATTCAAGTTGACGTCTGACAGCGTACTAAGAAGAAGAAGAAGAAGAAGAAGAAGAAGAAGAAGAAGAAGAAGAAGCCCGAAAAAAAGAAGAATGCAGACATTTAAGAAGAGTTGAGCATAGAGGAGAATTGGTTCATAAATTCTATCATGAATACAAAAATGAAATACTTCGACCACATCAAAAAGCACACTGTCTTGAGACAACGTTAATGGAATATATGGTGCCGGGCAAGAGAGGCAGAGAAGACGATGGCGTCAGTATGTCATGGAATGTATCTGCAGCAGGTTGGAAATTTGACAAGAGATTGAGTTTCTTTTATTCGGACTGTCATGGGAGCGACACACGATATACCACATGACGATGATGATAATGATGATACTGATGGTGATGATGATACTGATCATGATGATACTGATGATGATACTGATGATGTTGATGATGATACTGATGATGATACTGATGATGATGATACTGATGATGTTGATGATGATACTGATGATGATACTGATGATGATACTGATCATGATACTGATCATGATGATACTGATGATGTTGATGATGATACTGATGATGATACTGATGATGATGATACTGATGATGTTGATGATGATACTGATGATGATACTGATGATGATACTGATGATGATACTGATGATGATACTGATGATGATGATACTGATGATGATGAAAATGATAATGATGATGATGATGATGATAATTGTGATGAGGATGATGATGTATTAAAACGAAGACTCAGAGATCGACCTTATCCCTCCCCCTACTGTAAGTTCGGGAAATCCCATCGGTACCTGACCAGTCTCCCTCAGCGAATAGCGAAGAGTGTGAACACTTTTGGTTCTAATATCCCTCTTCTTGTACATAGTCCTGCTCCATCCTCTCAGGCACTCCTCATTGCTCGATTCCAAAATTCTGCTGTATGTAACTTGCTGGGAAGTGATCTAATTGGGTAACACCTTAAGAGTGTATACAGTCTATCTACATGATACATAGTTTGACGACACGGGAGTGTTCTTTAACTACAGATGTAGGGAGAGGCAATGTTTTCTAGTGATTGATAGCTGCGTAATGGCATACAGGCTTAGATAAGATGACAGGGATTCAACGATCAAATAAATATGATGCTGGTATGACGTATTACCGGGAAGATATATGGACATCATTATCTTGGATTGACCTTCCGTTTCTTCTTAAATACATAGAGAGAGAGAGAGAGAGAGAGAAATAAAGAGTCACGCGATAGGCTTAATGATTGTCACAATTGGTGAAGAAAAAGAAGAACAAGACGAAGGAGAAGAAAACAAAAGATTAAGTAGAACAAAACGAAGGAGACACATAATAATAACCAGTACAAGAAGGAAAAGAAGACGATGATGAAGAAGAAGATGATGATGAGGATGATGAACAAGAACAAGAAAAAGGATAATACGACGAAGAAGAAACGTAAGAATAATCAGCAGCAGAAAAAGAAGAAGATGATGAAGAATAAGAAGATGATGAAGAAGAATAAGAAGATAAAGAAGAAGAAGAAGAAACACAATAATAATAATAATCAGAAGAAGAACAAACAAGAAGAAGAAGATAAAGACGAATACGAAGAAGATCCCATAATAGTTACTGCTGTAAGGGATGAAGTGCTACATATACCATTATACTAGACCTCAGCTTTTGCTTCAGGCGATGTGAGCAGATTCCTTTCTTATCTGGCATGCCTTTTAAATGACTGCAAGTCGGGTGCCCATTAACAATTGGGTATAAGCAGTGACCAATAAATGAACCATAACGTTGTACCGCGAGACACAATCACAGCTTATCAGTGAGCAATCGCATGGAGTGCTTCAAATGATTATGCATAGGCTAGTAACTTCTCAGTGTTGATAGATATCTCTATCTTATATGGCGTTCCTTAGATTTCTGGGATCTGCAACGAAGCAAAGACACTCACCAAACGATCCATGAGAACAAATTGGAGATACACGCACAAAGAATACGAGCCAGAAAATAACAGCATAGACAAACTTGACAAAGATGGACAGACACGGATCTTCAGACTCAGAACGGGACATTGTAGACACAAGGCCCGTCTCCACAGAATGGGTCTCAGAGACACTGCCATGTGCGATTCGGGAGCACCCAAGCAAACACCAGAACATGTTCTGCAAGAATGCCCTACCTGTGCAGACCAAAGAGAAGCAGTCTGGACTGGGGGAGCAACCATGCTCGAAATGCTGTGGGGGAAAGGCGAAGACCTGAAACGCACAGTCGCCATCGTGAACCTCACCGGACTAGAAGTATAGAATCAGTTTGTCGAGGAAGAAGAAATAAGCTGGGATCTGCTGGCAGAATTATATGTATGGGAATAAAGGCCGCTTGCCGCAACAATAAGTATGCAGTTTGCTTGCTTGGTTGTTTTCACGTCCGAAAGCAGCAAAGCAAACGTCCCTGACGAAATTTAGGTCATTATCGGGTTAAGAAAAGGTGTGATCCTGTCTAACAGACCTACCGGGTTACTAATCTGTGTGATCATGTCTAACAGACCTACGGGCTAATAATCTGTGTGATCCTGTCTAACAGACCTACCGGGTTACTAATCTGTGTGATGCTGTCTAACAGACCGACCGGGTTAATAATCTGTGTGATCCTGTCTAACAGACCTACCGGGTTAATAATCTGTGTGATCCTGTATAACAGACCTACCGGGTTACTAATCTGTGTGATGCTGTATAACAGACCTACCGGGTTACTAATCTGTGTGATGCTGTCTAACAGACCTACCGGGTTACTAATCTGTGTGATGCTGTCTAACAGACCTACCGGGTTAATAATCTGTGTGATCCTGTCTAACAGACCTACCGGGTTAATAATCTGTGTGATCCTAACAGCCCTACTGGGTTAATAATCTGTGTGATCCTGTCTAACAGACCTACGGGCTAATAATCTGTGTGATCCTGTCTAACAGACCTACCGGATTACTAATCTGTGTGATGCTGTCTAACAGACCTACCGGGTTAATAATCTGTGTGATCCTGTCTAACAGACCTACTGGGTTAATAATCTGTGTGATCCTGTCTAACAGACCTACCGGGTTAAGATTATGTGTGATCCTGTCTAACAGACCTACCGGGTTAAGATTATGAGTGATCCTGTCTAACAGACCTACCGGGTTAAGATTATGTGTGATCCTGTCTAACAGACCTACCGGGTTAAGATTATGTGTGATCTTGTCTAACAGACCTACCGGGTTAAGATTATGCGTGATCCTGTCTAACAGACCTACCGGGTTAAGATTATGTGTGATCCTCTCTAACAGACCTACCGGGTTAAGATTATGTGTGATCCTGTCTAACAGACCTACCGGGTTAAGATTATGTGTGATCCTGTCTAACAGACCTACCGGGTTAAGATTATGTGTGATCCTGTCTAACAGACCTACTGGGTTAAGATTATGTGTGATCCTGTCTAACAGACCTACCAGGTTAAGATTATGTGTGATCCTGTCTAACAGACCTACAATGTTAAGATTATGTGTGATCCTGTCTAACAGACCTACCGGGTTAAGATTATGTGTGATCCTGTCTAACAGACCTACCGGGTTAAGATTATGTGTGATCCTGTCTAATAGACCTACCGGGTTAAGATTATGTGTGATCCTGTCTAACAGACCTGCCGGGTTAAGATTATGTGTGATCCTGTCTAACAGACCTACCGGGTTAAGATTATGTGTGACCCTGTCTAACAGACCTACCGGGTTAAGATTATGTGTGATCCTGTCTAACAGACCTACCAGGTTAAGATTATGTGTGATCCTGTCTAACAGACCTACCGGGTTAAGATTATGTGTGATCCTGTCTAACAGACCTACCGGGTTAAGATTATGTGTGATCCTGTCTAACAGACCTACCAGGTTAAGATTATGTGTGATCCTGTCTAACAGACCTGCCATGTTATGATTATGTGTGATCCTGTCTAACAGACCTACCGGGTTAAGATTATGTGTGATCCTGTCTAACAGACCTACCGGGTTAAGATTATGTGTGATCCTGTCTAATAGACCTACCGGGTTAAGATTATGTGTGATCCTGTCTATCAGACCTGCCGGGTTAAGATTATGTGTGATCCTGTCTAACAGACCTACCGGGTTAAGATTATGTGTGATCCTGTCTAACAGACCTACCGGGTTAAGATTATGTGTGATCCTGTCTAACAGACCTACCGGGTTAAGATTATGTGTGATCCTGTCTAACAGACCTACCGGGTTAAGATTATGTGTGATCCTGTCTAATAGACCTACCGGGTTAAGATTATGTGTGATCCTGTCTAACAGACCTACCGGGTTAAGATTATGTGTGATCCTGTCTAACAGACCTACCGGGTTAAGATTATGTGTGATCCTGTCTAACAGACCTACCGGGTTAAGATTATGTGTGATCCTGTCTAACAGACCTACCGGGTTAATAATCTGTGTGATCCTGTCTAACAGACCTACCGGGTTAAGATTATGTGTGACCCTGTCTAACAGACCTACCGGGTTAATAATCTGTGTAATCCTGTCTAACAGACCTACCGGGTTAATAATCTGTGTGATCCTGTCTAACAGACCTACCGGGTTACGATTATGAGTGATCCTGTCTAACAGACCAACCAGGTTAAGATTATGTGTGATCCTGTCTAACAGACCTACCGGGTTAAGATTATGTGTGATCCTGTCTAACAGACCTACCGGGTTAAGATTATGTGTGATCCTGTCTAACAGACCTATCGGGTTAAGATTATGTGTGATCCTGTCTAACAGACCTACCGGGTTAAGATTATGTGTGATCCTGTCTAAGTGGCCAATCTCAGAATCTTCTACAACACCCACAACTATGTTTCATATACATCACCAGATGCCAACCGCATGACTTGTCATAGCATCTATGTAAAGTGCCATGATACGGTGCTGCGTCTTTGCTCTTATTAGGGCGACAACAGAAAGGCTGTCCTCTTATAATCATGTTGATAACAAATGAGGAATATAGTCAACAAAAAGCATGTCCTCTACTAATCATGTTTGCTAATACTTTAGGAATATCAGAAAGAATGTCATTTACTAATCATGTTAACATTGGGGGGTCTGTGTGCTGAAGTGGTCAAATCGTTTTCCTCCTGTTTAGACGGTCGAGGTTCGAATTCGAGCCGATGATGTCAATGTTTCTGGAGATCCCTGGGTTCATCGCTGCAGCTACGGAGTTCGTTCTTTGTGCGATGCTCTTTTTGGTATACATTTCTGCTGATTGAGCCCGAGTCACACAGGAAAACCCTCGCCGATCAAGTTGAGCCCTTGCCTTTAACCTTTATCTTTAACCTTTATATTTAACCTTTATCTTTAACATGTATCTTTAACCTGTATCTTTAACCGGTTTATTTAACCTTTATCTTTAACCGTTATCTTTAACCGTTATCTTTAACCTTTATCTTTAACCTTTATCTTTAACCGTTATCTTTAACCATGATCTTTAACCGTTATCTTTAACCTTTATCTTTAATCTTTAACTTTAACCTTTTAACATTGGGGGCAAATATTATAAATGATGTCCTCTATTTAACATAATGTTAATATTTAGAACTATCAGACTTAACCTAACATTGGGGACGATACTAGAAGGTATGCCCTATACTTAACATGTTGTTACCATTTTAGAAATATCAGACTTAACCTAACATTGGGGACGATACTAGAAGGTATGCCCTATACTTAACATGTTGTTACCATTTTAGAAATATCAGACTTAACCTAACATTGGGGACGATACTAGAAGGTATGCCCTATACTTAACATGTTGTTACCATTTTAGAAATATCAGACTTAACCTAACATTGGGGACGATACTAGAAGGTATGCCCTATACTTAACATGTTGTTACCATTTTAGAAATATCAGACTTAACCTAACATTGGGGACGATACTAGAAGGTATGCCCTATACTTAACATGTTGTTACCATTTTAGAAATATCAGACTTAACCTAACATTGGGGACGATACTAGAAGGTATGCCCTATACTTAACATGTTGTTACCATTTTAGAAATATCAGACTTAACCTAACATTGGGGACGATACTAGAAGGTATGCCCTATACTTAACATGTTGTTACCATTTTAGAAATATCAGACTTAACCTAACATTGGGGACGATACTAGAAGGTATGCCCTATACTTAACATGTTGTTACCATTTTAGAAATATCAGACTTAACCTAACATTGGGGACGATACTAGAAGGTATGCCCTATACTTAACATGTTGTTACCATTTTAGAAATATCAGACTTAACCTAACATTGGGGACGATACTAGAAGGTATGCCCTATACTTAACATGTTGTTACCATTTTAAAAATATCAGACTTAACCTAACATTGGGGACGATACTAGAAGGTATGCCCTATACTTAACATGTTGTTACCATTTTAGAAATATCAGACTTAACCTAACATTGGGGACGATACTAGAAGGTATGCCCTATACTTAACATGTTGTTACCATTTTAGAAATATCAGACTTAACCTAACATTGGGGACGATACTAGAAGGTATGCCCTATACTTAACATGTTGTTACCATTTTAGAAATATCAGACTTAACCTAACATTGGGGACGATACTAGAAGGTATGCCCTATACTTAACATGTTGTTACCATTTTAGAAATATCAGACTTAACCTAACATTGGGGACGATACTAGAAGGTATGCCCTATACTTAACATGTTGTTACCATTTTAGAAATATCAGACTTAACCTAACATTGGGGACGATACTAGAAGGTATGCCCTATACTTAACATGTTGTTACCATTTTAGAAATATCAGACTTAACCTAACATTGGGGACGATACTAGAAGGTATGCCCTATACTTAACATGTTGTTACCATTTTAGAAATATCAGACTTAACCTAACATTGGGGACGATACTAGAAGGTATGCCCTATACTTAACATGTTGTTACCATTTTAGAAATATCAGACTTAACCTAACATTGGGGACGATACTAGAAGGTATGCCCTATACTTAACATGTTGTTACCATTTTAGAAATATCAGACTTAACCTAACATTGGGGACGATACTAGAAGGTATGCCCTATACTTAACATGTTGTTACCATTTTAGAAATATCAGACTTAACCTAACATTGGGGACGATACTAGAAGGTATGCCCTATACTTAACATGTTGTTACCATTTTAGAAATATCAGACTTAACCTAACATTGGGGACGATACTAGAAGGTATGCCCTATACTTAACATGTTGTTACCATTTTAGAAATATCAGACTTAACCTAACATTGGGGACGATACTAGAAGGTATGCCCTATACTTAACATGTTGTTACCATTTTAGAAATATCAGACTTAACCTAACATTGGGGACGATACTAGAAGGTATGCTCTATACTTAACATGTTGTTACCATTTTAGAAATATCAGACTTAACCTAACATTGGGGACGATACTAGAAGGTATGCCCTATACTTAACATGTTGTTACCATTTTAGAAATATCAGACTTAACCTAACATTGGGGACGATACTAGAAGGTATGCCCTATACTTAACATGTTGTTACCATTTTAGAAATATCAGAAAAAGTGTCCTCTACTTAACATTTGCAAAACCTTTGGGGAGATTACAGAAACATTTTCTCTTCCTAACACAGATAATGGCCACCAGATTAGAGTATCTGTTCAACATTCCGTCACTCATCTTGGTTTCAGATATAAGAAAACGCCAGCGGGGTGGCCTGTTTCTATTCCGCCAGATCATTTACAGTGGCCAACCGCCAAAGACCGAACATGATTATGGATGTATCGTCTCATATCATCGTTCCTGTCTCATTCGCGCTCTGCACATAGCATACGGTGAACATTTGATCTGGGCTTCTTACCAGTTTGAAACATCGCTGTGGTCGGATTATGTTCAAGTGATTATTAAGTTGTATTCATTATTTATTTTCATTGTATTGTTTGCATTCGCCTCATTTCTTTATTCCCCGAGGAGGTGTTCGTTCCATTGTTTTTATTTTGCGTCCATTGCATCCTATTTCAACATACATTTTATGCAAGGGTCTGCTTCCCCCTGCATTTTCTATGGGTTTGCTTCCCCGGGGTAACTGCCGGTGTTGTGGCTGGGGAGTGAACCCAGCGCCTTCGGGTTGTGAGCCGCGCCACTTAACCGCTAGCCCACACCGTCCCCGTTAAATGGTATGTGTTGAATACGAAGCCAGATAATGGTGCTTAAATATATCCTCTTCATAAAGTTTATGTTCTGTTTAGTATTACCCATCTATTTAGTCTAACATCTTTTTTTTCGCAGTTTTCTGCATTTATTTGAACGTCTGTAGGGATCTAGTGTATTGTTGTTCTTGTCTTGATTAGCTCTTAGCCAGTCTGTCTGCCTTGTCACTGTTAAATGAATTTGAGTGGCCAGGCGTCCATTTCGTAACTATTCTGACTTCATAGATTGGTCGGTATTCACACAACGTTTGAGATTCCCCAGCGTTTGTGTTTTCGTACAGCGGACATGGGATGGAAGCCAGCGAAGACCTGCTGTTTTTGGCATTTTGCTCCAATCGACTTTACTAATTACTGCTCTAATGTTGCAATCAACATGGCCGCCAGAAGCGACGGGCACGTGCCACTACCAGTGACCCCTGATCAAGTCCTGACTAACATAATAACACTTTCTTGTCCTTGCTCTCAAATTACTTCCACTCATTTCCGGTGTGGGCGTGGTGCATTTGCATACATTTGCTCCCTGTTAAGAACGCCTCCACAACTTCAAACTCTGAAACAACCTTCCCAACAATTACCGGTTCAGTACCCACTGGTCGTCTGAGTATCATAGTTTTTATAGCGCTTGCTTTTCAATGCAAATATACAGGGTTTCAATCCTAATCGTGATGCTGTTTTGTCGACTCATCTGTAAATGGGAACCTGGCAATCATCGGGCAATTGAAAAGAAAGCGAAATGTCATCCCACCTTAGAAAAAAATATGTCATTGAGAACAACACAGTCTCGAACACCTCATCTCTGACGGTATTTTCTGTATGGGGCTATTTTTACACTAGTCTATTAAGCTTCGCTCCTTGATAGCGATACGAAAGGACGTTGTGGTCGGTTGCAGTAGCTTTCCTCACATCCTGAGCGCGCTGATGAAGGTGGACCGAGGTCCTCCAGGCGGTTGGGCTATGCTTGGCTTCATCTGCGTGTAACGGACTACTACGGGGATCACTTCGATCCCTCACGTCGTTAGCCATGCTGCCATAAAAACAGCCCATTTTCAGGGAGGTCTACTAGGAAGCCGAGGTGTGGTTGTTTGCCAGTATGTTTTGCCTGACCCTGATTGACATGTCTGATCAGTATGTTTTGCCTGACCCTGATTGACATGTCTGATCAGTATATTTTGCCAGACCAGACTTTATTCTTCCTCCCATACCACTTCCACGACAGACTCCATTTTGTCAGACCGTTCCTCTACTGCCAACTAACGGACGTTAACAAAATGTGGCGGATATTGATGGACAGGTTCAAACTGTACTGTCATACTGGCACACTCCACTTCTGACGTCGTGGAAGATCGAAATAAAATATGAGACGTTACTTTTGGAGCCCCTCTCGAAACAAACCGTCCAATGTCATCTTGATTGTAACAAACCTTCCAATGCCATCTTGATTGTAACAAACCTTCCAATGCCATCTTGATTGTAACAAACCTTCCAATGTCATCTTGACTGTAACAAACCTTCCAATGTCATCTTGACTGTAACAAACCTTCCAATGTCATCTCGACTGTAACAGACCGTCCAATGTTCTCCTGTCGTGTAGTAAACATTCCAATGTCCTTCCGACTTACAGCAAACCCCATAATGCCCACTTGATTTGTAACAAACCTTCCAATGTCCTCTCGAATTAAAGCAACCCTTCCAATGAGCTCTTGACTTGTAGCAACCCTTCAAATGCGCTCTTGACTTGTAACAATCCTTCAAATGCGCTCTTGACTTGTAGCAACCCTTCCAGTGCGCTCTAGACTTGTAGAAACCCTTCAAATGCGCTCTTGACTTGTAGCAACCCTTCCAGTGCGCTCTTGACTTGTAGCAACCCTTCAAATGCGCTCTTTACTTGTAGTAACCCTTCAAATGCGCTCTTGACTTGTAGCAACCCTTCAAATGCGCTCTTGACTTGTAACAATCCTTCAAATGTGCTCTTGACTTGTAGCATCTTTTTTATGTAATCTTTGGTTACAACCCAGCAGAGTTATAATGACATTGTTTTTGTTACTTAATGTGTATATCATCTTTCGAAACACTCTTACCAACCAAAAATAACGGTTGTTCTATCGATGAGTCAACAGACAACAACATAAACACTCTCACCTTATTCTCCAAGTGTACTTGTAAACATGGTTTGCGTTACCACAAATGGGTTTCTTTGTTGAACTGGTTATCTGGTACCCATTATGCAACTGAGGCATATGTTGATGAAGGTCTCCAGTCTGAAAGTGATACTCATTATGATGGATCCTGTTTCTGAACCGTATAGCACGCCTGATGTTACATTAATGTTCAACAGCCTAATATAATTGTAATGGCTGCCGGTGAAGTAGCTAGCTAGTAATGTGATTGCACACGCCATGATGGAAATGCCAAAAGGTTGGACTGAAAACAGAAGGGCTTTTATCTCTCCACCAGGACATGTTACGTGATAAGAGTCACCTGATTTCTGAATTATTTCTACTTTTATCGTCCCGTCCTGTCTATCTGCCTTTCTGGCCTTATCCTTCTCTACTTGTCCATCTCATTTAGTCCGTATCAACTAACATTTCATCGTTGTCCTTCTCTCCTGCCCTTCTCTTCTTGCCCGGATCTCTTTGTCATCCTCTCCCATTTACTTGCTGCCCTTCTCTTCTTGCCCGGATCTCTTTGTCATTATATCCTTTCAATGTAGAAAACCTCTGCGCACGCAAAACTCGTTGGTGAAACGTTGAGCGAGACAAGCAGAATAGTGTCAGGATGCCTAAGGAAACCCCCCCCCCCCCCACTGCTAAAATATACCCTATCATTGGCTTAGCTCCACCCCCCGCCAGAAGAAGCGTGGCTACTGACATTGAACGAGAGAAACAGGAAAGCAACCCTGGACACCGAATGGTTGGACGCCAGGAGAAGATCACAAGACTCAAATCCAGGCATAGTTTCCTTACATCAACAAAGCCCATACAGTCAAGCCCTGAAAGTTGTGGTACTGAATAATGGTACGAAATGAGATAGGACCCAGGAATCAAGCTTCAGGAGGAACCTGGTCCTGGACATCACTTAACCAACTCACTTTAAAAGACAATAGATAGACTCCGAACTGGCGTATCACGATGTATGAAGAAATGGGTCCTCTCAGACGGTGATACACCTGCCTGTCGTGCAGTACAAGATCCATGTCATCTGATGATTTGTCCGAACCTTTCGGATATGTGTGACGAGGGCGACACGCTGAAGGCGAGTGACAGGTCAATTCAAGTCGCTGAACACTGGATGAACGCTATATGACGTGTTGCTTGGACACGGAGGGTAAGTATTGCCTCCTTACCTTTCTGTCCTGGATCTTTTCCTCGTCCTTACCTCATTGTCGTGTACTTTTCATTCTCTTTAATTTCCTCTATTTGTCCATCTTATCTTGTCCTTCACTCGCTCTCCTTCTCTTCCTGTCCTTATCGTGTTGTCCAGTCTGTATATCTGCCTCCGTTCGTCAATACTATCCTTGTCTTTATTTTTCACTCTTTTTACCTTATCTTCTCTCAGTATCTTTCCCGCCTCTCATTTATGGTATCCATTCTCTTTTTTGTCTTTGCATGAAATGGTAAACACAGTTTTTCAGCAAAGTGACACATAATGACTCAGTTTAAATTATTGTTTGTACATCTGAGGTAAATGGTAGTGACTAAGAAACCGGGCTTTTCACAATGATGTGTCAAAGCGAAGGGGACCGAATTGAGACAAGTTAACACGTTTAAATACCTGGGCACATACATAGCATCAGATTGAAGCGAAATAAAATGGAGAATAGTCCAAGCAAAACATTGGTGTTCCAGACCATGAAAGGAATATTGTAGAACACAATTTCTTTCGCTGCAACTGAGGAAGAGGAATATTGTATGCTATGTGGAACCAGTACTGTTATGTGGCTTGGCTTCGTTCTCACTCTCCCGCTACCAAACCCTGACACGGGCCTAAATAGCAGAATGTAGTCCAGAGAACGGAATGCGTTGTGTAGTAGTTTACAGCTTGACTGCGATATTTGCACCTTTCGGTCCAATACATCCGACTTCAGCTAGCATGTTTTGTGTACCGGGTTAGCCTTCTCTCTTCGATCCCTTCTGCTTAGCCAGTCTGCCCTGCTGCAGCCTGTTATCCAGGATCATCACGTGGAGGTGTAGAAGGGTCTTGGCAGCTATGGTTCACTGGCCCTGACGCTAGCAGTCAGCTATGGGTCGCTGACCACTGCAGCTCATGCGCTGCTCAGCAACTTGATCCGTTATATGACAGGCAATCATGGACATTCAGGAAGCATGTCCATACATCTTTGGAAGCAACGGAGATGTTGTTTTACAGAAGAATGCTGCGGATCCCATGGGCTGCAAAGAAAACTGACGAAACAGTACTCGATGAGTCATAAAGACAACTCATTACACAGATCAGAACAAGTTAAGCATCCTGTTTCGGGCATGTTCTTAGAAGAGTCGGCATGAAGCACGTTGTGACAACGGGAAAGATAGCAGGGAAGAGAGACAGAGGAAGGCCGAGAGAGAATATATGGAACAGAATGAGATAATGGCATGGGCGACAATCAACAACAGAGTTAGTGAACGACACACGTGATAGAAGTGGATGGAGGTCCATCATCGCCAACGCCAACTGGCACATCACCTGATGATATATATATAATGTATTTTGTCTGTATTCTGTCTCTCATATATTCCGGATCAAGATGCTGAGCAGCGCATGAGCTGCAGTGATCAGCGACCCATAGGTGACAGCTAGTGTCAGGGCCAGCGAACCAGAGCTGCCAAGACCCTTCTACACCTCCACGCGGGGATCCTTGATAGGCTGCAGCAGGGCAGACTGGCTAAGGAGAAGGGATCGAAGAAGGAATGCTAACCCGGTACTCAAAAAGTGCTTGCTGAAGTCGGACGGGTTGGGCCGAAAGGTGGACATATCGCAGTCAAGCTGTAAACATCGACAAAACGCATTCCTTTCTCTGGACTACATTCTGCTACTTAAGCCCTTTCAGGGTTTGGTAGTGGGAGATTGAGAGCGAACCAAGCCAAGCCATATATTATATATTTTCTCTGTAATCTGTCTCTCCATTGCCTTAATTCTGTCTCTCATATATTTAGTCTTTCTCTCCACTGTTTTTTTCTGTCAGTCTTATGTGTGTGTTTCTCTCCTGCTCCTCCTCCTGCTCCTCCTCCTCCTCCCAGCCCACCCCACCACTTTCCTTGTTCTCGCCGATAGTGGGAGCACTTCTATTTCGCAACCTCAGTTCAATCCTGGACAAGCAGAGATTACATGCGCATTTGAAATTGTTTAAACCTCCCAGTGAAATTCAATCAAGTGCTGAAGATGTCTCCTGACTTCTCCAGCCTCCGTCTTTCTTTTTCCACGTCAATCCACTTCCGGTGGCGTATTGACAAGGTAAATTAGCGATTTCCATCCGGGTACCACTTGGTGCCGCCCCAGGCCCGTGCAGGTTTGTTCGAATCCAGTATCTTTCGCGAGATTTACGTTCAAGATTCTTTATATGAAGTCATAAAAGCCGTGTATTTGGGTCACTTTTGCTGCACGTTGATAAGCATTCATTTACGCAGACCGCTTTCTTTACGCGTGGATAAGTAGCCATGCAGGCATATCACTTTCTTTATAGGTAGACAGGCAGATCCCTGTCTTTACACGTGGACAAACAACCATGTATGCAGATTCTTATCTTTACTCGTAGATATGCAGACATGTAGGCAGATCCCTTTCTTTACACCTAGATAAACAGACATGTAGGCATATCCCTTTCTTTACACCTAGATAAACAGACATGTAGGCACATCCCTCTCTTTACACCTAGATAAACAGACATGTAGGCAAATCCCTCTCTTTACACCTAGATAAACAGACATGTAGGCAGATCCCTCTCTTTACACCTAGATAAACAGACATGTAGGCAGATCCCTCTCTTTACACCTAGATAAACCGCCATGTAGGCAGACCCCTTTCTTTACACCTAGATAAACAGATATGTAGGCAGATCCCTCTCTTTACACCTAGATAAACAAACATGTAGGCAGATCCCTCTCTTTACATCTAGATAAACAGACATGTAGGCATATCCCTCTCTTTACATGTAGATAAACAGCCACGGATGCAGATCCTTTCTTTACTAGTACATAAAACAACATTTCCAAAGTTGTTGATGATGTTGTTGCTATGTTGTTGTTATTGATCTTCTTCTTCTTCTTCTTCTTCTTCTTCTTCTTCTTCTTCTTCTTCTTCTTCTTCTTCTTCTTCTTCTTCTTCTTCTTCTTCTTCTGTCTTCTGCTGTTGGTTCTTATTTATTCATCATCATTCTATAATTGAGAGAGAACAATATTAGAAAGATAGATAAGGAAAGGACCTAGGAGTTATAATAGATCATACAGGTAAGGCGAGTGAGCAAGTTAAGGTAGCAGTGAAAAAGGCAAATGCAATGTTAGGTATGATAAAAAGAAATATTAAACATAGGAGCAAGGAAGTGATAGTCAAACTGTTTAAAGTTTTAGTTAGACCTAGATTGGAGTACTGTGTACAGGTGTGGAGTCCGTATCATATGGAAAGAATACAAAAAAGTGCGACAAAGATGATAGTGGGATTCCAGAACTACAGTTATGAGGAATTACTCAGAAAAAACCGGCCTACAGTGTCTAGAAGAGAGAATAATTCGTGGTGACTTAATACAGGTTTATAAGATGATCAGAGGAATGGATAAATTAGACTATAACAAGTTTTAAAAAAAAAATACAACCACCCACAATAACAAGAGGGCATAGCTACAAGCTGACTAACGAGAGGTCCAGCTTAGATATTAGGAAATATATAAGGTAGTGGAGGCAGGGACAGTTAATGCATTTAAGAATAAACTGGATGCGCATTGTTTTTAGAGCAAGGTGATGTAAATGTAACTGGTTGTATACATACTCTGCATGGTCTTCTAAACCAGTATAAAGTCGTTAAGTTAAGTTTTAATTTTGATGCAGGGAGATAACATGTTTATTTCTGTAAAAGAGCGCACTATTTTTCGTCACTTTCCCCGTAAGCCAGAATGCGTTGTTCGGTATTTTGCGCCAAACGGTTGAGTTGCAGAGTGACATAGTGCAAGCTTCTCATTAGAAAAGTAGCGAGTTCAATCCTTGTTATCCACCAAATTGATCCCGCTGTACATAGGCACATGGTTTATACAGTAGAGATAGAAAGTCAGCGAGGAAGGAAATTCACCGTCTTTTATAAAAAAAACAGTTACAGCTTAATACAATGCAGTCTTTACGACTAATTGTCAACATGTTTGGCACTTTAGAGTGAATGAGTCAAGGAATTTACCTGGTAATTGGTGTGAAGTTTAGACTTCTTTGTAAATTCACACTGGAAAGCGGTCCATTTTTCCTACATATTCATTACTTTCCTGATGCCCTGCATGTATAAGCTCTCCGTCTGGGTACGGAACCACGTTTGTGGTTAAGTAATTCAGTCCTGGACGTTAGAATAAACGACGTCCATGGAGCAGATTCTGCATGTTTGAGAACATGATGAAGTCACTAGGTGCCAACTCTGATGAGTATGGCGGATTGGTCTTAATGTCATACCCACTCGTTTCTCTAACGTCCAGGACTTGATTACTGAACTGGAGACCTCGTTCTCAGCACCGACAGCGGAGTACTACAATCAGGGCATCATGAAGGTGAAGACTAGATAGAGGAAGTGTATCGCCTTACAGGTTGAATACACAAAGAAGGACTTGAGTTCACACATTCTTCTTCTTCTTCTTCTTCTTCTTCTTCTTCTTCTTCTTCTTCTGCTGCTGCTGCTGTATCATGTTAAATCCTCAGTCCTATCACTAGAATGAAGTCCACAGTTCTATCGCCAGGATTAAATCCTCAGTCCTATTACTAGGATGAAATCCTCAGTCCTATCGCCAGGATTCAATCTTCAGTCCTATCACTAGGATGAAGTCCACAGTTCTATCGCCAGGATTAAATCCTCAGTCCTATCGCCAGGATTACATCTTCAGTCCTATCACTAGGATGAAGTCCACAGTCCTATCGCCAGGATTAAATCCTCAGTCCTGTCGCCAGGATGAATTCCACAGTCCTTTCCAGATCTGAGCTGTGACCCCATAGTTTTTGTCTCAGTTCTGTTCCATCTGGCCAGGTCTGGCATCTTAGTTCTTCGTAGGCCGGGCATACTTGAAGTACGTGTTCAGGGGTCTGGACTCCTGTCCCGCATGGACATTCATTTGTTTGAAAGATTTTGAGCCGATATAAGTGGTCCAGTAGCCTGCTGTAGCCTGTTCTCATGCGGAAGATTGCAGTTGGCGGTATCTTTGTAAGCTGGTGGTGTGGGACTGGACTGTTACTCTCTCCCATTTCTTTCTCCCATTTAATTTTATCCTGGCTGTGAATGATGGTTTTAGCCTCCTTATATGACACTTTATGTGTATTGTTCCATTTGTCAACCTGCTTAAGAAAGTGCATCGGCTCTCTCGTTTCCCGTAATTCCACAATGAGAGGGGAGCCATTGGAGCGTGATCTTTTAGATCATTTGTATGGCATTTAGCTCTGTTCTGATTTTTATGTGTAATATCAATTTCCAGGCGAATGCCTCGACTCCGTCTTTTACAAGAGTGCACAACTGTTCGACCATCCCTCGTAAATCTTCATCTAAAGTGTATACTACAAGACTACATTTACCTGTATTTCTGTTTGATGTATGCATATGCTCAAAAAGCCAATCGTGTTTGAAGCTGAGGCACTAGGCAAAGGGGGCACGGGCTCTTCCATATATTTGTGCAGCATCATTGATACTTCAAGAGGCACATAGGCAGATGTAAGGGCTGGAATTGAGAAACAAAAAAAGTAATGACAGTATTCATAATAATACATTTATGGAAATCAATCCAGGTATATTGGATCAAGATGCTGAGCAGCGCATGAGCTGCAGTGGTCAGCGACCCATAGCTGACTGTTAGCGACAGGGTTAGCGAACCAGAGCTGCCAATACTTTTCTACACCTCCACGCGGTGATCCTGGATAACAGGCCTCAGCAGGGCAGACTGGCTAAGGAGAAGGGTTCGAAGAAGGAATGCTAACCCGGTACTCAAAAAATGCTTGCTGAAGTCGGATGTATTGGACCGACAGGTGCAAATATCGCAGTCAAGCTGTAAGCTACGACACAACGCATTCCGTTCTCTGGACTACATTCTGCTACTTGAGCCCTTTCAGGGTTTGGTAGTGGGAGATTGAGAACGAACGAAGCCAAGCCAAGCCAAGCCAATCTGGGGATATGTTGTTGTTGTTGTTTACTAATGCCCATATTGAGTTTGTTACTCTTTTGTGCGTCCTGAAAATGACCTTAAGTGACGGGTTGCAGTAGCTTTCTTCACATCCCAATTGGGATGATGAAGGTGGACTGGTATCCTCCAGGTGGCTCTGCTGTATTTTACTTTATTTGCAATCCGCTCACTACTACGGTGATCACGTCGATCCCACACCCCGTTAGCCAGACTGCGAAGAAGAACAGTCCGTTTCAAGGGTTGGGGGGGGGGAACTACGTGGAAGTCGAGTTGAGGGTCTAGGTTAGTATATTTTGCCTGATCAGAATGACTCTCAGCATTATTCACAACCCTCATTAGTTGATTTAACCGACATGCACGAAATACGATAGCGTCCACTTCTTTTCTTGCCGAGTATCACTCCTGTGGAATTTTAAAAAAAATTAATAAGGTCTCACAGCAGAAACTGCTGTCTGAGATGAAGTGTTAAAGACTTCATAATGATAATCTACATTCTGTGTGAGACGGGGTGTCCACTGCTCTATATCGCTTCCTTTCCTTCCATTACCGTTGCTCAAGTACCCTTTTATAAATGGACGTCATTCACAGCTGGGTCGACTGAAGCGTGTCGGTAGCTGGAGTTGTGAATAGCGATGCATTACTGTCTGGCTGTTGCGATTCTGTAATGCCAAATAGATTAGACTGCACTGCATCTCACTACTTTTACACAGCCTACTATAGATACTGTAGATCTAAACTAGGCCATACCTCTTAGCATTATCCCAGTGTAACAGTAGTCTTATAATAGTCTTTGTCACACACAGAACTATCCGTTAAACGAAACTGATATTTACAAAAAATAGTTGATATTAAATAGCGCTATTATTTATAATTCGTATGATTTCCTTTCTTACCCGGTAAAAGATTCCACTAGTTAGTTCTGTCGAGATATATAACCATTGATTACTGGTGAAATATGGACACAATGCATGGATATGGATACAATGTGAAACCAGACATCCATACGCAGGGCAGTGTGACACAGGATAATGTGAAACAGGATAGAGTGAAACAAGACAGTTGTGAAACAAAAAAGTGTGAAACAAGACAGTGTGAAACAAGAAAGTGTGAAACAAGATAATGTGAAACAAAACAATGTGAAACAAAAAAGTGTGAAACAATACAATGTGAAACAAGATAATGTGAAACAAAACAGCCATACGCAGTGCAGTGTTAAACAAGATAGAATGAAAGAAGACAATTGTGAAACAAAAAAGTGTGAAACATGACAGTGTGAAACAAGAAAGTGTGAAACAAGACAGTGTAAAACAATACAATGTTAAACAAAAAAAGGGTGAAACAATACAATGCGAAACAAGACAGTGTGAAATAAGACAGTGTAAAACAAGACAGCTAATACAAGACACTGTAAAACAAGACAGCAAACACAAGACACTGTAAAAGAAGACAGCTTACATAAGACACTGTAAAAGAAGACAGCTAACACAAGACACTGTAAAACAAGACAGCTAACAAAAGTCTGTGTCAAACAAGACAGCTGACATAAGACACAGTCAAACAAGACAGCAAACAAAAGACAGTCGTAAACAGGACAGCTAACATAAGACAGTTTAAATTAAGACAATGTGAAACAAAACAATGTTAAGACAAGACTATGACGGACCAATCAACTCACAAAAGAAGGAACATAACACCATTTGACAACTGAGAATCCTCTTTGACAAGCAGCTGAACGGAATCCAATCACAACACACTTCAGATTGCCAGCTGTGTATACACCCATTCGAAACCGTTGATCTTCATTTCACGATACTAGGAACAGGATTTTTACTCAAAGGCCTGACAAATGGGAAAAAATGTATTGCACTAGACAATAACTGACAACACGTGAAGATAACAGTACATGGCACTGGGCTGAAGGACGGGAGCGCGGATGTTGCTGTATCCGTAACATCAACAATATCAAACAAAATAATGCGAAACAAGAGAATGCGAAATAAAACATTCTGAATACGACAGTGTGAAAGAAGAAAATTTGAAACAAGGCAATATAAAAATACACAGCTTGAAACAAAACACAGTGGAACACAGACAGTGTGTAAAAAGCAATGTGGAAGCGGACACTGTAAAAGGCTCCGGGATTTTAGCAGATGGTTTTAGTGAGTTATCTCTGAAGACTACAGGGTTATCTGCCCATTTAGTATCCGTATAGGGAAATGAGACACTAGTCCGGTCAGGCGCAACATAATGACCTGAACGTCACGTCAGGGTCAGGCACAATTTACTGACCAAGAGCACTATCTGTCTTCCATGTAGCTGTTTGCAGGTAGTCTGTGTCTGTCGAGATTGGAATTGACAAGATTCCTGTAGTAGTCAGCGTCACGCAAATGAAACCAAGCATAGCACAACCGCATGAAGGACCCCAGTCCACCTTCACCAGCACGGTTGGGATTTGAGAAAAGCCACTGTAACCCGCCACTTAACGCGCGTTTCAGGGCACGCTAAAGATAAATCTTACTCATTGTGGGCATTCAACAACAACCGAGGCTTTCAAGTCAAATCATTTTGGCCAAGAGGCCCGTCTTCAAACGGTTCGGCCATTCGCTCTCCGAGATCAATAAAATCAATCGATAAAAGTCAAACTGCTTCCACCGACAGACATCCTATTAGTTTAGAAACTCCACAAGCTCGGGATAAAAAGGGCAAGCCGAGAAAACAAGCGACGAAAATAGCTCACCTTATAACGTTTCATGATCTCTATCGGCACTTGGACATTTTGTGATCGTATCAGCTCGCTGGTCGATCTGCCGGCTTACCTCATAGAGTATCGGGAACAGATGAAAACCCATGCCTCACCAGTATTATTCCAACAATCAATCCTTCATCTAGCTCTCTATTCGCTGATTGCCGGGCCTTGAGGACCGTATCTGAAGTGTGCCCATTGAACCGTGTGTTTTATTGTTGCAGTTTAAAAAAAAAGGAAAAAAAAACAATTTTTATTGTGAAGTCCTTTTTGGGAAAGACGTTTTTAGATAGTAACATCAGAAAATGTATTTGGACTGAGCTGATATAGTCAAAACAGGTGCAGCACCCTGTGGAGTATTGGGTTTCAACAAATACATGACAAATCTCAAATGTTGAGTGGTCATGTCTATGCGTATGTGGTTCTTTGTAGTCGAGAGGTAAGGCAGTCGACTCTAAATCTGATGGACGGAAACGGTAATAATAATGTTAGTGATAATAATGCCATCGGTGTTACCAGAAGAGACAGAATGTGGAACGACGACATTCGAAGTATGGTCGGCACTACGGCTTGTGCCGAATACATTCCAGGCAGAAAATAAGTTGGTTTGGTCATCTCATGAGAATGCACCCTCATCATATTCCATTGATGGTTTACATCGCTGGTATATCTGGCTACAGGGCAAGGGGGCGGCCGCGATGTAGGTGGATAGATGACGTTAGAGTGATTGTGCAACTACAAGGGCTCACATTGATCGGCGCAACGCACTTGGCGTAGGATAGACGACTTCAGCTCCCCACGACGCTAAACGGCACAAGTGGAAAGAAAACTGACTAATGATAATACTATTAATAATAATAATAATAACAAAAATAGTAGTAATAGTAATATTAATGTTCGCTTAGGCGCCTTAGGCATGTTGCGTCGATCGGACACATTCATGACCCACTACTGGGACGTGGTTCCAGGCCTCGTCAAGGACGGATGAGGAGGTTGTGATCTGTTGGATCCTTACTGTGTGGGGACGGTGCCTTCTGCGCCTCCAGCCGGTAAGGGGGAAGAATGTAGGCGCCGAGGAACGGCTGGTGTAGTATATTGTGGGTCTATTATATCCTGGCCCAGTCGTAGAATATGACCGGACAAAGAAACTTGGCGGCGGTAAAGTGTTTCTGAAGTGTAGTCCTGCCATGGGATGCCACTGGGCAACAATCGAATTCCGCAAACTTCAAGCGGCAACTGGTTTCAAGGGAGGTAAGACCAGTGTCGGCATCCTGAGTTACCTCTAGTGGTCTCCAATGATCGTCTTGCCACTAGTCGAAGGTAGCTTCGGATCAGAGTGTGAGGTTGACAAACAGCGCAGTAACTTCTTCAATATAATTCATCACAAGCTACTTCAAGACAAAACCGTCTAATGATGTCGCCACCCTCGCTTACGATGTCAACTGACTGTTTTTCATATTGAAGAATATGTGTGGCGTGATGTTTATGTAGGATAGAGTAACCAGTCCCTGTCCAACACACGTTGATCAGCTCTTGCGCAAGGCCTGGCAGGATTCAGTGTCAGAATTCATTGCTCCCTTTTCAGATCCACACTAACTCCTTGTCCCTCCCTCAGTCAAAGTACACATCGATTTCTTCTTCTTCTTCTTCTTCTTCTTCTTCTTCTTCTTCTTCTTCTTCTGCTTCTTCTTCTTCTTCTTCTTCTGCTTCTGCTTCTTCTTCTTCTTCTTCTTCTTCTTCTTCTTCTTCTTCTTCCTCTTCTTCTGCGTTTGCCCTTGAAATAATCTTCTTTCGCTGTGTAGTAGCTTACAACGAGACATCTACACATTTCGACACGGCACATCTGATTTCAGCTTTATTTTTTTTGTTTTTTGTTTTTTTGGGGGGTATCAAAATAGCCAGAACAGACGGACATGATATGCAAGGGCAACCCGTTTTCAAGGTCCTCGGAAGGCAGAATAGGGCCGGCCAGCTCTTGATCGCTGACCCTGATACAAACAGTCAGTAATGAGTTATGTCTGCTGTCAGCTCTTTCAATGGGCTGCATCTACGACCCCTGCTATATGTCTCTCTACATGTGCATTGCATAACCTCTCTCTCTCTCACACACGCGCGTGCATCCCTCTACTCCATCACTCTCCTACCTCTCTCTCTCTCACACACGTGCACCCACCCCCTCCCTAACTCCATCACTCTCCCAACTCTCTCTCTCACACACACACGTGCACCCCCGCCCTAATTCCATCACTCTCCCACCTCTCTCTCTCACACACACACGTGCACCCCCGCCCTAATTCCATCACTCTCCCACCTCTCTCTCTCACACACACACGTGCACCCCCGCCCTAATTCCATCACTCTCCCACCTCTCTCTCTCACACACACACGTGCACCCCCGCCCTAATTCCATCACTCTCCCACCTCTCTCTCTCACACACACACGTGCACCCCCTCCCTAACTCCATCACTCTCCCACCTCTCTCTCTCACACACACACGTGCACCCCCCCCTCCCTAACTCCATCACTCTCCCAACTCTCTCTCTCTCTCACACACAAATGCACACCCCCCTCCCACTCCATCACTCTCCCACCTCTGTCTCTCACTCTATCTCACACCTACTTTCATTATTTCTGTCTTGGCCATTCTCTCTCTCTCTCTTTCTCTCTCTCTCTCTCCTCTCTCTCTCACACACACACATCATATCTCTTTCAATCCCTCTCTTATACCAAATTCCTCGTTATCTCTGCCTTTCAGCACAGTTACTGTCCCCCGAAACGTCTTCCAACTAACTGTGAATTTCAACACCCGTCCCACGCACCCTGTCCGTCCTTCACGCTAAAGGCTTCTTGCAGCTGCAGCTGATTAATACAATGACCCCTGACATCTCAGTGCCTTTTCCAAACACCCCCCCTCCCTTTTCCCCCCTCAGCCCCACATTTTTTAACAATCATTCAACTGAGACCCCTGACCTTCGCATTTCATTAAAAAACTGCTCAAATCTGCACACTTTCTACTCGATTTGGTCCATGTAATCGACTCACACGATGACCCTCAAACACCCATTACAAATCGCTGCCTTTCAAGACATCCTACGTCGTCGTCCTCATCAACTATCCATAACGTTATGAGTCGTCTCCGTTCTTTCAAATCTCGTTCCCTTGGTCATATCTCACACGCTGTGCCTTCTCTTAAGAATACTATTTTCTCCCTTTTCTTGTCAATCTCTGCTATAAAAAAAAGTATGTTCTCCTTCCTTCCTTTTTTTTCTTCTCCATTCCAGTTATTATGTATTCCCGTATTGTTACATATTTTTAAAAAATGTTTTGTCAATCGTTCTGCTATGATTGTTTCAATTTTTTTTTTTCTTTGCGTTCGCCTTATTTATCTATTCCCCAAGGCGTGTATGCGTTACACTGTGGTTTTTTATTTTGCGCCTGTCGGCCCAGTGCATCCGACTTCAGCATGCATTTTATGAAAGGGTCTGCTTCCTCCTGCATTTTCTAAGGGTTTGCTTCCCCGGGGTAACGGCCGGTGCTGTGATGGGGATCGAACCCAGCACCTTCTGGTTGTGAGCCGTGCCACTTAACCACTAGGCCACGCCGTCCCCAATCCGTATGGTATGACTTTGTCAATCCTTCAATTATGACAGACAATTCTTCTATTGTGCCCTTTACATCTTATTTATTATGACTGTGTCAATCCGTGTTTTATGATTGTGTCAATCCTTCTGTTATGTTTATGTATGTTTTCTTTCAATTGCGATTGTTATTTCCTTTTTTTATTTCTGATAAATTCATGTTATTGTCTCTGTCTATTAAGAAATCAATTTCCATTCCTTTTATCCCGATCTATCCCTCACTCGTGTATGAAATATATTTCATGTTTCATCTATCCTGATCTATCCTTAACACTTGTATGAAATAAATTGTCATTCAATTTATCCTTAATCATTTCTCACTCTTGTATGCAATACATTTCTGGTTCCATATATCCTGAGCTATATCTATCCATTCCATCTATCCTGAGCTATATCTATCCATTCCATCTATCCTGAGCTATCCATCTATCCATTACATATATCCTGAGCTATCCATCTATTCATTCCATCTATCCTGAAATATCCATCTATTCATTCCATATATCCTGAGCTATACATCTATCCATTCCATCTATCCTGAGCTATCCATCTATCCATTCCATCTATCCTGAGCTATTCATCTATCCATTCCATATATTCTG